>JAHLJT010009419.1:32415429-32472063 GCA_031308135.1 Acheta domesticus | reverse complement strand
ATAAATAGAACAAGTGACAGAGGAAATACAGTGTTGAGGAAAAATATTATTACAGGCTTAATATCGAAATGGAAAAATAAGAAGAGGGTTGGGTATTGCATGCGAGAGTTCTCGGGTGGGTACGCTAATCATGCAGTGTTCCATTCCCTCACACCCCCGTTTCAGAGAAGTGGGAAAGTACCGAAATCAAGATACAAGATTAAATAATACGAGAAAAGTCAGTTGTGGATTGCCCAAGTAATGAAAATATTTATTTATTTAATGGGTAATTATAACACATTGATACATAATTTCAATTCATTTAACTATGTGGCTAGGCTGAAGGCCTTTAAGCCATTACAATACTTACATCCTACCGCATTCTAACCTTTCGAATTCTGACATTCACCCCTAATGGTCTCTTCATCGCATCAAAGCCGCAGAAAGGAGACCACAAGGTACGGCTGAGGAAAAAACCCCCTGAAGGGGGAAAAACCTGCCGTCAGAAGACGAGGACATGCTAAACATTTAGTTGTTTTTTTTTCTAAACTATTTATTATTTCCTGGTGTGGGCATCTTCAATGAAAACATGGCCCCCAACGTATTAAAGGTTTTAGTTGTGGTCGTTGAGGCCTTTCACGTTGGACACCCCTAGCTTTGTTGGGTGCGCCTGGCCGGGCCGGGCCGCGCCGGGGCGAGCGAGTGGGGGCGGGGGCGATAGGCGCCGGGCGCTGCGTCGGTCGCCCGGGGCCGCGCTTCGCTCCGCGTAGCGCCGCGCCGCTCCGCGCTGTGCCGCGCCTCGGCCGACCGAATTCCTCTTTCCTCCGCGCCTCATCATCCTTTCTGCGCCGGCGCCGCGCCGCCCGGCCACTTCCGCCTCGCGCCCTCCGCGGCCTCCTTCGGCGGCAGCCGCCTCCGCCGCCGCTCCGCCCGCCCACCTGACCGGCCGCCGGCCGACGCGGGTGCGTAATGGGATCGTTCGGTACACACACACACAGACACACACACATACACATACACAGACACAAACACTCACACTCACACACACATACACATACACAGACACAAACACATACTCACACACACATACACAGACACAAACACATACTCACACACACAGACACAAACACACAGACACACACACAGACAGACACACATACACAGACACACATACACAGACACACATACACAGACACACACACAGACAAACACACAGACACACACACGGACACACGCACACAGACACACGCACACAGACACACGCACACAGACACACACGCACAGACACACACGCACCGACACACACGCACCGACACACACGCACAGACACACACGCACAGACACACACGCACAGACACACACGCACAGACACACACGCACAGACACACACGCACAGACACACACGCACAGACACACACGCACAGACACACACGCACAGACACACACGCACAGACACACACGCACAGACACACACACGCACAGACACACACGCACAGACACACACGCACAGACACACACGCACAGACACACACGCACAGACACACACGCACAGACACACACGCACAGACACACACGCACAGACACACACGCACCGACACACACGCACCGACACACACGCACCGACACACACGCACAGACACACACGCACAGACACACACGCACAGACACACACGCACAGACACACACGCACAGACACACACGCACAGACACACGCACAGACACACACGCACAGACACACACGCACAGACACACACGCACAGACACACACGCACAGACACACACGCACAGACACACACGCACAGACACACACGCACAGACACACACGCACAGACACACACGCACAGACACACACGCACAGACACACACGCACAGACACACACGCACAGACACACACGCACAGACACACACGCACAGGACACACACGCACAGACACACACGCACAGACACACACGCACAGACACACACGCACAGACACACACGCACAGACACACACGCACAGACACACACACACAGACACACACGCACAGACACACACGCACAGACACACACACAGACACACACACAGACACACACGCACAGACACACACGCACAGACACACACACAGACACACACACACAGACACACACACAGACACACACGCACAGACACACACGCACAGACACACACACAGACACAAACACACACACAAACACACACCAGGGATACGACATCGACAAAGAAACATCGATTTTGCCAAACATCGAAGTTTAAAATTAAAACATCCATGTTAAAAATACATCGTCCAAACACAATCGATGTTTTGAAGTTGCTTTAATATCCTCTAACCTTAAATTTGTGGGCAACAAAATATAATTTAAAAGTAGCCCTGCACATAAATTTGTAATTAAAATTTATTTGAAAATAGAGTTAAAAACGCCTCTCCAAATGCGAAATACGTGAAAAAAGTTGAAGGAAACACCGGGGCATTAAAATAATTTCGGGCACTGATAGTTGTCTGTTCGAAGGTAATGCTAACCGCATTCGTTCGGTTCGAACAAAAACACAGTGGTACCACCAGCTATTATTTCATATTTTAATCTTTACAAATTTGTGATTAACAGCATTTTTCATTCACAAACGAAAACATAAAAACATAAAACATCGATCCCAAAGTATCAATATTTAAAAAAAATATCGGCTTCATTACATCGATGTTTAAATAATCATTGGCTTTAAAACATTGATATTTTTATATAAACTTCGATGTTTTGAAAACATCGACATCAATTTCGCAACCCTCATATAGACACACACATGCATGCCTGCATGACATTTCATATGAGGGGTACCGCAGGACCGTGGGACTGGTGACAAAAAATTGAATTACAATTGAATGTTACGGTTTATGCTGACATTTAACGCACGGAATTTGAACACTCTAAGGATCGTCATAAGTTAAAATATTGTTGTTTGAGATTTATAAAGATTGTTGTTTCAAATCTGTTTATTTCTCTATAAACCCGTTAATTACTTATAAATGCGTGCACGTACGTGTGGCGTCTGTCATGTTCCAAGTAGTCTCCCAATGCATCCATTACACACAGCCAACGTTGTGAGCGGCATCAAATACCTTCAGATTCATCATAGGTCAGTGTTATGACCTTGTCTTATTGCTGCGACAGTGTTTTCACTTGACCGAAAGTGTTACCCAAGTAATTACCTGAGTCAGTCATTATGATTGTAGATTACGTACTAAACAAGCGATTAAGTGTGATTGAAATGTGATTCGAGAAATATAGACGCTTGAAACGAAGTAGGTGGCATGCATGTGTCCCATCTCATTGCCCTACAGATATTCTTTCAATATGTCATACACAGATCTACATACTTTCCGCTCCGGCATTCGGTTGGCGTTGATCGGAGAAACCACAGAAGGGCTTCAATTCAATCTAGCTATTTAGCTAGTGTCGAAAATCATGCCCCCGTTTTCAATAATCTATATCTTTTTTCAACAATAGCAAATATGAAATGAATTCACTTTTGGCTGTAGTTTGTGTAACCACTAATGCTTAATGTTTTCTCTCTCAAACCTGTTAATTATTCTATGCTTCCACGCTTTCCCAAGTGTTGCATATTGATCGTAGGTGTGTGTTACAGCTCTGTTTGGCAGAAATAAAAGTATCATCCGCTGACATGTTTTGATCGCCGAGGACTTGTTAGCAGAATTGTCGAATTACAACCCCAACATGTTTTGTTTTTTGGAAAGAAATAAAATTTGAACAAGTAATACTTGTTCAAAGTTTAACTTCAGTCCACGATTCAAAATTTGTAAAGGTAGTTTTCAAATACTTCTCACATTCACATTTATCATTTCATAGCTATCAAGTTTTATTTCACAAGTTACTAACATACTTTTCTATTTCATACAATTAAAATTGAAATTTGTGTCCAAGTATTTTAATTAGGAAATGAATGGCTAAACTCATGGGGTTAACTACAGAGGTTTGTTGTAATTCACGTCTAAAATAAATAATTTAATCAAAACATGCACTCATTAACGTTCCTCACTACGTATTTAATAATACCTACACGTGTTTCTTAGGTAAATTACCGCGTTCTGTCGTGATAAGTTTATTATCCTACCTCCCAAGGATACTTTCCTCGCGAGTCAGCTTGTTACGGAATTTTCAATATTCCCGAGCTGTTTTCTTTCGTCAGTGTTTCCTGGAAAATGTATTAACTGTATTTGTTACGATTTCTCCTTGGATGCTTTCATATTTTCTTTAAGAATGATTATTTTTTAACGAACTCATTAACTGTGGACAAAATACCAAACATTTGCAATGTAACGACACCTTTTTGTGTATTTTCTTACTCGCTGGAATATTCATCATTCCTAAGAATCTCAGTATTCCGATTTCACCTAGGTACGAGTAGAACTACACAGCTATGTTGAACATGGTGGGTTGGGTGGTCAATGGATGATCAGTTATATTTTGAGATGTACACAAACGACTGACTTCAAGACAATTTCAGAAAAGTAGCATTACACGGTGGTGCAACCAGAATTCTTGGCGGGGTTGTTTTTGTTGTGTTGTTTAGCCGGCTTAATGTTTTCTTGTAAACAATTTTTGTTCAATGATGAAGTTAAAATGTATGTTTATTTATTTGTAACTTTGAGTTTGAATTAATTTCTTAACTACAGAAAATTTATTCGTTGCGCCGATAGTATTACACATTTTTATTCAATACTAATGAGTTGTTTTAACATCAACGATTTAACGAGTTACCTGGACATTTAAGAGAAATTGAAACTTAGCAGAACATGTGAACAGTTACAAATAATTACGTGATAATATTTTATAGATAACTGTATCTCACTCTTTTGATAAAATAAACTTTTAAATTAAGAGAATTATTGAACTTTGTCCCTTTAGTACTTATAATATTAAATGATTTTTTTTCCTTATTGTTCGGTGTGCTAAAGATTGATTCTTACTAGAGTTTTGTCATTTTTAGAACAATTTGTTTATTATTATTATTATTATTTTTCAGATGATTCATTAACAGATGATGATCTCATTGCTATTTGCTTAAATTATTATTTTATTGCTAAAATTCTTCATTGTGTTTTTATGCATTTGTGTATTTGAAATTTCAAATTTCCATTGTGTTTACTACTATAAAATCTCGACTGAGATGTCTTAAGATAATTTTGCATTTTTTTTGAATTAGTGATATTCCAAGTAACTCTTCAAAAGAAACAAGAAAAATGTTACGGAGGCCCCTGCTTCTATTTTATTAACATTTCTTGATCTTTTCTCTTTTCGTTATACCACGCTTTCACAATACTTTCAATTAATGGTTGCTCGCCGCATTCCATCGTTCAAGAGGTCTCCATTAACGTTCATTTGGTAGCACGGTATATTTACTTTACTGACCCAATTCTTCTCTTTGACGCCTGTCCCTCCCTCATTCCAACGCTAACCCGCCTACTTCCTGTTCCATTATCCGAATGTTTTTTTCGCACCATTTCGCTCTTCTTTTTGCCCCGCACCTTTTCTTCACCTAACCATTTCCTACGCGCGTTCTTGTTCTCCACCGCGCCGGTGAGGCGGCGGCGGAGGGCGGCGGCGGAGGGCGGCGGCGGCGGCGGAGGGCGGCGGCGGCGGAGGGCGGCGGCGGCGGAGGGCCGCGGCGGCGGAGGGCGGCGGCGGAGGGCGGCGGTGGAGGGCGGCGGCGGAGGGCGCGGCGGAGGCGGCGGCGGCGGAGGAGGGCGGCGGCGGCGCGGAGGGCGGCGGCGGAGGGCGGCGGTGCGGAGGGCGGCGGTGGCGGAGGGCGGCGGTGGCGGAGGGCGGCGGTGGCGGAGGGCGGCGGTGGCGGAGGGCGGCGGTGGCGGAGGGCGGCGGTGGCGGAGGGCGGCGGTGGCGGAGGGCGGCGGCGGCGGAGGGCGGCGGAGGGCGGCGGCGGCGGAGGGCGGCGGAAGGGCGGCGGCGGCGGCGGCGGGCGGAGCGCCTGCAGCGAGGCGCGTGCGCGTTGAGGTTATGCAAGCGGCGCAGCGTGGCAAGGCAAGGAGAGGCGGCCCCACTGGGCTGCACAGTTAGCCCAATTGTCCGTAATCTCGCAGCCGTAATGGGCGGCTGCGACGCGACGCGGCGTGGCGCGCGCGCGGCGGACGCCTCTCCCTCCGATATTTATGTAATGATGTGGCGCCGGGGGGGAGGGGAGGAGGGAAGAGCAGGGCGAGGCAAGGCGAGGCGAGGCGGGCCGGGTCGGGCGGGGCGGGGCGGAGAGGAGCGAGCCAGGCCGCAGTTCGTTCACCTCCGCGCGCGAGCACAATGCCACGGGTTACACAATGCTGCTGCCGCCGCCGCCGCCATTTCTATCACCATCATCAACACCATTTCCATCTCCGTCTCCGCCTCGAAGGCACCGGTCCTGCTCGCTGCGAGAGCGTTTGGAATTCGAGATTACGTCAACTTTGTTTACACTGATAGGAAGGTCCTTCTTTTGAATTGTCAACAGTGATCAGCCTATAGGGTTTTTACATACCGTGTTTTTTAGTACAATATTTTTGATACAATGTGACCTCATTTGACTTCTGCTGTTATTGTAGAACAGGCGTAAGTTTTGAGAAATATGCAGTCTTAAAACGCATAATAATAAAGAGAATACTAGAAAAATTTTGAAATTAAAATTAATTGAAATTAAAATACATTTATGTAGGTCGAGAGTATTTTTCATAGCACAGCATTCGATTCAAGCATTGGATGAGGAATGTAGATGTGCGGAACGATTTTGCGCTTGAGCCCAGTTAATACAGTATGTAAATAAACGACCCATTGTATTCAGGTACGCTATTGAGAACGTGATACACAATCTCGCGACGTGCATGCGGTCGGAAATTATTCAGTCTATCAATAGTTTCTTTCATAAGTATAGTCATGATGATTTTATTATGATGATACAAATTGTTGTTAGGGTTACGTGTATAACATATTCCTTTAAATTTTAATGACTTAACAGCTTAGCATTAATGGGAAAGGAATAGAAATAAGAGAGGACACCTTTCGACACATCAATGGCCAATCAGTCTAACGTCAGTGTAATCTTTTCTACTGCATCGCTTCATGGCCGCCGTAGTTGTCTCGTGTCTTTTGTCTTGTTTATTATGATGTAACAGGAATGCAGACGACCATTAGTGACCTTTAAATCCGATGGCATATTCATGGGAAACTTAATAAGATAAGCTTCTATTCGTAATATAATTTTGAAAAGATTTCATTGTTGAATAATGCACTTGATGTTACCTCTAAAAAGTGTGATTGTGGAGAAACGGTAGGATTTTACTTTCTTGCTACGGAAAAAGTAATCTAATGCTGAGCCCAAAAAACTAGAATTTTCGACAGAAAATCTCTTATTACAGGTACCTGGGAAAAAGTGGATAAATCCAGTTGGTAAATTTAGAAAAATAATCCTCTAACGCGTGATGTAGCTAGAATCCTTTTTTTGTGGGTCCTTGATACCGAAACATCGAATGGCGGAAAAACGTCTGTCTGTGCGGTTTAAACGCTAGCGGTTAAACCGTTCACACATTTTCTCCAAAACTAATATTCCCCATTTTATCTGGCTGATGTCGCGGCCCCTTCAATTTGAAACCGATATTTTAATTTTGGGGAGTATTGTACAGCATATGAAATCCCTAGGACATTTTCAAAATTTTCAACAAAATAATGGGTACATTGTCTCAATAAAGGGTCCAAGGACCTTTAAGAGAATGGAGCAAAAACTCTTTGAAAACTCTAATTTTTCGAAAAGTGCCCAAATTAAATTTTTTGGGGCGTCTTCCTAAAACTACAATTATGAAGAGAGATATTTTTTCACTCAAAGAAATCTGTTCTGTAAAGATAGATTTTGAAATAAATCATGTATAATTTTTTGTACGCGAAAATTTGAGAACTTTTTGCTTAATTTTGCATACGGGCGAGAAAGTACGTGCTGTTTTAGCTCCACTAGTTTTTAGTGCTCACGATGATTTGGGCGTAATAGCAATAGTAACAACTACTTCGCAATTCAGTTACGCTGAGGAAAGTTTCATAAGTTTAAACTTTTTTGCCCTATCTTCATTCATCCGACATCAACGAGGTCTAATGGGAAAAATCTTTGCGTTGTTCAGAAAATTCGAGATAATACTTACAAAATGAATGTACTAAACCGTGGAAAAAAACACTTTCTGCTGCTACTTGTATCTATGTTCTTTTGAAAGATGATAATCATATTGTTTCCATGCTTTAATCGGTGTTTATGGAAAACAGCCATTTTTTCTCATTCCAAGAGATCCTTGTAATCCACGAGAACAATGTACTACGTTTATAATCTCAACCATCTTTGAGAAAATGAAAATATCTGTGTGAGAAAGTAAATTTCCCAGTTTTATATATTTTCACATTGCAGATTAACTAAGACGATGACGTAAACACGTTTCTCGGAACTGAAATGGCTATTATACAATATTCTATAAACATTTTCAATCATTTTAGAATACATTTTATTTTGTAATTAATTGACGTTTGACATGAATACTGGTTTCTCTTGCTCTTTTGTGCGCAATTTTCATCCTTTCATCTCTTTCAAACTACTGAGAGCTCATTAAACGTTACACACATTAACGTGAATGGAAATTAAAGTAGAAAATATTTATTTTCTGATTGGTTTGTAATAAGTTTTGTTAAAAGTTAAGGCTATTAGGCTATCAAATAATAGTTGCAGTCGCTGAACACTCAGTACATAGTAGGACTCCATACTTATAGACACTACAATAAAACACCCGCATTCTTGAGAGTAAGCCAAATATGAATGTAGTTAATTGAGACCAGGATAATAATGTATTTCATAATCATTATTAAGAAGTTGTAATCCGCAACAGGTAGGTTTCTCGGAGGACTATATATTCAAAATTTACCCAACCATAATTTGCAAATTTAAAACTTTTTGGATGTTCGAAAGTAGTAATGATTCTTTCAAAAAATGATTTAGCTGGACATGGAAATATCGTTGCTGTCATAATTCAAGAAAAAAACACAGATGGTGTAGATACCGACTAAATTCATGCTTTTAATGCATTCACCATTTTGCTGAAGTTCTCACAGATTTTGACTTTCTCCATATTTCTGGTCTGCAGCAGCGAATTTCTTCTGGCATGCTGCCGGCAGGGAACACTCATTCTTCCTTCTTAACTGATCGTTTTTAATCCCGAGCTGCTGGCCAAAGAAACACACATAATTTTCACTTCCTGCGCCGAAGAAGTGGCCGATTCCAACGAGCCGTTTCCGGCCTAGGAGACCCGAAGACCGTGTGATCTGCCCCCGCGAAGTCACTCTCTCTTCCTCTTCCTTCTCGACATCCTCTGCTCCTCTTCGCAGCCACCATTTTTTAGCTCAGCCGGGGCGGTGTACCAGAGTTTTTTTTCTCCTGTCCCGGGGGCTGGGCTGTGCACGATGGGCGAACACACCGAAAATATGGGCAAAAGTTGAAAAAATTGATTCTCGCAAACGTAATTGAACCTTATACCATTTAAAAGAGGATACACATACAGGCATTGAATGTTGCTCGAAAACGTACGTTTATTTTCGTTTTTTTGATGTGGTTTTGACACAGACAAGTTTACTTACTACACGATCTGTCCAAGTTTTCTCCCCCTCCAGAGAAGTAATCTAATGATATTTGCAATATTTCCAATAGAGGATTCACGGCAACATAAACATTATAAAGAAAAGACTTAATTCATTCAAAACATTTTGGAAGAAAAATAATTTGTAGCAATATAAAACACAAATGAATAACAATATTATAATTAGAATTTTTCCTAGAAACCTTTTCCTCCGATATATTTTGGTTTTCATGTTAAATACGCTAGAGAATTTAATTTATTATTAATATTGAATTAAATAAAAAGTAAAATATATACAAAATTATTTTTTCTTTAATTTATATATATATATATATATATATATATATATATTTGTTAATTCTGAAATAAGTCAGACAAACGAGTGTTACGATCGAGTAGGGAGAGCAATAATTTTTGGATATCAGCAAAATAAACATCAACATACATTAATGACACTGCTACTTTGAATTGTGAAAAAAAAAAGGCATTCGAATTGTTTGTTCTATCCCTAACTCCCACCTCGCTGACATCGGTAACGACTGGTAAACTTTTGTCCCGCTTTTCCGGGCTCCTTCACCCTCGTGGCGGCGCGGCATGGACGTGGGACGTGGAGTTGCGAGTGGCGGATGCGGCGGAGGCGGAAGAAGCGGCGGCGCGGCGTCCGCGTGGGCTTTCTCGCAGCCGCCCCCGCCCCCGCCCCCGCCCCCGCCCCCTGCTAATGGCCGCCGACGCCTTTCTCTCGCCCCTCCCCCTGGGACGTGAGATGCTGCTTCGCATTTTGCCAGATCGTTTGGCGCGGCGGGTGGCGTTGCGCAGACGTGAATAGAAGCCACGGTGAATAGAGGGAAGAAAATGAATATTCCAGAATAGGGATTATTCCTATGAAAGAGACGAAAACGTAATTTTTATCTCGAGCATAGCTCCAAAATTGCGACTCGTAAAGTAGACGTAGATGTGAGACTGTGTCCGTTTTGGAAATCATATTTATTTTGAATGATTGTAACTTGCATCGGAATTCAGGAATTAATTATCCTAATGCTTTATATTAAATACTTTCTCTCGTACTCTCCTTGAATCACATCCTCGCGAAATACTGTTGCGGTCTTTGCTTGCCCTCATAAAACGCCTCACACCATTTCACAGTCCTTAAAATACAAGTGCCAAGCAGAGAAACAAGATTTGGCTTGTTATTAAATAATCAGTTAAATGAAAGCAAAGAAACTATTCTGAATAAAGTATTAAACCTCATTATTTTAAGTTCAAATCTTAAATCATTCAAGATTCAAATTACAATAGGTCTATAATATTATTCTTAAAATTTTGTTTTGCTTTATCTTATCTATTAAACAGAAAATAGAAAAACTACGAAAATTAATAAAACAAAACCTAAATTTAAGAAAATAGGAAACAAATTACTGTTTTATTTATATTAAAGTGTTGAGTGCAAAAAGGTTAAAAGGTAGAAATTTTGAGAAACTGTGGAGAATTTTTAGAGCTGCAATTTGTATTTAGCGCTTTCTTTTATCAAACATGAAATATTCTTAAAAAACGAAGGGAATACCCGTATTCCCGTATACATACGTATATACGGAGCAATATACGAAGTAGAGGGAAAGTAATGTAATGCTGCGCGAGGAAAACGGCGAATTTTTGGCAGAAAAAAATTCATTGATGGGCCATGATAAAAGTGGATAAATCTAGTTGCTAAAAGAAGAAAAAACTAGTGGTGCTACCGAATGGCATAGACTTTCTGGTATTAGTTTTCTATTTCCTTGGGTTTCGGCTAGCTATTAGGACTTGACACACAGTCTTGCCAGCTTCCATCTATCGCCGCTCACACTTCATTTTTTTGTCATTTTCTTAATTTTTCGGTTTCCTAATAGTACTCGTAGAAATGAAATATTATTTTAGAAATATTAAAGAACAGTAAAACCTTTTGCTAAATAGTAATTCTCTTTGAAAAATTTGGAGCCGTATTTAAGAAAATGGCGTATAAACGCTACTGTAAATACCAAAATTGAAGGTTTTTTTTCACAGGAATCTTTTGTGATTTCGAAAATATTCATTTCAAGCCATTTAAAACACATTAACTCACGAATACAATAGTGCTTATACATTGCTGAAATGTGCATATTAACGGTGTGAGAAATCTTTAAAAAAATTGCATTTGTGTAATTTTTGAAAAAAAAAGAACTTTACGTCACATTAAAGAGTGCACTTAGCACTCTGCATTCGAAAAGTTTGAAAAACAATTAGAGCAATTTTTGAGAAAATGACGTTTAAGCGTTTCTGAAAATGCGAAATTTTGAGCTAGTTTTCTCAGAAAACGGTTGAGTTTTCAACAAAATTTATATGACATTATTTACTCACAAATATTATCATGTGAATAAATCGGCGTTTTGAAAAATCTTTTTTTGTAATTTTTTAAAATTGCACATATTGCAAAAATTGCGCGAAAAATTCAAGCTAACCGTGAAATTAGGATCTATGCCACCTTAATGAGTGTATCTTACTCTATTCACACAAGAAATTTAAAGAAAAAATTTTGAGCCGTTTTTGAGAAAATTTTCAAAATGTTCGGGGGGCTTCATGTAAAGTACCCTCAAATTTTGAAGAAAGTTTTTCAAAATCGCGATATCTCAAGTGGAATCAGGTCGACTGGCGAATATTCATTGTGGCATTGTGGGAGCAATCGTACTTATGGTATAATTATGGGTATGTTATAATGCTCTATATGATATTGTGTAGGTACGGGGAGCTTTTTGATTAATTTATATTAGATCTTTTCCCTTCTTTTTGAATTAGCTAATTGCTATAAATAGTTTATCTATATAATATGTCAGTGCATTTTTGCGCCAAAATTTGTTTTCTGCGTGTCCTTTTATTCCTCTCATTTCCATGCTACAAGGTGTAAGCAACATTATTTTCTCTTCAATTTTTAAAGCTGAACTTTCTAACTGAATTTAGAAACTTAAAATCCCATAATTCTATTCAATTGAAATTCTGAAGGATCAATGAACTTGAGATAATGTTCGGTATAACGTGAAAATAAAACAGGAATACAAATTCAAAATTTTCGAGAACACATTTTCAGATTATGAATAAAATGTTTGTGGTAGTAAAATTTGGTTTCTTGATTTATACATTTCTGGTAACCCCCTCATAATTCATTTTCTTTTGCGTGTGTAGGTTCAATGCATCTCTTATATTGAGGGAGAACTAGATACACCTGTTGCCTGTGAATATCGAATGTAGATAATTCTGAGAGTTTGAACGGGCTGAGGCAAATGACCAGCGGGACTTTCTCCCCTTGCCTCTTCCGCTCCCGCGAGGATGCACTTCGAGCGCAGAGAAAGGCAGCGGCTGCGGAAGCGACGCCCGGGGAGGCGGCGCGGCGACTCGACGTGACCGACAGCGCTCTGCAATCTCTTCCCGAACAATGACTCCTCGTCCCCTCGCCCTTTCTGGATTTCGCCTCAGGACGGGCTCCACCCATTCCACTCCAACCCGCGACCTTCCTTCCACCTCACCTCACCCCACCCTGCATCCTTCCCAGTTCTCCGTCTCACCTCAGTCTGCAACCCACATTACCCCTTGCACTGCTCCCCGCCTCTCCTCTGCTCCCGCCTCTCCACGCTCCCGGCCTCTCCCATGCTCCCACCTCTCCTCCGCGTCCCGTCTCTCCCCCGCTTCCTGCCTCTCTACCCCTTCCTGCCTCTCCTCCGCCTCTCCCCCGCTCCCCGCCTCTCCCTCGATTAACGCCTCTCCTCTGCTCCCCGCCTCTCCACCGCTCCCCGCCTCTCCACCGCTCAACGCCTCTCCACCGCTCAACGCCTCTCCTCTTCTCCCCGCCTCTCCCCTGCACCCCGCCTCTCCTAGGCTCCCGCCTCTCCCCCACTCTCGTACTTCCTCGCCTGCCTCCCGCTCCCCGACTCTCCCTCGCTCTCCACCTATCACTGCTCCCCGCCTCTTCCTTGATCCCCGCCTATCCCCACTCCCTGCCTACCCCCGCTCCCCGCCTCGCCATCACTCTCCACTTCACCCCTCTTCCGCCACTCCACAGCTCACCGCCTCTCCCTCGTTCCTCGCCTCGCTCTCACCAGAACTCCCCGCTTCGCCCAAGCTTTGTCTTCAGTCCCCACCCCTTCCACGCTCCCCGCCTCAGTCTCTCTCGCCATCTCATCCGAACTCCGCGTCTCGTCCTTACTCCCCGTATCCTCGCTCCTCGGCTCGTCCTCTCTTCCCGCCTCGTCCTCGCTTCCCACCTCGTCCTCGCTTCCCACCTCATCTTCGCTTCCCACCTCGTCCTCGCTTCCCACCTCATCTTCGCTTCCCACCTCGTCCTCCCTTCCCACCTCATCTTCGCTTCCCGCCTTATCCTGCCTACTCATCCTCACTCAGTCTTCTCTATCTCCCCTCACTCCGTTTGCACCTCGCCTCGCATCTCTGTCTCCCTGCCATTCGTCTCATCACGCCTCACGCCCTTCACTTCTCCCTCTCCCGAAACCGCGCAGTGGCACTCTCTGCCACTGTGCCGTAGCCTGCCCTCCTGCAGGAGAACTCTGCGCTGACGTACTTCTTATTGTGAATATCATAGACTTGCAAGTGGCCGTTTCTATTTGGGCTTTACATCTTGAAGGAAATCACCGAATTGGTTAGTACATCATTTCGAAAACTAGTTTCTTGGACGATATATATATATATATATATATATATATATATATATATATATATATATATATATATCATTAGTGAAATGTATAATATTATTTTGACAGTCCATTACTATTCAAGAGGTCCTTACACTGTAGCCTGTATATTAGATTTAAATATAATAGTAGAATGTTACGAATATTTGGTTTAGTGGTGATAAATTTGGGAATTAATGATCAGTACATAATACTTGATAAACTGAGGTGACAAAAGTCAAGGGATAGGAATATGCAAATATACAGATGGCAGTTGTATCGCATTCAAAAGGTATAAAAGGGCCAAGCATTGGAAAAGCTTTTATTTGCACTAAAGTGATTCATGTGAAAAGATTTCTAATGTGATTATGGCCGCACTAAGGGAATTAACAGACTTTGAAAGTGGAATGGTAGTTGGAGCTAGGCGCATGGAATATTCTATTTCGGAAATCGTTCGGGAATTAAATATTATGAGATCCACAGTGTCAATAGCGTACAGATCATACCGAATTTCAGGAATAACTTCTCAACATGTACAATGGATGACAGACGGCCTTCTCTTAACGTTCGAGAGCAATGCCGTTTGCGTAGTGTTGTCAGTGTCAGACAAGCAACATTGAGTTAAATAACCACAAACATCAATTTGGGACGCACGACGAACGTATCCATTAGGGAAAAGCGTCGAAATTGGTTTTAATGGGTTATGGCAGCAGAAGGTCGTTTTGAGAGCCTTTGGTAGCAGCAAGGCATCGCCTGCAGCGTCTCTTATGGGCTCTTGACCATATTATTGGACCCCAGACGACTGGAAAACCCTGGCTTTGTCGGATGCGTCAATTGGTAAGAGCTGATGGCAGTGTTCGATTGTGGCGCAGACTCCACGAAGCCATGAACCAAAATTGTCAACAAGACACTATGCGAACTGGTAGTGGCTCCATAATAGTGTGGACTGTTTTTGCATGGAATGGACTGGGTCCAACTGAACCAATAATTGACTGGGAATGGATATGTTTAGATATAATTGGAGATCATTTGAAGGCATTCATGTAGTTCATGTTCTCAAACGACAGAATTTTTATGGATGACAATGCATCATTTTACCGGGACACAGCCGTTCGCGATTGGTTTGAAGACCGTTTTTGACAATTCGAGCGAATGTTATGATTTCCTAGATCGATCAACATGAATCCCATCGAGAGGTCACTTCGTGCACAAAATCCTGCACCAGCAACCCCTTCGCAAAAACGGACGGCTGTAGAGGCAGCATGGTTCAATATTTCTGCAGGGGACTTCCAACATGTTGAGTCCATGACACGACTCGTTGCTGTACGTCGCCGGGCAAAAGAAGGTATACGATATTAACAGGTGTCCCATGACTTTATGACCGCAGTGTAAATTTAGTAGTAAATGTCACATATGACAAGTCAAGAAATTCACTGAGAAGCTTAATTTCATCATGAATTGAGTTTTGAGTACTCATTGAATGATATTAATTATACAATTCTTTTTATCCGCTTGATCCTATTTTATTGTGCGATTAGATGATGTTCTTGGCACACAAGGAGCATTGTGAGATGCGAAAAGTGTTTTCAGTTTTATTACAGCTGATTTTAATTTCGAGGAATTAACCACCCTGTTTACTGAAGTGTTAGATTAATCCTATCTTGAAAAATGTTTTCCTGCAGAAGATAGTGCACGAGATGGCTGGTAGCGCGTGCACTACGGCGTGTGCAAGGAAAGAACTGCTAGCGATTAGGCAGCCCGCAGGACGTCTCAGACGAGTGAGTTCCTCTCGCGTTTTGCGCTCGTGGCTGGGCTCTGGCTCGTATTATTAGGATGTTCCGCCGGTCTTTCACATGGACAAGCTTCAACTTTTCAATCAATTATATCCATCCCTCGAAAATGCTTTTTCATCAGTTGTACAGTTTCCTTGATGCTATTGTTCGTGCAGATATGCGAGATGCAACTTTTGTCTGTTTTCAATTGATTTGTTTTTCAAAAAGACAGACGGTCTCTTTTGGTTTATGAATTCATTAATTTTCTTTTAAGTTGAAACTACTGATAAATTATGAATTTGAAATGATTCCAAAGGAAACACTTTGTTGAAACAAAGGGACATACATACTAAAAGTCATATAATTTCTATAGTAAAAGAAGTAAAGATAAAAAAGAAGCACTTCTTAATTTTCTGACAAAGATTTGGGGCAACAGTAAATAAAAGAATCAAAATCTTATCAGTGGTAGTGATGGTGATCCATTAATATGCAATGTTGATTTATATTATTGGTATTAAAATTCATGAGTGGTAATGGATTGGCGAAGTAGTACTGGAATAAGTAACTAATAATTATAGCTTTTAAAGTTTTATTTAATCAGCAGTAAGCATCATCAAATATGCTCTGTTGCTAACTGGAAGCCAACTACTCAAATTAAGAGGTTTCAGCAATTTGCACTGTTGTGTGAAATTCTGCTGTTTGTCAAACACTAACGAAATATGAAGAATAGAAAAAAACGAAGGGAAAAAAGGAAATCTGAAACGAAAAGGATTACATTTTATTTACTTCCTCACATTACACGACTTGACTATACCTTCCACTGTTTGTCAGAAGAGCGGAACTCAAGGGAGAATGTCACGTGTATCATTAAACATAAGAAACGTAGAAAGACAGGATATAAATGGAAAGTGAGCAGCATGCTTCTTGAGAAGGATGTTCTGTGATTTATGCTAACTTTACCCGTATTAAGAGGTTGTACTTAAGTAGATGTCCTTCCTTGGAGGACAGAGAAAGACAATCACGAAGCTGACAAACTTTCCCCAGTCATCGAGTTTGCTAGCGCGTTGATCTTTTATCGCGGTGGTCGGCGTGAGCAGACATAGGAAGTACGAGCAATAAGAACCTTAACGCGTTGAGAAAACTGTTGTCATAGTGGAAGAGGTCTTTACAATCCTGTCTCAAAAGTGTATTGACGTTTGGGGAAAATATTATAAATTTTAATGCGAGTTTTGTAATATTGTGTCAAAAACCTATAATTTGAAACACAAAATCACTGGTCTGCATGATAAATAATCTTAAATAACATAACTTTCCAGTGATATTAAACGAACCTTTGTAGTGAAGTGATTTAAACGAACATTTATAAAGAAGCGATACGAAAACACAGACATGCAATTTCAAAATCACATCTACAGTTATCCATACTGGGTATTCGTATGTTTGTAAAACAACACTTTTCTTAATTGCGCAATAAACTGATAGAAGCGTATAACAGATACTCGAAGAGGTGGAACAGAGAAAAGGAATATAATCAGAATGAAGATGATAACAACTTTTTAATAGTCACAAAATTGAGAGGAAACGAGAGGAAGATGGAGAAAAATAATTATTACTGAATAGATTATTATAGTATTATGACAGTGTATTGTAGAACTAGTTGTGTTACAATAGCCCCCTTATTTCTCGTGTTATTTGTAACTTTTCAATTTTTTGTAACTTCAGAGAGATCGTCGGAAACGGGACCTGCGCCATTTCCACAAGCGTGCGTCAAACAATCCGCGAATAAGTGTTAAGAAAAAAATTGAAGCTATTTGTGAACCAATCTTGTTTTTACTTCTCTCATACTACTTGCATATTAAAGAGAAACTATTGTAATGCTGTAACAGCGGCTGTTTTTCGGCATAAATAATGTTCCATGTGTTCGTGATCCCGAACAAGTGGATAGTTTATGTTCCATTATGTAGTAAATAATTTCCTCTAACATCTCATGTCTAATACTTTGAGGAAATAAAAAAATAGTATATATCGAAATGGTCCAGAGAGAGATGGTGAAGAGAGATGGAGAAGACAGAAATGACAGAGAGAGAGAATGACAGAGAGAGAATGATAGAGAGAGAAATGACACAGAGAGAGAAATGACAGAGAGAGAGAAATGACAGAGAGAGAGAGAAATGACACAGAGAGAGAAATGACACAGAGAGAGAAATGACAGAGAGAGAGAAATGACAGAGAGAAATGACAGAGAGAGAGAAATGACAGAGAGAGAGAATGACAGAGAGAGAAATGACAGAGAGAGAAATGACAGAGAGAGAGAAATGACAGAGAGAGAGAAATGACAGAGAGAGAGAAATGACAGAGAGAGAGAAATGACAGAGAGAGAGAAATGACACAGAGAGAGAAATGACACAGAGAGAGAAATGACAGAGAGAGAAATGACACAGAGAGAGAAACGACAGAGAGAGAGAAACGACAGAGAGAGAGAAACGACAGAGAGAAACGACAGAGAGAGAGAAACGACACAGAGAGAGAAACGACACAGAGAGAGAAATGACACAGAGAGAGAAATGACAGAGAGAGAGAAATGACAGAGAGAGAGAAATGACAGAGAGAGAGAAATGACAGAGAGAGAGAAATGACAGAGAGAGAGAAATGACAGAGAGAGAGAAATGACAGAGAGAGAGAAATGACAGAGAGAGAGAAATGACAGAGAGAGAGAAATGACAGAGAGAGAGAAATGACAGAGAGAGAGAAATGACAGAGAGAGAGAAATGACACACAGAGAGAAATGACACACAGAGAGAAATGACACACAGAGAGAAATGACACACAGAGAGAAATGACACACAGAGAGAAATGACACACAGAGAGAAATGACACACAGAGAGAAATGACACACAGAGAGAAATGACACACAGAGAGAAATGACACACAGAGAGAAATGACACACAGAGAAATGACAGAGAGAGAAATGACAGGGATGACGAAGAGACAGATGGCGAAGAGATAGCGAAGAGACAGTGGTGAAGAGAGAGAGATGGAGGAGAGCGAGAGGCAGAGATGGAGGAGAGCAAAAGGGAGAGATGGAGGAGAGAGAAATGGAGATGGAGGAGAACGACAGGGAGAGATGGATGAGAGCGAAGGAGGACACGGAGGAGAGCGAAAGGGAAAGTTAGAGGAGAGCGAGAGGGAGAGAGGGATGAGAGAGAGAGGGAAAGATGGAGGAGAGCGAAGGGGAGAGATATGGAGGAGAGCGAGAGGGAGGGATGGGAAAGAGCAAGGGGGGAGAGATGGAGGAGAGCGAGAGGAAGAGCACAATGGGGTAGAGAGGGGAGGAGAAGGGCGCGGAGGGAGAGGATGTGGCTGCACCGCAGCGGCTGCCTAACGGCGCGCGCCGACTCGAACTCGGAGCTCCAAAGGAGGCGCCTCCGCGCGGGGACAGGTCCTCTCTCGAAAGGCGCCACCGCGCGGGGACTGGTCCTCGCGGCGCCGGTATTGTTCGGCGGCGCGCTGAGTCACCGGATGTCGCGGAACTCGCGCTTCATATTCGCCAGGTGCTCGTGCCAGGACACGCTCGGCACGCAGTGGGCCCTCTGGGGAAGCCTCCCGGGGCGTAGTCCATAAAACTGACTTTCAATGCGCGTAGAAATTGAAAGAAATGTATGCAGTCTCTGGACCATGTGAGAGGATCTGAGGAATTCGTTAAATATCCCAGGAACTCGAGAACAATATAAAAACAATGAACATTCTGGATTTATACTGAAACATGCTAGTATTTGAGTTATTTTGCATATTTTCATACTGTGTGTACAGACTGGATTCTTATTTTCAGTTCTTTACTGATTACGTCACAGCTGAAGTCGCGAGACTGCAAATGATCGAGAAAGAGGCCATCTGTCATCAAATATTTGTTATTCACGTGCTTGCTGGATGGAACAGCAACTTTTTTATGTTTTTGTTGTCTAAAGAAGTGTTGTAGTGTGTATAAGCGCAGACTATTATTGCAGTATTCGTGAGGATTGCTTTTGTTAAAATATGTAATTTATTGCTGTTTTAAAGTAATATTTTATTTTTTATTCTTGATCAACGTGCGAGCTTCTTTTTGAAAATCTATTTTGTGTGGTTTTGTTCAGCAGCATTTTTGGTTGTTGCAGGTCACTACTCTGAAACTTAATTGCTCGCGCGGGCACGATATTGCGCGCACGAGCTGTCGTATTCTTACTCTTTCCTTAGCGGGCACGTCTAATCGAAAGCACAGATGCGGCGGGTAAGGGAGTTAATTGGAGAGGGATACGTCGCCGGCAGCTTGATAAGTGAACAAGAAACAAGGAACATTGAAATTCCAAACTTATTTACTGCCATTAAATCATATGATATAATGATTTAAAGTTATTCTAGTAAAATTAAAAAAATTAAAGTAAAATTTTTTAAAGTTAAGATGCAAGCAAATACAATAAATAAATGGCATAGTGCTTAAATAAATAAATTAACTCGTTTTAAAATCTTATTTTGCTTAATTGATATGAAAATTGCAATTTTGAAATGTTACCGTGAATTTATAATTGCCATCAATCACTCGCATTTCACTGTTACGTATCACGTTTTTTAGAGACATAATTATATTCTTCAGTAGGCAGTACTAGTAGTAGTAATTAGATATATAAGGCTATCGGCTAACATCTTCGATATGTTATTTTTTGGTGTTAAGACATATTGTAAATAACGTTTGATAATAGACGCTAACAACCTAGAAGTACCGTTTAATCAGCGCCATTTACACTGTTATCCACACTGGTAAATCTCAAATACACCATGAACAGTTTCATATATTCCTCGAATTTTAATGGAAATCACCGTTTCGTAGTTTTGTTAGCTTTTGCGAGAATTTCCGCAGGAACGTCAAAATATTCTCTAATTTTATACGAACGACTCAGTTCAATAACGATTATGCAATAGTAATTAGATATACTACTCTGTTTTGTTTATCTGACGTATTTTGACAAACAACTATGACAATACGTCTTTTCACTTCAGACGTAAGAAATATAAAATATTTCGAATTCTCGTTTTATTCAGCAACGAACTAGTAAACCATAAAATTTTGTATGCACCACGGTCGTTACTAGATGTTTTTGCCCCTCAGGCGACTTCCAACCCCTCGGGCCAGAGACCCTCGAGTTTGGAAGTCGCCCTCGGGGCAAAAACATCCACTTAACGCCCTTGATACATAAATATTATGCACCAAGGGCGTTATAAGGGTTCTAATGATCGAGCGGCGACAAGATAGCCAAGATCTATTGACCAGAGGGCATTGTGTCGCCCGAGATCATTAGAGTCAGTTAACGCTTGTGGCACGTACATAATTTTATTTTTTACCAAATTTTATTGAATCAGATTTACTTATTTACTAATTATCTTGTTAACTTGACTAGGTGTGTTTTTTCATATTTCCCTCCCATAATTCCCTTTCGTAATTTCCTCTCATAATACCCTAGAGAACATGTAGCATCGTTCAACAGTTTACACATTTCCCTCGTAACGATGAATCTTTCGATACAGGTAAGTTATACCTCTTACCTATGGTAAGTACATCGAGCTCCGTATCGAAGGCAATAACAAGCAATAACATGTCAGTAAAATATAAAAATAGCTATTTTCATATTAAGTGTGTAAAGTTTCCGTTTCTTTCACAATCAAGATTGGAGTTTTTTTGCCGAGCCCATAGGTTCAGGAAAAAATACTATCGAGACCATAATATGAACGGAAACCTCTCACACGAAATATGAGCAAAATGTTTTCTAGAACTGCATAAAAATATAATACAAAAGGTTTTGTATTAACTTTTATTGGAAAAAGGAGCGTGATACCCCGGACAATATAGACATGCATTTCACAGGGCCATGATTAGAGAAGAGTATTCTTCAACCATGCAAAAATGACTTTTTGACGATAACAAGGTAGTTGTCTTGGCAACAATCTTTTTTTTTAATTCGTATCAAACTAGTGGTGCCACAACAGCACTTACTTTCCCGTATTAGAGGAAACAGCTATGTAGTGCTGAAGTATTGCACTTTATGCCCTACTAACATCTTAACTATTATATGAAAATGTCCAATTCAACCAAGAAGCGTACAACTCACTGTTTCCTATATTATGTTTGTCTGGAAATTATAGAAAAACTACTCATATCTTCAATAAATTATTTGCAGATCTATTTTTGCTGAGCATATTTCATTAAGAAAAACAATCGTGTCTTCACAATTGTAGTTGTAGAAAGACGCCAAAATCTTTTTAATTTTTTAAACGTTTTGCAAAATCAGGCATTTCAACGAACATAAAACCTGCACTATTCTCTTAAGATTCCTTTATGCTATCTCAGGTCTCACTTTAATAAAAAAACGTTGTGCGGTTTTTAAGAAAAATGGTTTAACGAAAATAAAAATATTGTCTATGTTTGACACATTTTTTCGGAAAAAAATACTTATGTTTTTGAAAAATTGAACATTACCTTATTTGAAGACCTGTTTTTTATGAACACATTTCATGAAGAACATAAATTGTACCTTCATAATTGTAGTTGTAGGAAGATGCCGAAAAATTTTTGAATTTTTTCAATTTTCAAAAATCAAGAGTTTTCAACCAACAAAAGACCTACGTCATTCTGTTAAATGACTTTCATACTACCCAACAACAAAATTTAGTCAAAATTGTTGACGCTATTTTTTTGAAAATTTTGAAAATGTCCCCGGGGCTTTATGTAAAGTACCCTCCAAAATTACAATATCGGTTTCAAGTTCAAGGGGCCGCGAGAATATTCAGATCAATCAGGAGAATATCAATTTTGGAGAAAATCGGCCTGAACGCTTTAGTGGCTAGCGTTGTTCACAGACTGACAGACGTTTTGCTTTCAGTTGGTTCTTCGTATCAAGGACCCACAAAATAGGGATTCTGGCTGCACCACGTGTTACGAGATTTTTTAAAATTAATTTAGCCACTGGATTTATCCACTTTTTTCGTTACCAGGGCTCTGTAATAAGAGTTTTTCTGCCGAAAATCCGCCGTTTTTTCGCGCAGCATTACATAACTTTCGTTATACTATACGTACGTACGTATAGTGTATGGGAAAGTAAAAATGACAAACTTCACGTACAGCACAAAATTTGTCATTTTTTATGCATTTGTAGAAAAAAATGTTTTCGTCCCTGCAACTTCTCGGGCCCGCGCACTGTGAGCGTCGCCGGGGCTGGAGGGGGTGCGCACGTGAGTCCGCTTGACAATTCTTTATTCTCTCGCCGAGCGGGCCTTTTTGCGCTGGCGCACCGGCGATTGGGAGCGATCGCTCGCTCGCTCTTCCCGCCCCGCCCCGCCTCCCCGCTCCGCTTCGTGAATGGGCAGCGACGCCATCGCAGGTGCACCGCGTCAATACGAGCCGAGAAGAAACGCTTGCACCCGCCGTGTGTCGCGAACGGTACAACCAGCTTCCATGATCACGGTCAACGCACTTTCTAGTGACTTTACCTTGTTCTGAAAAAACGTCGCTTTGCTGTTGTTCAGTTTTTTTTGTCGCCTAAACTTTCTGATGTGGTTGTGTGTTTTGATTGCTTGTGAGACAATGCACGTTGTGTAAATAGAATAAAGTTTGTAAGAAGCTAGAAAACGCTCGTTCTTTCTTTCTTGTTTACGTTGCTTCTCTCCGTTATTCTAGAAAAAGTGGTTTTATTGTATTTTTAGATAATAAAATTTTAGATGGTATAAAATAAAGCATTCTTAAATTGTTTGTTGATCAACACATGCTTCACTTTGAGAGCTACTTGGAACTAGTTGGAAATATACATGAATTTTCATAGGAGAGGAATTACCTTGTGCATTGTCGTTAATAATGTGTCAAGAGAAAGAAACGTACAACACGATAAACAAGTTACCCAAGAACATTGTGATATTTGACCATTCTGCGTAATTTTTAACTATTATATATGTTACATTTTTCTCTCCAAATGAACTACGAATGTGAAATTTGTTTAATAAACAAGAAATGAACTTTCCTTATGAGAACAATACCATTCACTTTCTGCTCTGTCAACACAACATTCTCGATTGAGACGGGACAAGGCCCTCGCATTTGGGTTGTGAATTTGAAATCAGGGATTTTTCTATGCATTGTTATGGGTGTTGTTGGAAACTATTCAAATGCATAAAAATTACAGAGCGTGAGATACTTTTTGATGGGTTGATAATTTACTTAAGGAAGACGACATTCAGACAATTAAGGCTGAGAACACTTTTCTTGGGTAACATTCAGACTGTATTTAAGAATATTAAATTTACTATTAACCAAAATTAGTTCTTCTTTATCATGGAAGGTATGCAATGGTATAATTGACATGACCAAAATTGTTAATAAAGGAAAAGATAAATATTTATTATCTAACATTTCTTATGTATTTAGATATAGTAAAATTCATATAATGAAGTGCCATTTGAGTTGTTTTTAGTAACGAATGCAGTTTGCGCAAGCGTCACATGCGTGATAATACGCAATCTGAGCGAAGCAGAAGTGAGTAACCTTCGATAGTACACAGTGCGAAAAATACTGAGAATATATTTCTTTCTTCTTGTGTCTGTTTTCCATTGAACGTCTGTTCATTTGGGCAGCAAAGCCTTTTCTTGGGCACCCCACCTGATTCTGCACTCGCCTGCGGATCGCGCTATTTTGAGTTGGAAGTGAACGCATTCTTGCGCTCTCTCCTTCTCCGAGATGAAACGCCGAGTTCCAGGGTCTTGTGCGCCCGAGGTTGCAGCTCAGGTAGGGAAACGATTCTCGGAATCCGTCGGACGCCACCGTGCATCGAGCTGGGAACTTTCTACCCAACACTGGCCGCCCGTTTTGAGAAGCCAAGCTCCCGTGGCGCAGTATCTTCGAGTTTGTTATGGTGAGAGCATTCTGACCAGTGAAATATGTAGAGGTACTCTGGAATACTAGTGAAGTCTTCGAAGTAATCGACACAGATCTTGCATACGTCGAGTCTTCGGCCATTATCGCCGCCCTGAAAGAGTAAAATGTAAAATATGTATTATAAAATATCTTGTGAATATGGTACAATCGCGTCAAAACTAATTAGAATTTGATTACAGAATGCATTCAGTCTGAATACCTCTTACATCACATTAGTGAGTAAGATATTTGAGAATGCATTTGTTAGAAAATTCTCGTTAATTTTCTTAGCATTTAACTTACCGACGGCAAAACGATTTTTCATTCATGAGGACAGTTATATTGCAAGGGTCACCATGCATTAATCAGTTTTTGTCAAGAAGAAGCTAATGTGACATGAATACAAATGAAGGTTTAAACGATTTAACGAAATAATCCTTCCGCGTAATTATTTTCACGCATTCACTTTCTAAACGATCGTCTCCTGCTAGTGTGACAGAACATATCTTGCCAGCAGATTCGTATTAAATTCTTGAATATCAACGTATTCATGCATAATACACAACAAAAACACTAAACATTTATTTTACAGAGAAAGAAAAAAATTTCTCTGCATGTAACTCTTTGAGTGCCTTCCTGGATGGCGCAAGGATTCGGGCGGATTCTTAAGTACGCGAAGGGAAAAGGTTGTGTGTAAGAAGTATGGGCGTGTTTACAATGTGATAATGGGGCGATAGGCTTCTTATGCCACTACGGATCGCTGATTGATGAATGATTGTTAGTGATTCCGGGCGCGACAACTGCTAAGGGCATCGTTCCCGTAAGTGTCGTGCATGATTTTTGCTCGGGAGGGGGCGGTGATCTTACCCCGCTGGATGGCGAGATCCGGTTCCGATCTGCCGTTGGCTAGCGGGGTTTTCCATAACCAGGTATCTCCCACCAGCGGGGCACCGTCCCAACCGGGACAAGCTCTAAGTTCCCGACCGGTCTCCCGGCGTATGTAGTAATGTAGTGTGTTGTAGGTGTGTGCAAGTAAGTGGTGAGGATAGGACAAGGAAGACGAAGGAAATATCGCTTGTGGTCCATGACCTGATTTTACGGTACTGCTCCATTCACATGGTGTTGATCGGAGAAACCAGGTAAAACCACTGATCAGAGCAGCCGGTCGCTAGAATTCTCCTCCAGACAGCGATTGAATTTGAACTAGCTACGAATCGCATATGAATCATACCATCCGTTATCATTCATCATTCCTCATCATTTCCCCTCATGATCATGCCTATTACCATTCTCTGAGTGAAAGGCAATGGTATACCACCACTATGATCATTTGTCCAGGAAGGGGGGCATAATCCTGGAAGCTTGGATTCGGAATTTTAGCCTGCTTCCTGGAATATGCTCTGTAAACGAATATGGCACTCATTGGCATCATCAACTCTTTTTGTGGCAATAAAAAAGGCTAAAATTCCGAATCATGTTTGTGCAAAATAAAATAAAGAGACTACAGTAAATTTCTTACAATAAACTTGCCACTTCTGTATTTTGAACAATTTCGTGATCTTTTTTTAAGATAAAACATAGTATCAGACTTTTAATTGTCTTTTCTTAAGCTGTTTTCAATTATGTTCACAGCTACAATTATTCATATGGTAACACTGAAATGATTCATTTTGTGATTTAGAAAAACATCCTTGACTGTTTTGTGTAATTTACGCAAAACTAGAAATAAGTTCTAATAGAAAATGCGAAAACTGACGAATACACGTTTTTCAAAACTTCTTTAACATAATAAAAGTTTCTGATACCATTTCGTTAAATATACATTTCTCTCTGACTGAGAAGTATCCGAGCGATACAGTAAACTGGAAGAAATCGGATTTCTCTGTCAAACGCGACGCTCGAGAAAGCAAAACGTTTGTAAAAAGTACTATCGAAAGTGAGGTATGTTCATCGTAACACACTACACGAAGCGACGAGACACGGCAGTCGAAAGATAAGTAGGTGAGGAGATTTCACCGAAAAGAGCCTTGTTACCTGCTGCACTTAGCGCCCTCTCGCGCCGCCTGGCGTTCGCGCCCGCAGCCACCCGGAGCCTCCGCAGCTCCGAACAACAGTTCACGACGGCCTCGCCGCTCTCGGGAAAAGTCGATTGCAATCAGGACCACGCCCACTGCGGGCTGTAAAACATTACGAATTTACAATTGTAGCATTAGATAATTTAGGATTGGGACCGCTCCCATGCAGTGAAATTTTATGTGGAAATAAGTAGATCGGTTTGTTTCCCAGATGGTGCGAGATTTAACTTACTTAATAACACTTTTAATAATAATTATATATAGTTATTTTAATAATAATAATATATAGTTATTTTAATAATAATATATAGTTATTTTATTAATAATATATAATTATTTTAATAATAATAATAATTATTAATAATAATTAAGTAGTTTTTTGGAGTTTTCTCTAATTCACCCAGTCATTTAATAGTTTATTATAAAATGAGATTATAATGATTAGCGCATTATTCGTCTGGTGAGGTTGTAAATATTTGTATTAGGATATATGTAATATTGTTAAAAACTTGAATTGAAATTATGTATTACTCTTTTCGACGAAAGAGATCATGTACTTGTAGTACTGTGCATGTTATGAGCTTTTGTAAATTGTATTTTTAATTTCATTGTCTGTTTCGTTTCAGAGAGATGTTAATGAAACCTGTTGCCAGCACGGTAAGTTATTGCTTTGGAAAAAATATAAAAATTTGCTTGCATAGAAATACTTTTATAGAAAATGTATTATTTATTGAAAAAAGTGATGATCTACGGCGATGTATCGATGAGAGAGGAGATACGTAGTATAGCGTTTTCGATTTCTGTTCATTGGTAATGATTCGATAGTGGTACGCGATCATTTTGCTTTGGGAAGGATCTCTATAAAGAGAATTTAGTTGAAGAGTTCTCCTTAATTTTAATAAATTTTAAAATGGCCGTCGCCTTGTAAGCTATACTATACTACAATACAACAATATTAAATTTATTTATAATCGGTGATAATCTTATAAATGGACCGCCCTAGTTGATATAGGAAGCTTGGAATTTGCATGTATGTACAAATTATGAGGATATCCTAGTTCTAAGTAATTTCTAGTTATCTAGAACTAGGATATCAAAACAATGACAACATGACAACAATTAGAATTAGAACAATAAAAACCATTAACAATTATAGTTACCATTAGAATTAGAGGATATCCTAGTTCTAATTAATTTCTAGTTATCTAGAACTAGGATATCCTCTAATTCTAATGGTAACTATAATTGTTAATGGTTTTTATTGTTCTAATTCTAATTGTTGTCATGTTTGCCACCGAGCATTAGCTCAAAGCGAACTAATAAATCTATCTATCTATTTAAAATATGAAGGCTTTACATGCGCATAATTTGTACATACATGCAAATTCCAAGCTTCCTATATCAACTAGGGCGGTCCATTTATAAGATTATCACCGATTATAAATAAATTTAATATTGTTGAAAAGATACAATTTAGTCACAAATAATTTTTTTTCATCGAATTGAATACAATTATAACTTGTTTTAATCCTGCATTGATCACGTTGTAGGTATCACACTGCAAAATAAAATTGGGAAAATATTGCGCGAATGGAATAAATTTGAAAATTGTTTGAATATTTGTATAATGCTCTCTCCCTTTCTCAATATTTTAAGTATAATTATTTGAATGTCTCTAGCACTGCAGCATCATTTACTTATCGAATGCATTTTTTGTTAATATTTTATTTTGTAGAGAAATAGTTTGAAAATAATTAATACTTACTGCTTTCTTTACAAATGGATGACCATAGGTTGGGAACTATTGATGCCAAATGGATCCATTTACAACTCGCTGTGTGTTTTTCTTTAAATGACACACCCTTTGGTGTGATTTTATTTCACACTCGTGTGATTGTAGGCTCTTCAGCGAAGATCTCATGCCAAAAGGTAGATTTGCGTTTACAGTTTTCTCCAATCCAAAAGTATTATAGTTCATGAACAGTCCATGAAAAAATAATTTTAACATTTTCTGCTCCATTCAAGTTCACCTCCTTTAATAGTATAATCATGTAAAATTGGGAGGAAGAATAAATAATGTTAAAAAAATATTTATTAGATAATTCTGTTTTCGTAGGATTGCACCTTGCCATATTCTTGTTCAATTCTTCTTACACGTTATTGTTTCGTTGTTGAATATCATAATTTATAATCTAAAACACTTCAAGATGTCGTCAAGAACATCATGGAACCACTCTCTCTCTCTCTCTAGGCCGGCATCATATTTGCAACGGCATTACAGCTGCCAACAGTTGAAAGAAGGGCCTACGCCTGTTTCTCATCGAAGCCGATTACGGACGGCCGTACTTGCAGTTTTGCGTATGGAAACCGATGAGCCCCTCTTCATGCTCTTCGGCCTTGGCGACTGCCTCCCCGTAGGCGCTGTGCACCTCCTGCAGCTCGCCCAGCAGGTCCATGCACCTGGCGAAAGCGTGCCGCGCGCGCTCCTGGCTCTCCTGCAGGGCCGCCAGGCGGTCGTTGCGCCTGTCGGTGACGCGGCGCAGGTCCCGCAGGCCGCAGGAGAGGTCCCCTGCGCGGCGGCGGTGCCTGGACGCCAGCTGCGCCGCGCGCAGGTCGTCCTCCATCATGTGGTTGAGCTTCTGCTGCTCGT
Organism: Acheta domesticus; assembly: GCA_031308135.1. Classification (NCBI taxonomy): domain Eukaryota; kingdom Metazoa; phylum Arthropoda; class Insecta; order Orthoptera; family Gryllidae; genus Acheta; species Acheta domesticus. The sequence continues at coordinate 32,442,320 of JAHLJT010009419.1, read as the reverse complement.
ACCACTGCTGCATCGTCAGCCCGTCGTTCATCTCGTTGAGGATGTCCATGATCACCTCGAGCGATCGGCTCTCCTGCAGCTCCACGTTCCGGTACACGTCCTCCACCAGGTCCTTGCTGGTCTGCGACGCGCGCTCCTCGATGTCCCGCTGGCTGCTCACGAGGAAGTTGTGCAGGTCGCGGAGGTGCGAGTCCACGACGCCCGGGCACAGCGTGACGGCGATGCCCGAGTACACCACGTACGCCACGAACGGGATGACGCCGATGACGATGAGCACGGGCAGGGCGGAGACGGCGGACTTCCACGCGTAGTAGATGTAGATGAGAGGCGTGTACCAAGGGCCGCTCGCTTCCACCATGGCTTGCGTTGCGGTCAGGTTGGCGGCACTTGAGGGTTTGGGCTCGTCCTGCGGCCAGCAAGGGCCCTCGATCTCCCAGCAAGGCAGCATCGCGTCCATCTGATCGTTTCGCAACGATTTCAGAAGTTTGAAGCGATGCGTATCTGCCTGCCAGAGCTCGTTCGTCAACACATGAGTAACATGAGTAATTTCCTGCAACGCATTGTCTATATAGCCCATATGATGGAAGATTTGAAGGATGCTGATGACTATGACGATTGACATGACTGCCAGTGGCAACATGGTGCAATCTGCATGTGTGATAATGATGAGTTTTTACAGATTACCTGTAATATATGTGTCGATATTAGAAGTATTTACAGTCGAATTTCAAACAACTCTCCTTTCGTATGAAGGTCATGAGAAGACATTTTCATTTGTTTCCAATTGACAATTGGCGTTATAAACATTTTGATGTATTGTAAGGAGGCCTTGCTATACTAGATACTGGAACATATTTGTTTCTGATTTCATAGAACAAAATTATATTTATCGGGATTTATTACATACTGTCCTGAGACAAATCAGTCGATACAGTAGGAGGTCATCATTCTTTACATTCTAATAGAGACAAGGAAGCATTGAACTGTAAATTTCCTTCCAGACGCGATAGGTTAAAAGAGGAATGTGTGTAACAAAATCACTGTAATAGGTTACATCTTAGCCGAACATAATTTTTAACTGTGAAATTATTTGTTTTATTACTCGAAAATAGAGATCGAAACTTTAGGCAATATAAATCTCTAAAATAGGTAGGCAAAATGCACAAACTGGTTAGCCAAGCAAGAAAGGACAAAATAACTTCCAATATTTTTAATAATACATTCTCGATTACAGTTCAACACGGCCGATATCAGAACACTTTTAGTAAAAGGTAGTAATGTAGTTTGTTTGTCGTAAAAGAATACAGATGAAAAGATAATTCCTTTTGTAAAAAAATTGATCCGAATATGGCTTCAATAGTTTTCTTATGAAGAATTTAAAGGTCCAACGAAGCGATCATAGAAACCGGCCATTTGTTGTCTATGTCAGCATAAACCAAATCTTCATATTTCTATATTCTTCTTGAATCTTTCCGTATCACTCCTTATAACACTGAATCAGGTAACATTTGCGCGAAATTGGTTTCCTTTGATCATATTCTTAATTGTATTTCTTCAACAAAAAAAAACAACAGAAACGCCTCAATGCTTCATTCTCTAACTTAAAAAACGGAATCCCTGTATTCTCGAATGCTTTATACAGGTTTAAGGAAAAGTATGATTGCATTAAGATAAAATTACTGAAAGAAAAGAAATGTTTTTTCTAGCATTTTTCAATGCAGTTTGTCCTTTGTATTATGAATGTGTAGAAAAACAAATTACTTTTTGTGTTTCCTCGTCCCTTGAAGGTGCATTCGATCAAAATTCACTGTCGTAATTTTGCAGATTTTTGTCGCAGCAGCAATACATTTTCAGCATTTTCATGGATCACTTCTTCGAATGAAACTAAAGTGATGTGTAGTAACTAGCGGTGCTACAGGATGGCACTGAATTTCCCCTATTAGTTTCCTATTTCTTTGGTCTCGGCTAGCTATTTAGACTTGCCACATAATCTTGCCAGCTGCCATCTATCGCCGCCCAAGTACATTTTTTTGACTTTTTATTAATTTTCCGGATTCCTAATGGTAGAACGGAAATATTAATTTTAAAATTTAAAGAATAATAAAACCTCATCCTAAATGGCAATTGTTTTCAAAAAATTTGAAGCTGTTTTTATGGTGTTTAAGCGCTACTGTAAATTTGAAATTTAAAGCTTTTTTTCACAGAAAATTTTTGAATTTCCGAAAACAGCATTAGAAGTCATTTGAAGACTTCAACTCACAAATACAATTGTGCTTACAAATTGCTGGAAATGTGCATATTAACAGCGTGAGAAATCTTTAAAAAAAGTACATTGTGTAATTTTTAAAAACTCATACCCCAAAATGAACTTTACGTCATATTAAAGAGTACAATTAGCACTATTCGTTCGAAAAGTTTGAAGAAAAAAAATTGGAGCCATTTTGAGAAAATGGCGTTTGAGTGTTTCTGAAAATGCGGAATTTTTAGCTAGTTTTCACAGAAAACGATTGAGTTTTCGAGAAATTTACTTGACATTATTTAAAGTGCGCTAATGTAAATATTGACGAGTGACAAGTCAAAAATTTCTTTTTTGTAATGTATGAAGAAAGAAAAGTATAGAGCAATATGGCGTTTATGTCATCTTACTCACAAAAACAAATATAGATTTTGTATTTTTTAAAAATTACACATATTGCACGCATATTGCGCGAAAACTACTAAATTTTTAAAACATGACCTTCATTAAAGAACACGCTATGGAGAATAAAATTTAATTGGAGGAAAAATCGCTATATTTAATTTTGTAGTTGTAAGACGATGCCGAAAACAATTCAAACTTTTGCAATATTCAAAAATTCAGAGTTAACCGTGAAAATCGGACCTATGCCATCTATAAAATTGTATTTTACTCTATTCTTACAAGAAATTTAAAGAAAAAATTTGGAGCCGTTTTCGAGAAAATTTTGAAAATGTCCAGGAGGCTTCATGTAAAGCATCCCCACATTTTATAGAATATTCTTCAAAATCTCAAAGCTTTGACTCAAGCCATAGGCGCCTAGTGGTGTTCACAGACAGACAGACGGACTTTTTGCTTTCAATTGGTTTTTTCGGTATCAAGGGCCCAAAAAACAGGGATTCTGGCGACTCCACGTGTTAAGGGATTGCTTTTCTTAAAAGCAATCCTTGCTTTTAAGGCTAGCTCCATTGCTTTTTTAAAAATATAGCTAACATGTGTGATTAAAAAAAAACATTTTGCTCATTACAAGCAAACGTGTCACACTGGACGTGGATAAAGAGACGCCATCGGAAAGCAGGACCTATTGTAAAATTCAGGTGGTTACAACAAACTTAGGGTAAATGTTTCAGTACTCCTTGGTGATTTAACAACTGGTTATCGATAATGACATTTACTGTCGAATTCGGAGAGTTTTCTTTATATCTCCAGTACCTGGAGGTTGCTTCAATAATGGCTTCAACTAAATATTAATAATTTAAAATCTTAAAACACAAAAGTTTCTAGACAATCTCAGTATACTTCAACAGACAACTACTTTACTTTTATTCTAGAAACTATTATTATACAATATTAAGTGTGAAATTTTTTGGTATTCTTTTTGGCGAATGAATTGCGTATTTAAAGCATTTTTTATTGTGAACCAGATTATTACTTCAGATTTAGAACTCATTTCAAATTACGTTGCTGATACAATAAAAATCAGTGAAATTAATTTATCATACTACAGACTCTTTACATGCCACTTTATACTTTTAAAGAGTTCACCCTTGCCTGTTTAGCCCAATCATTGCTCGTCTTCGTCCGGCTAAAGAGGGCCACATTTGTCTGGGTGAGGGCGCGTCCCTCACTGCTCTGCAGAGGGTCGTACAGAGAATAGGGTTACTCGCACACACTTGCAGGATGGAGGAACAGCAAACAAATCCTGAAGGAAATTAGGAGCCAACGATTTTAATTATACCAATATGTTGGTTCATAATTTAAAATACAGAAAAATTCTTGAAGTAACAGTTTATCCCTGTATAGTATAGGAGTAAACTCCTATACCGTGCGTGTGTGAAGATTTCCGTGCCTCACGGCTAGACCACTTCCCGTGCACCAATCGAGACATATGAGATGTCATTGAACGAGTTTCGGTTCCCTGGTGGGGAACTGATAATTGGTTTTTCGATCCGCCCATAAGATTCCAAGAAATTGTCAAAAACGTCTTTTTTTCGTGTTTTGGATCTACGATCTTTGTAGGACGGGAATTAAACCAACGCCCCCTAAATAGATCTATGCAGGTGGCATTGATTAAACCCCATTATTCCGTGGTTATTTTCAGTCCACGACACCATATTTTCTTCCTTGAGGATGGAAACACTGATTTTTGACAAACCAGAAAAAACTAAATGAATATCGCCCGGCAGAATGTGTTATAAATTCTGAAGCATTTTAGTTGTAGTGAAGTGTGAAGTAGAATTTGCAAGTTACCTTGGAACATTAAATTTGAAAAACATGAAGTGAATACGAAGGAAACAAAACTGTAAATACTAAACAATTCATTTCTTAAGCGTGTAAAGAACGATTTTCAATTTAATGTGACTTACAACTTATACACATAAACATACAAAATAGTAACCTTTAAATGCTTATATATATTCGCCTTTAGAACAAAAATCAGACCGGGTTTGTGGGGTTTTAAAATATTAAAATAGAGGAAAAGAATATGGAAGCGTTAAGTAACTCAGGGGAATCAAATGTAGTTGTGAAGATTTTGCGTCAGAATTTTCCGAACTAATGGAGAATGATATTACATTAGCATTAGAGAATAACACAGAACCACAGCTTAGAGGTGATTATTTGTGTTCATATTAGAACACAAAACGTAAAAAATATAGCTGTGCTGTCGCATCATTCATATGCCTGTATTTTTTTACAGCGATTATAATTTTGAAATTGCAATATGACCAGTTCATTTCCCGTTTGGAGTTAATATACAAGGCCATTGAGTGTTGGGAATTTTTGAACTGGAGTATAACATTAACAGATACTACGATTCATTGGTAAGTCTAATGCCAGATACTCAACATATTTGAACAAGGATACGCATGAAAGAAATGAAGTACGACAGATATTTTTAACACATGAATATACTTTTAAAACAGTTTACAGCGTCGGCGACGCCACATTAAACTAGTGTAATATTAAATGAAATACATATTCTCACAACGTTTCGGAAATAACTGGTTTCTATCATCAAGGTCACCACGTTGTGAGAATATGTACTCGTATTTCATTTAATGTTATATAAACTGTTATTTCAAGACTTTTTCTTTCTTTTAAATGATGGACCAACATATTGATATAATTGAAAATATAGACAGAAACTAAAACTATTAACTGCCAACGATTTTAGTTCGTGGTGGAACTCTGGCCACAGAGTTCGTATTTGTCCGGAAGGTTAGAATGGAATGGGCAAATCTGTCGGGTACCACAGGCGCGTGCGCATGTGTGTGTGTGTGTGTGTGTGTGTGTGTGTTGGGGAGAGAAGGGCTTTCGCGGAATGTTACACTGAACAGTCGAGATAATCTGTTGGGGAGGGGGGGCAGGCCATTTCCACCACGTGCGTGACGTGTCGCAAGGAAACGCAAAGCGAGGGCTCCGCCCCGTTGCCTCAGCGGCCGGTAATGGGGCGTTGCGCCGCCAAATGTCACCCGGCATTCTGTCGCGGCGCCTTCCTCTCGCTGCCTCTCGCGCGCGAGCTGTCCCCGCCTCCGCTCTCTCTCTCTCTCTCTCTCTCTCCCGCTGACAACGCCGCGCCCACTCTCCGGCCCCTCACTTCTATTCTTCTCAAGGCTACCGTACGTAGTGCGGATTCTACTGTCAAGGAGCAATGGCCATGTGCGACAGCTTTCTTTTGTCTGAAGTTCTGGATGAATTTTGCACAATCGTTTACTGATTGGAATTTTGCGTGTAACAATGGCGATTTTTGAAATAGTGTTTTGAAATATTGTTTGGTATTGGAGCTAAACGTATGTGTAGTCACACCAACAGTTTATTTTCTTTTCTATTGATAAGCGAAATTTTATCTCGGTGAGATAAATGCGATCGACTTCCAACTCCTTTGTACTAAATATTTTCTCTTCTACTAGGTGATAATCAGATTTTTTCATCTAGCGCCTTGATTTTATTTAAATATCCTTTTTATAAATAAGTCAACATAGCACACAACTAATAAGTGAATAAGTGTGTTAACAACCAATAAGTGAATAAGTGTGTTAGTAAATCGTGACTAAATTCGAAAATACCAAAATTGGTGAATGTTATCCCGGACGTTAAACGTGCCACCAGAAATGTGTAGCAAAACTTTGATGCTCTGAAACGGCACACATGAATTTTTCTTTGTCGCCTGACTGTGACTAATAAACTGGAGTACGAGAATTCATTGGGAACGTATGAGAATAGACGAAATAACACAATGAAACATTTGCATTGTTCAGTACAAATTGAAACTGTTTAATTGTTTTTGGATTCCCCGAGGTCTTAGGCATCTAACAAAACCATTGAAATCTCTTACATGGCCAGAGGCTAATTAGTTTATGACAATGTATCCGTTTATTCAAAATTAGTAATAAGATGATTATATTCATATCATTTCTTTGTTGGTTTGGTGGATAGATCTTACGAGAATATTGAATTTAAAACATTTAAACCATGTAGATCTAGGAAGAAACATTTTACACTAGTTTCGCACTCATAAAGTTATGACACTAACTTGCGTTTTTACTTTTCGGACACGTTTATCTTTTAATACAAATCTTAAAGGAATTTAATGCTTTAGTACGTTGATTTGCATTATATTTACGGTTTTAATACCTGGTGCTGGTCATTTTTTATTTAGAACGTGTTTTATCGGTAAATTAAACGAAAGTATTATGCAGCCGTTAATATGTCATGATTGACAATATATCAGTTTTATCCAGTATCTTATTTATTCATATTATTGTGGGAATTCGCAGTAATGCCATTGGTCGCGAGGAATGCGGTGATTAATCAGAATCGTTAATATGTCTTACATGTATAGAGGAGTTACTCTAAGAAGGGACCAGTTTGACATGTCGGGACACAAATGAATGACACGTAGGGCGATGGCATTTCAAGAGATGATGTTGACGCCACTTACAAGTGAGCTAATGTAAACGAACCGATTAACTAATTCAGTGCACGGACATTACCTGCAGTTATGTTGCCAGCAATAGCCAAGCAGTAGTTACAATACCAGTCCCTTCTTATAGTAATCTTTCTATACTCCGTGAGAAGTAATCAGCTGCAAGTAAGATCACATTTCACAGACGCTGTTACGTCAGCGTCTGTGACGGCGTCTATGACAAGAAGCTGGCACATCTCTCAACTGGACGAATGTTATTCGGCGAGGCATCCAGCAGAGTTAGATATAAACTCATACAGGCGCCTCTGATCTGGACAATCCTGTCCCGCGGACTGGATCCACGCTCCCGCTTGGGACAACTGCGGACAAGCCGTGCCTCGCGGCCGTCTATATATAGCAGACGCGTCCCTTTCCAGCCGCCGGCAGATCATGCTTTACACGCTATTACACGACGTGAAAAACCTTACACGTGCCGCGTCCCGCGGTTTTGCGCGGCCCGGGGTTCGTGTGAGTCGACGCCGTCGCGCCGCGCCGCCCCGGCGCCTTCCGACCCCTCCCCCTCCCCCCCTCCCCCTTCCCCCCTACCTGTTCATCATCTGCGCCCACCGCAAGAAGGCAACTTCACTCTGAGTAGTTCTCTTGCCGGAAGGAGTGTTCGTGCTACAACTCTGCTTGAACATATTTGTGAAATATGTACTATTCGAGATTATTATTCAATATATTTTACGGTGTTTTATTTTCTCGTATACTTACGTATAGTATACAGTGTAATATTCACAGTATAGAAAATCTATGGAATGCTGTGACGTAAATTGCTGTTTTCTGGACAGAAAATATCGTTTTGTGGCTCCATGATACCGAAGGTTTTTCTTGCTCCTACATGTATTAAATTACTCTAGTAGGTAGCGTAGTCATAATCTGCGTTTTGTGATAACGAAAATGCGGTTTTAATCAAAACGTCCGTCTGTCCGTCCATGTGTCAATTCACCTGTCTATCTATCTATATACGAGGGTTGTACCAAAAGTAAGGTTCCCCATGAGCTACAGCCTCGAGGGAAGGTGCTACGCAAAAAACCGACAACAGTACCGTGCGCAGTAGTTCCCGCACTCTCGAGCTCGCCCATCCGCGATTCGCTACGTTGCTCAGTGTTCGATTGGCAGCCGTCAGAGATGGAAGTGTCAATCGCCGCTCCCTCCAGGTGGAGGTTCGAGCAGTAATCCGGTTTCTCCACGAAAGGAAGTTACCGCAATCCTGAATCTCCGGAGAGGACGACTGACGGAGGAAGTAGTGCTTCTTCACGAAAACGCTCGACCCCAAGTCCCTCGTCCAACACAAGAGCTTTTGAAGAAATTTGGGGGGACCGTTATGCCTCATCCCCCGTACAAGACAAACATAGCCTCCAGCGATTATCACCTCGTCCCCAAGCTAAAGGAACACTTAGGTGGCAAACGCTTCAAGAGCGACGGTGAAGTCCGAGCAGAGGTCACACGCTTCCTCAACGGATTGGCGGGAGACTCTTCGACTTACTATCAAGCTCGAAGTCTCACAATTTTGGAAAGAATTCTATAAACTTTGGGAGTACTCCTCATGAAGCCCCTGGTACATTTTCAAAATTTTCTAAATGAAGCCAAAATTTTTCTTTGATTTGTAGTAATAGAGTGAAATAAATCATGAAAGATCCTATCGATTTACAAGGTTAGCCCTGAATTTTCGGAAAATACTGAAGTTTGACATCACTTTCTTGAACCCCACAGATATTTTTCTACAAATGAAACTTATTTTCCACAATTAGTTCTTTACTTAGCGTTATGCACAAGCTTTGGACAAATGTTAGTTTTAGGGCAATTTTGAGTGAAATATGGACAATAAAAATACCTTTTTCTCAAAACGGGCAAAAAATATTTTTTGTGTAGATAGTGGTAAATAACATGACATGAATGTTATTTCGATTTGTTCTTTTGATTATTCAAAAATTACACAATTTTTTCAAATATCTCCCAAGTTGTTAAATTTATATATACACACACACACACACACACACACACACATAAACAGAATGTTGGTATGGAGCAAAACTCCAACACCGTTGGCCTGATCTCCATGAAAGTTGCCATTTCTACGTGTTTATTCACAGAGAAGGTTTATGTGTTGTTAGTTCTGTTGTAACTCAACTACATGGCGCTACATATTCACTACATATCCCCTACATATTCACGTCAAATGCAACCTGCAACACACTCGGCAGCGTTTTGAATCTATATCGTTAACTCCTAAACGAGGCATTCTAGGGCCTTAAAAAGTAAAATTTTGAGACCAAATGCCTCAATGAAATGTTTCTCACACCATAATCTATAAAATGAACTCTTTCTGAACATTCTATTACATTTTTGCTGGTAAGGCGCTTCCCGATATTACCTCACCTGCTTAGAGACGTGCAGAATCTGCAAGTAAATGTGAATGAGAGGGAGAGAGAGCGGCAAAGACAGAGACAGACAGGGACAGGGTGAGGAAGAGAGGAAGCGACAATGAGAAACGGAGATGGGAGGGAAAAGAGGGAGATGAAGGGCAGAACAACATCTGCCGAGTTTTCCTAGTATTACATAAGTATTTCATTGCGTTTTACATTTGGGAACACAAAAAATTGAAAATATCTCTAACGATGATTTTTCAAAAATTCCAGGGGTTTTAGTATATGGGAACTAAAAGTGACGTATTTTCGAAAACCTTAAGATAACATTTTCTCAAATTGCTGAAATTTTTTCTCAATTTTAGAATAGAGTTCAATTCCAGTCGATGTTATAAATGCGTGATTTTGGTCAAGATATATGGGACCCAAAAAATTTAAAAAAATACTAAAAATGTAGGTATTTTTTAATTAAACATTTTAAGTAATTTTGATAGTAAAGAAAATAAAAATAAACCATCCCAATAATTGAAATGCATTCTAAATATTTAGTACTATACAACTTTACCAAAAATGTGTACATATTAGGGAAATGGGCATTTCATGTTTACGCGCGCTTGCGAATTGACAAGCGCAGAGACCTGAAATCAGTCGGAAATGCAAGAAGTTTGAAAAAAAAACGAAAACAATATGTTTATTCTCCCATACTCATTTGTTTTCAGAGTTTCAGTGTACTGAAAACTGTGGTAATTAATGTGATATTGAAAAAATAATTTTGGTATACGAGTATATTATAGTTCATATTTGTCTTTGTAGAATAATACAAAGTTATTATATTTCAAATGCATTATTGCGATTCATTTTGTTCGTGTGAAATGGATTCATGTTGTGATAAGATACTGGCAACAATTCCATTAATATCCATTAGTTGTAAAATTAATAGAAACCTAAACGGGTGGTTTTAATGTTATGGCTATCTTTAGAAACAATTTCTTAGAAATTATTTGCAAGGGAAGCAGGTACTATGAATGGTGACCGATGAAACAAACCGACAAATTGTCAAGCCGCCTGGCTAGCATTAGTGATATCAGCGTGCCTCTCGCCGAAAGCGACAACTTATTAATTACAACGAAACAAGTGTTTGATTTTTAACTTCAGTCTGGCTATTCATTTTCGAAAATTACAAACGCTTAAAATATTTTGAACGCTCTCTTGCTACAACATTATTAAAGATAGACATTTTGTTCAGAATGAAATTATTTCTTGGAAATTAAATATTCAAATGATATCATGCACAGTTTTCCAAGATGTGTTTACTTTTCACTTTTACTGTTTACTTTTTACTTTAATAAAATCGGGACCATTAAAAATACATAATCGAGATTTCATCGAGAACAGTGCCATATTATACTTACTCGTATACGTATACATGGGTTAATTTACGAAGTATTTGAGAAAGAGAGTAATCTCTTGGCCTGAAGGAAACTGTAATTCAGAAACTTGACCCCTACACTGAGAAGAATGGTACCGTAATGGGTCAATGGACAATGCCCGTAGGGACATTGTCCATTGACCCATAGTTAAAGGTAGTGTTGTGCCGAGATCTACACGTTATTCGGGAAGTGAGTAATTGCTTTTCCCAGTGAAGGGAATACCCTCAGAGGAACCTAGGCATCGCGAGAGGATCTCGTAGAAATTTTAGGCGCCAATAGATACCAGATTGGAAAAGAAAGGGGTGAGACCATAATGCTAGCTTCGTGTCAAGACAAGAGGAAACTTATACGAGATAGTCTGTGCAATATTGTAGCATAACTAGTTTCTAAATTTATTCCTGCTTGTCCAGTAGGCTCTCAGCAGAATTGTACGATAATTGGTTGAATTTTTACATGGTTTTTGATATTGATTTACTACACGAATTTTTTAAGGTGTGGGTAGCCTAGAATTAAGGTAGGTCAAAAATTCAGTCGTCGTAGTAGTGTATACTGTTGTGTGACGATACTTATCAAAAATACTTCATAAATACGGGTATGTGCGATTTATGAAGAACTCTTACATTTCCCCGGTCAGAATTGCTTTTTAGAGCTATCGGTGAAAAGATTTCTCGACATATAAAATACCATGTTACATCATCTTGCTAAGGCCTTCAGAAAGTAGTCGTTGTGCCTCGAAGAACATGGTCATTGTGCATTAAATGGAACATACATGTTCTAATAATTCATGGCTATCTATTAACAACTGCAATCAGTTTCATAAGTAGTATTAGAACACTTACATTCTAAAACTTAATCCATAACCAACTAATAATTACTGTCAACGTCAGTACGTTATATTTCGCTGAATGAATAGTCACATTTAAATGAAAATTAAAGATCAATGGAATTTTTACAAAGTAAATGAAACATTCGAAATGCTTATCGTATCATCGTCTGATAATACAAGATTGGTTATGACACTGACTCGTTTGATAGTTAATGACATGTATGTAATAATGTTATATTGTCTTATGATTATTTCCATATTAACTGTAACGCTTCGTTAATTTATGTGTCAGTAGGATTTTTATTACTTAACACAACGACTTGTGTTTACTTGTTGCTGGTTTTACAATTAGTTATAAATCTTTGCTAATTTAAAAAAAAAATTCCTACTGCCATGAACTGAGGCACCCTGATTACCGTTAATTACTTAACAATGGCGTGCTGTACTCACGACAGCCTTTGCCCGTCAGGTGACCCATCCTGTGGACTGCTCTCTGCTCTCTCACCCCTCCCCTCGATCCCAGGGCTGCTGCCTCGGGTTTCGCGCGTGGAGTTTCTTGTGTGGTTCCCGTTGCCTTCCTGTTCACTGGTCACAGTCGCCACTGACATCCAAACCGCGTCTCGTCGGCCCGCTGTCGCACAGTATTCGGAATTTTTGTTCTAGACGATGGTAAATGTTCATTAGAAATAATATTACATTTTGTTAATTATTTTTTTTAGTTTTTAAAACTAAGAAATACTTTTAAAACTAATGATTGTGCAATTTTAACAAAGCGAATTATTTTAAAGTGAAATGTATATTTTGATATGGGCTTTTAAACTGCTGTCGAAATAAGTCAGAAGTGAAAATTTGTGATCTTCGTGTAAGTCAAGCACCTTGTTATTTAATATCGCATTACAGTAATGAACATGGATCATTTAATGGTTTGGCTAGAAAAAACAGTTTTTTACTTACGATGCTGTTAACGGCAGTGTAACAATTCTGCAATGAATTTCTTTCCCGAAGACCAGATCTTCAACTGATAACTTTATTGGTCATGTGTGATCTGCCTTGGGATCAAGGTGGCAACGGAGACAAATTTATATGGCAATCTTGGCACATTTATTAATGAAAGGGCGATAGACGTAACATATTCTAAGAAAACTGTTTTGAACACGTTTAATAGCATATAGAATTAAGTTGTCGTATGTTATCGTATTACTTCTACGCAAATATTCTTTAAAGTTACTTGATCGCAACATTTTATAGACACTGGAATAGAAAACATTATACGAATAGGTAACCTGGAATTTAATAACCACTTTTTCTGGGCGATTTATGTTCTGATCGTGGTAGTATTTCTACTTGACTAGCAGCTCCCCAATAACCGGGTACGATAAATTGTTTGCAGATTTACGGAATTATATTCAATATTCGATTATATATATATATATATATATATATATATATATATATATATATATATAAATGTTACTATACTCCAACTAAACGAACTTCTACGAACAGAGCATATTGAAACTGGTTGCACGCTGTCAAAAATGTTGAAAAACTTGGCGACTATGTAGAAAAGCGGGTCAAAGATATAAAGTTTTGGTGATTTTTTTGTGTTTTGCTACTAGTTAAATGTTTGAACAAAAATTATTGTGCGTCACTTTTCGATCTGCCCTCGGACATAAATACGAATTAAATTAATTTATAGAAAACCACATCTTGCGAATGCTTGTCATGGAGAAAACCAACTTTTGGATCGCAACCTGCGGCTGCGAAACCACTGTTCTGTGTGGCTGTGGAGCGGCGCTCGGGTCTCTGCCCGCGAGAATGGCGCCGGCGCCGCGCCGCTCCCCAAACTCGTTCCCCGCGACCATAATGAAGCCATCGCGACCGCGCTCCCGGCTCGGGTTTCTGGCGCCGCGCGGCTCGGCTCGGCCGCCGGCCCCGCGCCCGCCCCGCGATGCCCCCGCAACGGGAGCCCGCGCCGCCGGGTCGCACGGGCAGTTAATAGTTTTGTAACATTTGTTTTATGCCATAACCGTTGTACAATGGCCAAAAATGGAAGGGAAAAATGAACAGAAAGACGGGAGGGGGGGGAATGGAAATGGAGTAGGTTTCGGTTCTCGGCTGCCGCGAAGACGTCGCGTCGAAGGTTGATGAGCCGGGGTTTCGTTCTTCGTATTGCGGTGGTTTTTTTTCTTCTTCTTTTTTTCTTCTTTTTTCTTTTTTCTTTTTCTTTTTTTTTCGTTCTGAAATTGACTAAGAGCCGATATGTTGGCTATCTACCGTGTTGTGCTGCATGTCCCCGTAGCCACGTGTTCAAACAAGTAAGTAGGAAGATATTATGAAACTATGCGGTTCAATTTTTTTCTCGTAAGGTTGTTTAGACATTTATTTCTTCTTCTGGTTTTCCTTGACTAAATATGTATTTTTCTTTACAAGTTAATTCAAGTATCATTTTAAATCAACTAATTTTCAGTGATTATCTTCACTTTTCTTAACACATTTCTAGTATTTGTGTTTGTCTAATGTGCAAGTATCTTCAACTAAATACGAGGGCACATAGGAAAGTAACAAACAATATTTTTTTTCTCCGTTTTTGTGGCAACTGGAATGATGAAATTCCACGAGGAGATAGTGTGAAGATCAAGCTGTAGAGCGTATTTTGTTTTCAAGTGCAGGTCTAGCGATTGCACTCTGAACTACGAAACAAAAATGCACATGTTACTGTCATCAATTTGTGAGGAGCAGAGAAGTGTAGTGCAAAATTTATGGGCCAAAGGGCATAATCTCAGTGAAATTCACAGGGACATGCGTGGCGTGAATGGGGACGTCTGAGTTGACCGCAGCAATATCTCCAGGTGGCGTGCATTCTTCCAAGAGGGCTATACTCCAACTAAACGGACTTCTACGAACAGGACATATTGAAACTGGTTGCACGCTATCAGAAATGATTGAAAAACTTGGCGACTTCGTAGAAAAGTGGGTCAAAGATTTAAGGTTTTGGTGATTTTTTGTGTTTTGCTACCAATTAAATTTTTGACCAAAAATTATTGTGCGTTACTTTCCAATCTGCCCTCGGACATAAATGCTGTACTCTTATGTACGTAAATGTGTACTCTTATTTAAATATTCCAATTGTGTATGAATCAATATTCTGGATCTATTAAAATTTCATAGTATTTCGAATATTCCATCTGTCAAATATAATAGCAGTGCATTTTTCTCCTGCGGTTCGGGTTTGTGGGGCCGCCCCCGCCGTCTCTCTGGGATGCCCTGCAACGGGAGCCCCGTGTCCGAGTTCTCGACGAGGTCGAATGGACAGTTAACATTTGTTTTATGCTGGAACCATTGTAAAATGGCGAAAGAGGGAAGGAAAAGCGAGCAGAAAAAGAAAATGAAAAATACATAACAAGAAGTAGGTTTCGCCTCTGATAATCTCGGCCGTCCGGGAGACGTCGCTACGAAGGTTGATGAGCAGATGCCTCTTTCTTCGCATTGCGGTATTTTTCAGACGTGTTTGGCTCCAGGCGGCAATATTTCACCCTAAAGTAGGGCACTCATGAGGGTTAATGACTTGCTAACCAGCTGAGTGACGTTTCTGCGTAGCTTAGAGCTCTATAGAAATGTGTGATTAAGAAAATAAAATGAAATGATCCTCTAATATTTTTTAATATTTTCGCTTTAACAACATTTCACCACACTAATGTAAAATTACCAGAAGCGCTTTGCGTTGACCGAGTATTCATTTATCACAATTAGGAAAAATAATAATTCTACTAAACGTCTATTCCCAACTTGGTTTGCCCGTCCTGCTCCGCCCGGCCCAAACCCATCGTATTCCTTCCTGCCGACCTTGTCCTGCTCTTCCCTACCTTGCCCTGCCCTACTCTGACCTGCCCCCCTCTGACCAGCCCTACTCTAGCCCGGCTGGCCCGGCAAGGCCCCGCCCAGCCCGGCCTCCCCCACTGCTGCCCACCCTACCCTGGCATCCGTAAACAGAGTCATTGTTGGAAATTCCTGGCCGACTTCCATTTTTACTTTCCCGTATGGAAGTTCTGTGGATGAAAAAACTTACTATTGGAGTGATGGCAACTACAATGAATGATCAGCCTTTTTCCCTTTTAAATTAATCAAATTTTAACATTAATTACTATTATTTTACAAAGTATTTTAGATCTCTTGAATTAAATGATTGACATTTCTCTTTGAATACATAAATGTACCGTATGATCTTTTTCAAATAACGCTCATAAGCTTATGAGTTATTCTCGGACGCTTTCCTCCTGAAATGCTTCCCACGTCCAGTGCTGTCCAGTTGATGTATTCCCAAACTGTCTTTGGCATATTGTCCGAATAAGTTCCGAATACCCCCGGAATGTCAGTGATTATTTGATCTTTTAAGTAATTTAATATATTATATAAAAAATAGTCAAACTAATATTTTCACCCTTGAGTATTAAATACCCTTGAGCACTTTAATTAAAAAGGCCCTAGAACGCTTTGTTTATGAGTTATTTGACGATATAGATTAGAAAACATTGGCATGTGTTGCGGGTTGCATGTGACATAAATATTTAGATGCATTTTTTAAAAACAAATCCTTTATATTTTGAAAGTCAAAATGCAATTCGTCACATCTCTTTGAAATTATCTTTCTTTAGAGACCTCTAATCTAGAGAATCTAGAGAAATTATTTTTCTTTAGATTGGTTGCGTGTGAGAGCCGCAAAGGAAAGGTATACTACTGAAATAATATAGGAGACGATGAACGAAATTGACTTTAACATGTGAAACACAAAAATCACAATTATATTTTACGATTCATATTGCTTCTGAACTTTAATTATACACTATGACGGTCTATAAGAATTAACCATCAACTATTCGCCTCAACATCTTTTACCAAATAACCCAGATTACAATGAAAACTAAAATTGAAACATACATGTATTTAACTGCATGTTTCTCTCATGCATGCATTCCCCGCCCAATCAGAGCGTGTTTCCCCCATGCTCCACGCAAGTTCCTCACATGTTCCCGCACATTCTTCTATATCTTTCGTACAGTTTCTGTGCGTGTTTCCCAAATGTTTACAGCATTTACTTCCCCATGCACTTACTTCCGCACGTTTCCCACGCTAATATCTTAAATGTTTCTCAGCATGTGTATCCCATACAATCTCCTACATGTTTCTCACATGTTCTCTGCTTCGTTCACTGTATATTCATGATATTCCACTATCTGAATGTTCCTTCTATTTTCCTCACACTTTGTTCTCCGTATGCTTCTCCATATGTTTCTCTATGTATTTTTTCTCAAACCTAAAAAAAAGAATTCGGTTTATGGCTGCAAATTGAATAAATATATACTTTCAAATTTCAGAATAAGTAAACTATCGTATTTTTTTGTTTTTACAAGAAGATATATTTTTAAATGTGCATGTTCTTTAGAGTTCAAAAATCTAAATGTAGGTTTGTATTTTCCCCCCTCATTGTGTCACCGCATTCACATGAAACATTTCACATCCACTGAAAAAACAAACAGAGAATGTGAACGTTTGTATGAGCCACAAAATCTTTCGAACCAATAATGTGATTGATCATAAATTTGACACCTATACTTTTGAGATGCAAAGAATTCAACCTGGCGTACTTGCAACGAAAAAACGTTTCGTCAAAATGTTTTTTAAAGTTGTATTTCAATTCAATTTCTGAAGCATCTGACTGGTTTTGTTGCCGGGCGTCACCGGACGATATCGGGCGGGGCATAGCGAAACCGTGAGAGGTGAGCACAGCGAGAGGAGTAGTGGACGGAACAGCCGAGCAGAAGGTGAGGAACGAGCGGACAGAGCAGAGCCGTAGCGGAAAGGGCGACATTAGTTGATTAGTGATTCCGGGCGCGTCAACTGCTAAGGTCATTAGTCACGTAAGTGAAGTGCATGTTTTTATCGCGGAAGGTGGCGTTTATCTTCCACCGCTGGACGGCGAGAACCAGTGCTGACCTACACGAGGTCTAGCGAGGTGCTTCCCAACAATGTATTTCCCATCACCTGTACATTGCGAATAGGATAAGGAAGAGGTCGCACAGTCGCAAGGAATGCCGCACAGTCACTGGCCCGTTTGTTAGGGTACTGTTCCGGCATTCCCCTGATATTGATCGAGAAATCACGAAAACTACCGATCAGAGTAGCCGGCCGCTCGGATTCTCCTCCAGACGGAACCGGGAGAGATGCTCAGTGCATCAACCTGATGTCACTGCAGTCTCTCCGACCGGGAGGTCCTAGGTTCGAGTCCCGACGGCGGCAGGATTTTCGACACTAGCTTGTCGGCTAGGTCGAATTCAGTCGCTGTGTGGAGGAGAATTCTAGAGGCCGGCTGCTCTGATCGGTAGTTTTCCGTGGTTTTTCCGATCAACACCAGGCAAATGCCGGAGCAGTACCCTAACAAACGGGCCACGGACCGCGCGCGATCTTTCCTTCCTCTTCCTTGTCCTATTTTCTCCTCTTAAACACACACTTATACTAACATGCACTGCACTACCACACATGCCGGGAAACCGGTCGGGAGCTTACAGCTTGTACCGGCTGAGGCGGTGCCCCGCTGGTGGGAGATATCCTGGTTGAGGGGAAACCCCGCTAGTCGATGGTAGGTCGACGCCAGATCTCGCCATCCAGCGGGGAAAAGTTCATCGCCACCTCCCGAGGAAAAACACGCACTACACTGACGGTACTAATGACCAAAGTAGTTGACGCGCCCGGAAACACGAATCAACCAATCAACGAATTCTCCAGACGACGGCTGAATCCCACCTAGCTATTTAGCTAGTATCGTAAACTCTGCGTCCGCCAAGATTCGAACCGTAGGACCTCCAGGTGGGAAGGGGCGAGTGGAGCGGCAGAAAGGAAAGGAGAGAAATGAACACGAAGAGCGAAAGGAGCAGAAGGAAGTGGTGAAGGGAGAAAGCAGACCGAGCGGAGGGAATGGGCGTGGCGGACGAACCGGGCGACGAACGGAGGATCAGATAGCCCGAAAGGTGACTGGATAGGTAGAGGTGTGGCGGCACGGCTATTGTAGGCCGCGTTGGGTGCGCGAGGGAGGTGAGGTAGACTGTTTATTTGATGATTAAGATAAATAAATTCCTAGGCAACACCAGATAATGAGTTAGTTTTATTATATTAAACATTTTAACAATGACATAAAAAAAGGAAATAAAAAGAATTCACTTTTAGTAGATTTTCACAAATTCTCTTCTGCTTAAGAAAGTACGAATTATGGTGAAAAACCACAATAACATAACTACGGTTTATTTTTATTCTGAAACGACAATTAATCAATTGAATTATCTTTCATACCTAATTGAGATCATTTTCTTAACATGTTTTTTTAAAATAACTTCAATTCATATATGACGAAATTATTCTGTTGGTTACAGAACTTACATTGTGTAAGAGGCAACAATGTGAGTACAACACACCACAACATAGTCCCGTACACAATCATACCACAAAAAGCTTGCGGTCTCCAGAAGTGAACTATGAGACAACAACCCATATATCTTTAGACTTGTATTTAACAAAATTTAATTGGAAAGATCTTGTTCGTCATTTATGGGAGTCATCATCAGTGGGTTTAATTATTTAGTTTCTTTGCGAGATTGCCTTGTGGTTAGCGGTAAGCAAGCGCTGTTGTCAACATCTCACTCACTGTTACTCGCTCAGCGTATGTACGTCAATTGCACATGAGTTGCCACAGAGTTTAAGAAAAAACGAGTAGGTCGTATGTAATTACTAAAGGTTTCGGACTGCAACAGTGCCAATTATTTGCTTGCTTCGGGGTGACAACACATTTTCTTCACACATTTTGTAATGGTGTGGAAAATCAGCGTGTCACGAAAGCAGCCTGCTTGCACTCTATTCAATTTGTTGTTCCCCGAGAAAGGTACGTTACACATGAAACATGAAACAAAAACAAAATGACGCAGGTCTCATATTCGTTGAATTCTCTGACTTTTCGAAAAAATGCAGAAGTTAGAAATAATGAGAGCAAGTATGTGCTGATGTAGCACGACCAGATTAGAACATATTATAATAAAGAAGATATGTTACTAAGAAAAATCTTTTAATAATATTGTAGTTTGATAATGTTACGTTTTGCAATGAAAAAAATTTTAATCGAAAATAAAACCTGTCCCATTTTAACCGTACTTTGCTCTCTTCAAGATAAAAATAAACCAATATATTTGGAGCTGTTTTTAAGAAAATATGCTTAAAAATTGGCTATTAAGCAAAATTACGCGAACAGTATTCATATTTTCGATAAATTGTACATGACGGACAAATGACTCTGACACAGTTGCAAGTATGCACAATTACAGTTCACGGTGTTGATAGATGTAATTTTTGATTTATAAATCATACGTGTATTGGTACAAACATATCGTATAGTGTTACTCGTCCAATGCTTTCTAGCACACACTAGCATAAAATTAACTTCTTTAAACTGGACCATTGTCGACTGGAACAGTTAATTTTTAGATGTGCTAGTGGCTCTTGATAGGAGCATGTGAAATGTTTATCTGAGGATTATTGAGAACGCAAGTACACGGTACAGTAACTTTTCCCAGGAAAAGAAGATGGCAATTACAATGCAAGTATGGATCAAGTATATATTACTTAATTTGATTAGGAAATATTGGGCAGCAAAGGGACGCGCAGGTAATGTGATGTAATTGGAACTGCAGAAGAATGAATATAGGGAATTATTCACCTAGCTTAGTATTTGTTATCTTTAAGATTATATCTGTAAAATTGTTAATTACAATGTGTATTTAGCAATAACTAATAATATGAGTTACGATTCTACTAAATAATTCAGTGTGTTTTTGATTATTTTTGGAATTCTTTACGTTTGTATTTTATTTCTAATATAGGGTACAATTTGTTGTTAGATTTTTATGTTTGTATTTCATGTAGTTTTGTAAACCTACCCCTGAGAGTTGCGCTGTTTTTCAGCATGTGAAGCATCTATCCACTAGAATATCTTATTTAAATTATTGTTCATGATTCCATTGAGTAATCAACAGACATGCAGTAACACGTTCATAGTGGGAATAACAGCATGAAAATTCCTTCGAAATTCAAATGTGTTTATTTTTAAAACAAGGATTTAAAAAACACCAATTTCGTTGAAACACACACAAACTAAAGTTGCTTAAACGTCGAATAATAAAGTTTTTTAACTTTATTATTCCAACTGTGAACTTTTTATCGCGAGACTGTCGATAACTCAAAGGAAACATGAAGAATAATCTAAATTAATGAGGTAGTCACAAATAAAATACTCATTGAGATTAATATTTGGTTGACTACTATTTATTCCGAGTAAAATAAAAGCACATTCGCAGGGAGCGGGAGACAACTCAGGGCGATGAAGACCAAGATGAAGGTTACTGGCGTCGCTCGGTCAAGCGCGACCAATGCTGCGGTGAGCAGCTCTGACCAGACGCGATTCCTGAACGACGTGCTTTCACTGATGCGGCGAGCCGACACACTTTTATTTCTGTGATTAACATTAGGTACAGAGGTGGCGAATAGTTCACAATGTTTTTCATGGGTAGATTCCTGAGTTTATTTTTCTCTTGCCATTTTGTACCATTGAAGTATTACAGGAGTTATTTTTAACTGGCTTCATTGCAGATTTATTTTTATTGTGTGTTTTGCATTAATGCTCCACTCACTGTCCTAGTTGAATAAGCGCGACACTTATTAATAAATTAATTTTGAGTTGAAAAATAGTCTCCCAATTGACAATTTTTTATTAGAATGATGACGAAGGGATAACATAATTATATCACGTGGTTGATATAACATTGGATTGTGTAAGTCGGCACCACGATTGATTGATTGATTGATTGGTGATTCCGTGCGCGTTAACCTATAAGGTTATTAGTCCCATAAGCTTCGGGTATGTTTTTTTTTGTAAGATGGCGGTAATTTCTCCAGCTGTATGTTGAGATCCGGTACCCGACCTACTTGTGGACTTGCGAGGTTTTTCCTCACCCAGGTATCTCTCCAGCAGGGCACCGCGCCAGAGGGGATAAGCTATAAGCTCTCGACCGGTCTCCCGGCAACTGTGATGTAGGGAATGTAAGACTGTGTAATTAAAGGGATGAGGAAAGAACAAGCAAGGGGAAGGAAAGATCTCGCGTGGTCCGTGGCCCGTTTCTTAGGGTCACACTGTGTCAATGGCCCTTCATCCACAAAAGTGTGAGGCATTTTCGAGAAACCGAGAAAAGGCGACTGAAAGTTGCCAGCAATTAATTCGGGAGCCGTTTATTTTTGAACCGGCAATGGATCAGAACGAATGTCAAAAATCAAGAAAAAATGCATTTATTACTAACAGTTAAGTACACCTACGTAATCGCTGTGAATATTCGGGCATTTGTCGTATACGAGACGAATGTTTCGCTCTCCTTTTCGAAGACCGTTGGCGCCAGTGATGTACGATGGCCCTGAACTTTGGTTTGAACCTCGATGTTGGACGCGTTGTCCTCTCAGCCAGTTCAATTCCGAGGAAGAGATGAAAATTCATTCAACACTGAGTCGGATCCGAGTGATCGAGCAAGTCCTATCTGCTCCAGAAGTTCTTTGATTTCCACAACTCTGTGAGGGCAGGCACACATGAATGAGAACTCAAGAGAAGCGAGCATTTTCTTCTTTTGTTTTAAACTTAATACAGTATACAAGGCTCTTTATTTGATGAATTTCGGTTGGAATATTCCCTTTTTGAAGAAAGTGAATAACACAACGCAGCTGGTTCTTGGCGGGAGCGTCAATCATACCAGCCAACTCCATGTAGCTACAGTATATGGATGCTTGAAAACCTAAACAATATTGATTCATATCGTTCAGTAGTTATTTTACAAAACTAATTAATGGATATGTATACAAATTCTGGAATAAAATTAGGAGTCTCCACTGTTAGCTCACAACATGTTTCTGCAAAAGTAATGGAAATGTTTTACATTTGGCATGATCTTTACCTGCAATACCTGGAGAGTTCAGCAGGAAATCCTGCTTTCCACTGTAACTTAAAAACGTAATGCACCACTTATAATTATAATCACTGAACACTTTTTTTTATAAATGTATATGTCAAAAGATTTCTGAACAATGCCTTTAAATACACTCATTATTGTAAGCAGTTAACAATGCTTATTGATCTTTGAACTTGAAATCCCTATGAAGCGTTGACTGCTTTTGATAATCTATGGCAACTCGAAAACAAAACGGCCAAGACGACAAACTACATTGAATGTAGAAGGTCTTGAAAACAACATAAGAAGCAAATGAAGGCTGGCAAACAAATTCTGTTCATTTTAAGACATTATAATGTAGTGTCTTTACAATAAAACGGGTTAATAAGGGCAAGTGATAACACATCTAGGGCCCATTTACATAACTAATAGTGCTGAAGCAGCACATACTGTCTCACATCATTAACAGTTGCATAATATTTTAATATTCAGCAGCCGTCACCTGCAAAACTCATTACCAATCGTAGAGCATTAACTGCAAAAACTAATTATTTTAAAGCTAGGACATCGATACAAATTCGATAATACCTTACTACGTGACTTCCTACACATTCCCAAATTCTACTTGTCTAGCTGTTTAACAGCTCGATCAGAGGTTGAAAAATTCCTCCACTTGTCAGAAATTATTAATTTGTTGTTAATAACATTAAATGATTAATTTAATGTTAATTGCATTAATGTAGTTATCAAGATCACCCATTAAATTTAATGTACACACAAACATTACGATACAAGAATGAAAGCTTTGTGGCCATATCTTGAAGAAATGAATGATCTTGATGGACTGGTGATTATGAATACACGATGAGAGGTGTGGGAAATGGGAGAACCTCTACATTAAATCTACACTGATTTTAACTTATTTAATTTAATGTTCAAATATGTTAAGCTCCTTCTAATGTCCAAGGTTACATTAAGTTTCATGTACGATACATGAATCTGCATTACATTTAATGACATTTCTAACAGCGTACTACTTGGAGTCGGAGGTAACCGCCCAGTATGCACAGCGTCGCTCCGCTCTCGCCGCCGCCGCCGCCGCCGTCGCCACCGTCTGCACGCTCGCTCTTTGAGGTCAAGGAAGCTCGAAGTGAAAGTGAAGCTTTTGCGAGAGCAGATGCGGCGCCGGAGCGGTCCGCGCTTCTGCTCCCGTCGCCGCTGCCGCTGCCGCTGCCGCCGCCGCCGCCGCCGGCGACCGCGAGCGGAATAAATCCCAAGAGATCGCGAAGGAGGCGCCATCGCCTCCGCACACTGTTCTCGTTCGCCCTTGTTCCGGTCAAAATTCGAATTACTAGGGTTCGAGTTAAAAGAAGTCTGCTGGTTTAAGTATCTCTCATATTATGTGTTTAGTTTTAATTGTTTTATGTTTTATTTATTATGTTTTATTATTATAAATTATTTATTATGTTTTAGTTTTAAATTGTTAAAACAATTATTATTGTTCTGGTATTATTATATGTATTTACTAGACCCTGAAGAAGCAGGCCAATGTCCTTCGAAACGTTGGGAAAGATTGTTTAATAAAAATATATTAATATTGTGTCTGCCTAAAAATGACTGGATCTACATAGAAATTATAATAATTAAAAACGCAGTCTTTGACTAATATAATTGATATTACTCTGTGCAAAGAAGATTCGAACCACGAGATCCAAAAAGTGGTATACAAGATTAACGAATAATTTTATATGGAACAAATTTAGTTTTAAATTGTTAAAACAATTATTATTGTTCTGGTACTATTATATGTATTTACTAGACCCTGAAGAAGAAGGTAAATGTCCTTCGAAACCTTGGGAAAGATTGTTTAATAAAAATATATTAATATTGTGTCAGCCTAAAAATTACTGGACCTACACAGAAATTAGAAATTATTATGTGAATGCACGATATAAAGACCTTGGGGCAATAACATGCTATGCCACATTTCTGATGAAATTGAGATATTGGTGTATTTCGCTGCATAGCTGTACCTAGATATTGGGTTTTTATTTTAAAGATTCGCCGCAAGGTGGAAGTGTAATTCATAAATTTATGTTCTTTATCCCAATGTGTGGAATGCAATGTCTAAACCTTTACTTGCCCTTTTCTCAAAACTTACATATAGTGGCAAAGGATGCTATTGCTCCGAGGTCTTAATATTATGCGACTCGGTATGCGAGTTGTGCGCGTCACAGAAGTTCAGACCTTGTACTGTTGGATCGCCACGCGCCTGTGTGTATGACTTATTTACTTAATTTATTTAGATCGCTGTGAAACGTCTTGGTCATAAGCGATCAAAATCTTTTACAATTTTACATAATAAAATATTACAATTACATGAACATACATTACAATGAAATATTTAACAAACAATATAAAACATTTAACTCTGATTTCATTCAATATTACAGGCATGTGAATTTTTGTAACAATAAAGGAACTAAGATACATATTTATCTAATTTTGTGTCACATAGGAATTTAATAATTTTTTTACATTCTGAAGTGGAATTCAATAGAGAATGGATATCCGAATCAATTTGTAAGATGTATGACATAATTTTGCGTAGGTATACAAATTAAATGGCATTTGGCACATTATTTATTATGATAATTTTATTTTAATTTTGCATTGTACTATTTTTCTTGTACGTACCCTGTATTGTTCCTCTTGTTCTCTAATGCAAACGTGGTTTCGGGACTACTAAGGCACGAACAATGGGTCAATCAAACGTCTGAATGCAGAGTGAAAATGCATGATGATTTGCGTCATTGAGTGCATGTACTACCAGTCAACCAGATTTTCAGATTTACTCATGAAAGGTTCTATACATGACTTTTTAAGGAGTCTTGAGTTTTTGTTATTACATACGTGCTTAAAAATTTGACCTACACATTCGGTAATGAACTAAGCGTACTTCAGTCCTGCACAATCTATATTACCATTTTGTGCAGAGTTCTTATGATAGTTCGCAGTATGTCTCCGACAAAACATGCTGAAAATGCAGGTATTGTTACCAGTTTTTCTTAGAATTTGCTATGAAAGAAGGGCAATACTAGCATATCTATAGCGTAGGATTATGGCATTTGTAAAACAAAATGAACATATCGGCGATAATGAATTCCCCGACTCGCTGGTGTGAATGGAAATTTTGTCAAAAGTTGCGACTGATGTCACGAGTAACGAAATGGCAAATCCGAACAGTCTGCCCTCAATGTAGGGATGCGACATCGATATTTTTCGATGTTTTCGAAACATCGATGTTTTTTATAAAATCATCGTTATATTTAACATAAAATATTTGAAGCCAATGCTTTTTTAACAATTATGTTTTGTGTTCTGTTTTTACAGTGGTCAATATTTTTAAAAATGAAAAAGTCCAAAAAGTAAAAGTAAAGTCCTATTACAATTTTTAGATATCCACAAATGGAATATTTTCAACCAATGTGGCAGGGGTGAAAATAAAAAAGAAGAGTTTTCGTCAATAAAAATCCCTACATTATTTTTGAATTATTGAATCAGATGATACGAGGTTCGTTAATTATGTCTCACATCAATTGTTCTCATGATTTTGTGACTTTGGCTTGTCAGTTAAATCTCAATTTAAGTTAATAAACGATATCACTTTCAAATTACCCTCCATGAATTTGTGATTCGCGGAGGATACTAATGGCTACTAATGCATTTCTAAAAACATTGATGTTTAACAATATCAGTGATTTGGGATAGATGATTTATTACCATCGACCATTTAATTTTGAGCATAGATATTTAGAAATATCGATATCTTTTTGTCCCTGTCGAATCTCTACCTCGATTGATTGATTGTTAGTGATTCTGGGCGCGGTCAATTGATAAGTTTATTAGTACCGTAAGCGTACCACATAATTTTTGCTCTGGAGATGGCGGTGAACTTGCCCCCGGGATGGCGAGATTCGGCGCCGACCTACAGCCGGCCAGCGAGATTTTCCCCAACCAGAAATCTCCCACCAGTG
>JAHLJT010009419.1:32401709-32414429 GCA_031308135.1 Acheta domesticus | reverse complement strand
TTAGATGCCTAGGACCTCGGGGAATCCAAAAACAATTAAACAATTTCAATTTGTACTGAACAATGCAAATGTTTCATTGTGTTATTTCGTCTATTCTCATACGTTCCCAATGAATTCTCGTACTCTAGTTTATTAGTCACAGTCAGCGACAAAGACAGATTCATGTGTGCCGTTTCAGAGCATCAAATTGTTGCTACACATTTCTGGTGGCACGTTTAACATACTTTTTTCTAAATGGAAATATTTCTGGGATACCATTCACCAATCTTGGTATTTTCGAATTTAGTCACGATTTACTAACACACTTATTCACTTATTTTGTGCGCTATTTATAAAAATGATTCACTTCTCTTGTGTGCTACTTATTTATAAAAAGGGATATTTAAATAAAATAAAGGCGCTAGATGAAAAAAGCTAATTATTACCTAGTAGAAGAGAGAATATTTAGTACAAAGGAGTTGGAAGTCGATCGCATTTATCTCACTGAGATAAAATTTCGCTTATCAATAGAAAAGAAAATAAGCTATTGGTGTGGCTACACATACGTTTAGCTCCAATATCAAACAATATTTCAAAACACTATTTCAAAAATCGCAAAATTCCAATCAGCATATGCAAAATTCCAATCAGCAAATGATTGTGTGGAATTCATCCAGAAATTCAGACAAAAGAAACAACTTTGGCACATGGCCATTACTCCTTGACAGTAGAATCCGCACTTCGTAAGGTGTCTGAGCCTTGAGAAGAATAGAAGTGAGGGGCCGGAGAGTGGGCGCGGCGTTGTCAGCGGGAGAGAGAGAGAGAGAGAGAGCGGAGGCGGGGACAGCGAGAGGAAGGCGCCGCGACAGAATGCCGGGTGACATTTGGCAGCGCAACGCCCCATTACCGGCCGCTGAGGCAACGGGGCGGAGCCCTCGCTTTGCGTTTCCTTGCGACACGTCACGCACGTGGTGGAAATGGCCTGCCCCCCCCCCCACTCCCCAACAGATTATCTCGACTGTTCAGTGTAACATTCCGCGAAAGCCTTCCCTCCCCCCCAACACACACACACACACACACACACACATGCGCACGCGCCTGTGATACCCGACAGATTTGCCTATTCCATTCTAACCTTCCGGGCAAAATACGAACTCTGTGGCCACCACCCGGGAGGGGGGACCACGAACTAAAATCGTTGGCAATTAATATTTTTAGTTTCTGTCTACAATTTCAATTATTTCAATATGTTGGTCCATCATTCAAAAGACAGAAGAAATTCTTGAAATAACAATTTATATAACATTAATTGAAATACGAGTACATATTCTCACAACGTGGTGACCTTGATGATAGAAACCAGTTATTTCCGAAACGTTGTGAGAATATGTATTTCATTTAATATTACACTAGACATGAGAGGGGTTTTTAGTGTAGGCACAGACTAGCTGTGAATCCTACACGCTGCGGGGTGCGGGCCCCGCTTCGAAGATTTTCCCCTGCCCTCGTAAAAAAAAAAGATACACACACAGGCACACACACAGACACACACACACTCACACAGACACACACACAAACACACACACAGACACACACACACTCACACAGATACACACACAAACACACACACAGACACACACACAGACACACACATAGACACACACAGACACACACACAGACACTCACACAGACACTCACATAGACACACACACAGACACACACACAGACACACACAGACACACACACAGGCACACACACAGACATACACACAGACACACACACAGTCACACACACAGTCACACACACAGTCACACACACAGTCACACACACAGTCACACACACAGTCACACACACAGTCACACACACAGTCACACACATAGTCACACACACAGACACAAATTGACGGTGATGAGAATAGGGTGAGAAAAATAATTTGTCAGCCATGTCGGTTGCTTACAGTAGTTTTACAACAAGGTGTCAAACACTAAAGATTTCCAATTTCCGCTACCTTTTCAAAACCAATGTCGGGGCAGAGAAATCTTACTCATAGTTTTCAACGATGATAGAAACCATTTCGCCACGAGTTGAAACGATTTCAAGAAGATGATAGACATTTATTCCTATTATCTCACTACTAAGAAACGAAAACAACATAGCTTATTCGTAAATTAATTGTAGTAGGCCAATTGTAGTATAGGGAAAGTTATGTAATTCTGCGCGAAAAAAACTGCGAACATTCGGCAGAAAAAATTCATTGCCGGGTCCTGATAACGAAAAAGTGGATAAATTCAGTTGCTAAATTAAGAAAAAACAATCCCTTAACACGTGAAGTTGCCAGAATCCCTGTTTTGTGGGCCCTTGATACCGAAAATCCAATTGAAAGCAAAACGTCCGTCTGTCTGTCTGTGAACACCACTAGCGCCTATGGCTTGAGTCAAAGCTTTGAGATTATGAAGAATATTCTATAAAATGTGGGGGTGCTTTACATGAAGCCTCCTGGACATTTTCAAAATTTCTCGAAACGGCTCCAAATTTTTTCTTTAAATTTCTTGTAAGAATAGAGTAAAATACACTTATAAAGGTGGCATAGGTCCGATTTTCACGGTTAACTCTGAATTTTGAATATTGCGAAAGTTTGAATTGTTTTCTGTATCGTCTTACAACTACAAAATTAAATAGAGCAACTTTTCCTCCAAGTAAATTTTATTCTCCATAGTGTGTTCTTTAATTAAGGTCGAGTACATTTTTTAACAAATTTAGTAGTTTTCGCGCAATATGCTTGCAATATGTGTAATTTTTAAAAAATACAAAAACTATATTTGTTTTTGTGAGTAAGATGACAAACGCCATATTGCTCAATTCTTTTCTTTTTTCATAAATTACAAAAATGAAATTTTTTGACTTGTCACTCGTCATTAATATTTACATTATCGACACTTTAAATAATGTCAAGTCAATTTCTCGAAAACAACCGTTTTCTGTAAAAACTAGCTAAAAATTCCGCATTTTCAGAAACGCTCAATGCCACTTTCTCAAAAATGGCTCAATTTTTTTCTTCAAACTTTTTGAACGGATAGTTCTAATTGTACTCTTTAATATGACGTAAAGTTCATCTTGGGGTATCAGTTTTCAAAAATTACACAATGTACTTTTTTAAAGATCTCTCACGCTGTTAATATGCACATTTCCAGCAATTTGTAAGAACCAGCATTTTCAGCAATTTGTATTTGTGCGTTGCAGTACTTCAAATGACTTCTAATGCTGTTTTTCGGAAACCCCAAAATTTTCTGTGAAAAAGAGCTTTAAATTTCAAATTTACAGGTGAGCTTAAACACCATTTTCATAAAAACTGCTTCAAACGTTTGGAAAGAAATTGCCATTTAGGATGAGGTTTTACTGTTCTCTAATATTTTAAAATTAATATTTCCGTTTTACCATTAGGAATCCAGAAAATTAATAAAAAGTAAAAAAAATGTACTTGTGCGGCGATAGATGGCATCTGGCAAGATTATGTGGCAAGTCTGAATAGGCTAGCCGAAACCAAAAGAAATAGGAAACTAATAGGGGAAATTCAGTGCCATTCTGTAGCACCGCTAGTTATTACTCATCACTTTAGTTTCATTCGAAGAAGTGATCCATCAAAATGCTGAAAATATATTGCTGCTGCGGCAAAAATCTGCAAAATTACGACAGTGAATTTTGATGGAATGTACCTTCAAGGGAGAAGAAAGTTCCCGTGTACAAATTATGTGAACACTCAGTAAAACACAAAAAAGTAATTTGTTTTTCTACACTTACCTAATACAAAGGATAAAACTGCATTGAAAAATGTACTAGAAAGAACATTTCTTTTCTTTTAGTAATTTTATCTTAATGCAATCATACTTTTCCTTAAATCTGTATAAAGCATTCGATAATACAGCGATTCGGTTTTTGAAGTTAGAGAATGAAGCATTGAGGCACCACGAACACCACCATTTTGCCAAGCGGGGCCACCATTTTGTTTTTTGTTGTTTTTTGTTTTTGTTTTTTTTTTGAAGAAATACAATTAAGAATATGATCAAAGGAAATCAATTTCGGGCAAATGTTACGTGAGTGTGTTAATAAGGAGTGATAAGGAAAGATTCAAAAAGAATATAGAAATATGAAGATTTGGTTTATGTTGACAATACAACAAATGGTCGTTTTCTATGATCGCTTCGTTGGACCTTTAAATTCTTCATAAGAAAACTATTAAATGGAGCCATTTTCGGATCAAATTTTTTTACAAAAGGAATTATCTTTTCATCTGAATTTTTTTACGACAAACAAACGACATTATTATCTTTTACTAATAGTGTTCTGAAATCCGCCGTGTTAAACTGTAGTTGAGAATGTATTATTAAAAATATTGGAAGTTATTTTGTCCTTTCTTGCCTGGCTAAGCAGTTTGTGCATTTTGCCTGCCTATTTTAGAGATTTATATTGTCTTAAGTTTCGATCTCTATTTTCGAGTAATAAATCAAAGTAATTTCACAGTTAAAAATAATGTTCGGCTAAGATGTAAACTATTACAATGATTTTGTTACACAGATTCCTCTTTTAACCTATCGCGTCTAAAAGTAAATGTACAGTTCAATGCTTCCTTGTGGTCTCTATTAAAATGTAAAGAATGATAACCTCCTATTGTATCGACTGATTTGTCCCAGGACAGTATTTAATAAATCCCGATAAATATAATTTTGTTCTATGAAATCAAAAACAAATATGTTACAGTATAGCAAGGCCTCCTTACAATACATCAAAATGTTTATAACGCCAATTGTCAATTGGAAACAAATGAGAATGTCTTCTCATGACCTTCATACGAAAGAAGAGTTGTTTGAAATTCGACTGTAAATACTTCTAATATCGACATATATATTACAGGTAATCTGTAAAACCTCATCATTATCACGCATGCAGATTGCACCATGTTGCCACTGGCAGTCATGTCAATCGTCATAGTCATCAGCATCCTTCAAATCTTCCATCATATGGGCTATATAGACAATGCGTTGCAGGAAATTACTCATGTTACTCACGTGTTGACGAACGAGCTCTGGCAGGCGGATACGCATCGCTTCAAACTTCTGAAATCGTTGCGAAACGATCAGATGGACGCGATGCTGCCTTGCTGGGAGATCGAGGGCCCTTGCTGGCCGCAGGACGAGCCCAAACCCTCGACTGCCAACCTCACCGCAACGCAAGCCATGGTGGAAGCGAGCGGCCCTTGGTACACGCCTCTCATCTACATCTACTACGCGTGGAAGTCCGCCGTCTCCGCCCTGCCCGTGCTCATCGTCATCGGCGTCATCCCGTTCGTGGCGTACGTGGTGTACTCGGGCATCGCCGTCACGCTGTGCCCGGGCGTCGTCGACTCGCATCTCCGCGACCTGCACAACTTCCTCGTGAGCAGCCAGCGGGACATCGAGGAGCGCGCGTCGCAGACCAGCAAGGACCTGGTGGAGGACGTGTACCGGAACGTGGAGCTGCAGGAGAGCCGATCGCTCGAAGTGATCATGGACATCCTCAACGAGATGAACGACGGGCTGACGATGCAGCAGTGGTACGAGCAGCAGAAGCTCAACCACATGATGGAGGACGACCTGCGCGCGGCGCAGCTGGCGTCCAGGCACCGCCGCCGCGCCGGCGACCTCTCCTGCGGCCTGCGCGACCTGCGCCGCGTCACCGACAGGCGCAACGACCGCCTGGCGGCCCTGCAGGAGAGCCAGGAGCGCGCGCGGCACGCTTTCGCCAGGTGCATGGACCTGCTGGGCGAGCTGCAGGAGGTGCACAGCGCCTACGGGGAGGCAGTCGCCAAGGCCGAAGAGCATGAAGAGGGGCTCATCGGTTTCCACGCGCAAAACTGCAAGTACGGCCGTCCGTAATTGGCTTCGATGAGAAACAGGCATAGGCCCTTCTTTCAACTGTTGGCAGCTGTAATGCCGTTGCAAATATGATGCCTTACTAGAGAGAGAGAGAGAGAGAGAGAGAGTGGTTCCATGATGTTCTTGACGACATCTTGAAGTGTTTTAGATTATAAATTATGATATTCAACAACGAAACAATAACGTGTAAGAAGAATTGAACAAGAATATGGCAAGGTGCAATCCTGCGAAAACAGAATTATCTAATAAATATTTTTTAACATTATTTATTCTTCCTCCCAATTTTACATGATTATACTATTAAAGGAGGTGAACTTGAATGGAGCAGAAAATGTTAAAATTATTTTTTCATGGACTGTTCATGAACTATAATACTTTTGGATTGGAGAAAACTGTAAACGCAAATCTACCTTTTGGCATGAGATCTTCGCTGAAGAGCCTACAATCACACGAGTGTGAAATAAAATCACACCAAAGGGTGTGTCATTTAAAGAAAAACACACAGCGAGTTGTAAATGGATCCATTTGGCATCAATAGTTTCCAACCTATGGTCAACCATTTGTAAAGAAAGCAGTAAGTATTAATTATTTTCAAACTATTTCTCGACAAAATAAAATATTAACAAAAAATGCATTCGATAAGTAAATGATGCTGCAGTGCTAGAGACATTCAAATAATTATACTTAAAATATTGAGAAAGGGAGAGAGCATTATACAAATATTCAAACAATTTTCAAATTTATTCCATTCGCGCAATATTTTCCCAATTTTATTTTGCAGTGTGATACCTACAACGTGATCAATGCAGGATTAAAACAAGTTATAATTGTATTCAATTCGATGAAAAAAAATTATTTGTGACTAAATTGTATCTTTTCAACAATATTAAATTTATTTATAATCGGTGATAATCTTATAAATGGACCGCCCTAGTTGATATAGGAAGCTTGGAATTTGCATGTATGTACAAATTATTCGCATGTAAGACTTCATATTTTAAATAGCTTGCAAGGCGACGGCCATTTTAAAATTTATTAAAATTAAGGAGAACTCTTCAACTAAATTCTCTTTATAGAGATCCTTCCCAAAGCAAAATGATCGCGTACCACTATCGAATCATTAGCAATGAACAGAAATCGAAAACGCTATACTACATATCTCTTCTCTCATCGATACATCGCCGTAGATCATCACTTTTTTCAATAAATAATACATTTTCTATAAAAGTATTTCTATGCAAGCAAATTTTTATATTTTTTTCCAAAGCAATAACTTACCGTACTGGCAACAGGCTTCATTAACATCTCTCTGAAACCAAACAGATAATGAAATTAAAAATACAATTTACAAAAGCTCATTACGTGCACAGTACTCCAAGTACATGATCTCTTTTGTCGAAAAGAGTAATACATAATTTCAATTCAAGGTTTTAACAATATTACATATATCCTAATACAAATATTTACAACCTCACCAGACGAATAATGCGCTAATCATTATAATCTCATTTTATAATAAACTATTAAATGACTGGGTGAATTAGAGAAAACTCCAAAAACTACTTAATTATTATTAATTATTATTATTATTAAAATAATTATATATTAATATTAAAATAACTATTTATTATTATTATTATTATTATTATTATTAAAAGTGTTATTAAATAAGTTAAATCTCGCACCATCTGGGAAACAAACCGATCTACTTACTTCCACATAAAATTTCACTGCATGGGAGTGGTCCCAATCCTAAATTATCTAATGCTACAGTTGTAAATTCGTAATGTTTTACAGCCCGTAGTGGGCGTGGTCCTGATTGCAATCGACTTTTCCCGAGAGCAGCGTGGCCGTCGTGAACTGTTGTTCGGAGCTGCGGAGGCTCCGGGTGGCTGCGGGCGCGAACGCCAGGCGGCGCGAGAGGGCGCTAAGTGCAGCAGGTAACAAGGCTCTTTTCGGTGAAATCTCCTCACCTACTTATCTTTCGACTGTCGTGTCTTGTCGCTTCGTGTAGTGTGTTACGATGAACATACCTCACTTTCGATAGTACTTTTTACAAACGGTTTACTTTCTCGAGCGTCGCGTTTGACAGAGAAATCCGATTTCTTCCAGTTTACTGTATCGCTCGGATACTTCTCAGTCAGAGAGAAATGTATATTTAACTAAATGGTATCAGAAACTTTTATTATGTTAAAGAAGTATTGTAAAATGTGTATTCGTAAGTTTTCGCATTTTCTGTTAGAACTTATTTCTAGTTTTGCGTAAGTTACACACAACAGTCAAGGATGTTTTCCTAAATCACAAAACGAATCATTTCAGTGTTACCAGATAAATAATTTTTGCTGTAAACATAAATGAAAATAGCCTATGAAAATATAATTTAAAATCTGATACTATGTTGTATCTATAAAAAAAGATCACGAAATATTTTAAAATACAGAAGTGGCAAGTTTATTGTAAGAAATTTACTGTAATCTCCTTATTTTATTTTGCACAAAAATGATTCGATATTTTAGCCTTTGTTAATTGCCACAAAAACAGTTGATGATGCCCATGAGTGCCATATCTGTTTACAGAGCATATTCCAGGAAGTAGGCTAAAATTTCGAATCCAAGCTTCCAAGATTATGCCCCCCTTCCTGGACAAATGATCATAGTGGTGGTATACCATTGCCTTTCACTCAGAGAATGGTAATAGGCATGATCATGAGGGGATATGATGAGGAATGATGAATGATAACGGATGGTATGATTCATATGCGATTCGTATCTAGTTCAAATTCAATCGCTGTCTGGAGGAGAATTCTAGCGACCGGCTGCTCTGATCAGTGGTTTTACCTGGTTTCTCCGATCAACACTATGTGAATGTCGGAGCAGTACCGTAAAATCGGGTCAAGGACCACGCGCGATATTTCCTTCGTCTTCCTTGTCCTATCCTCACCACTTACTTGCACACACCTACAACACGCCGGGAGACCGGTCGGGAACTTAGAGCTTGTCCCGGCTGGGACGGTGCCCCG
The DNA here is from genome assembly GCA_031308135.1 of Acheta domesticus. Classification (NCBI taxonomy): domain Eukaryota; kingdom Metazoa; phylum Arthropoda; class Insecta; order Orthoptera; family Gryllidae; genus Acheta; species Acheta domesticus. Next base: position 32,405,522 of record JAHLJT010009419.1, on the reverse strand, counting down.
CTGGTGGGAGATACCTGGTTCTGGAAAACCCTGCTAGCCAACGGCAGATCGGAACCGGATCTCACCGTCCAGCGTGGTAAGATCACCGCCCCCTCCCGAGTAAAAAGCATGCACGACACTTATGGGAACGATGCCCTTAGTTGTCGTTGTCGCGCCCGGAATCACTAACAATCATTCATCAATCAGCGATCCGTAGTGGCACAAGAAGCCTATCGCCCCATTATCACATTGTAAACACGCCCATACTTCTTACACACAACCTTTTCCCTTCGCGTACTTAAGAATCCGCCCGAAGTCCTTGCGCCATCCAGGAAGGCACTCAAAGAGTTACATGCAGAGAATTTTTTTCTTTCTCTGTAGAATAAATGTTTAGTGTTTTTGTTGTGTATTATGCATGAATACGTTGATATTCAAGAATTTAATACGAATCTGCTGGCGAGATGTATTCTGACACACTAGCACGAGACGATCGTTGAGAAAGTGAATGCGTGGAAAATAATTACGCGGAAGGATTATTTCGTTAAATCGTTTAAACCTTCATTTGTATTCATGTCCACATTACTTCTTCTTGACAAAAACTGATTAATGCATGGTGACCCTTGCAATATAACTGTCCTCATGAATGAAAAATCGTTTTGCCGTCGGTAAGTTAAATGCTAAGAAAATTAACGAGAATTTTCTACCAAATTCATTCTCAAATATCTTACTCACTAATGCGATGTAAGCGGTATTCAGACTGAATGCATTCTGTAATCAAATTCTAATTAGTTTTGACGCGATTGTACCATATTCACAAAATATTTTATAATACATATTTTACATTTTACTCTTTCAGGGCGGCGATAATGGCCGAAGACTCGACGTATGCAAGATCTGTGTCGATAACTTCGAAGACTTCACTAGTATTCCAGAGTACCTCTACATATTTCACTGGTCAGAATGCTCTCACCATAACAAACTTGAAGATACTGCGCCACGGGAGCTTGGCTTCTCAAAACGGGCGGCCAGCGTTGGGTAGAAAGTTCCCAGCTCGATGCACGGTGGCGTCCGACGGATTCCGAGAATCGTTTCCCTACCTGAGCTGCAACCTCGGGCGCACAAGAGCCTGGAACTCGGCGTTTCATCTCGGAGAAGGAGAGAGCGCAAGAATGCGTTCACTTCCAACTCAAAATAGCGCGATCCGCAGGCGAGTGCAGAATCAGGTGGGGTGCCCAAGAAAAGGCTTTGCCGCCCAAATGAACAGACGTTCAATGGAAAACAGACACAAGAAGAAAGAAATATATTCTCAGTATTTTTCGCACTGTGTACTATCGAAGGTTACTCACTTCTGCTTCGCTCAGATTGCGTATTATCACGCATGTGACGCTTGCGCAAACTGCATTCGTTACTAAAAACAACTCAAATGGCACTTCATTATATGAATTTTACTATATCTAAATACATAAGAAATGTTAGATAATAAATATTTATATTTTCCTTTATTAACAATTTTGGTCATGTCAATTATACCATTGCATACCTTCCATGATAAAGAAGAACTAATTTTGGTTAATAGTAAATTTAATATTCTTAAATACAGTCTGAATGTTACCCAAGAAAAGTGTTCTCAGCCTTAATTGTCTGAATGTCGCCTTCCTTAAGTAAATTATCAACCCATCAAAAAGTATCTCACGCTCTGTAATTTTTATGCATTTGAATAGTTTCCAACAACACCCATAACAATGCATAGAAAAATCCCTGATTTCAAATTCACAACCCAAATACGAGGGCCTTGTCCCGTCTCAATCGAGAATGTTGTGTTGACAGAGCAGAAAGTGAATGGTATTGTTCTCATAAGGAAAGTTCATTTCTTGTTTATTAAACAAATTTCACATCCGTAGTTCATTTGGAGAGAAAAAATGTAACATATATAATAGTTAAAAATTACGCAGAATGGTCAAATATCACAATGTTCTTGGGTAACTTGTTTATCGTGTTGTACGTTTCTTTCTCTTGACACATTATTAACGACAATGCACAAGGTAATTCCTCTCCTATGAAAATTCATGTATATTTCCAACTAGTTCCAAGTAGCTCTCAAAGTGAAGCATGTGTTGATCAACAAACAATTTAAGAATGCTTTATTTTATACCATCTAAAATTTTATTATCTAAAAACACAATAAAACTACTTTTTCTAGAATAACGGAGAGAAGCAACGTAAACAAGAAAGAAAGAACGAGCGTTTTCTAGCTTCTTACAAACTTTATTCTATTTACACAACGTGCATTGTCTCATAAGCAATCAAAACACACAACCACATCAGAAAGTTTAGGCGACAAAAAAAAACTGAACAACAGCAAGCGACGTTTTTTCAGAACAAGGTAAAGTCACTAGAAAGTGCGTTGACCGTGATCATGGAAGCTGGTTGTACCGTTCGCGACACACGGCGGGTGCAAGCGTTTCTTCTCGGCTCGTATTGACGCGGTGCACCTGCGATGGCGTCGCTGCCCATTCACGAAGCGGAGCGGGGAGGCGGGGCGGGGCGGGAAGAGCGAGCGAGCGATCGCTCCCAATCGCCGGTGCGCCAGCGCAAAAAAGGCCCGCTCGGCGAGAGAATAAAGAATTGTCAAGCGGACTCACGTGCGCACCCCCTCCAACCCCGGCGACGCTCACAGTGCGCGGGCCCGAGAAGTTGCAGGGACGAAAACATTTTTTTCTACAAATACATAAAAAATGACAAATTTTGTGCTGTACGTGAAGTTTGTCATTTTACTTTCCCATACACTATACGTACGTACGTATAGTATAACGAAAGTTATGTAATGCTGCGCGAAAAAACGGCGGATTTTCGGCAGAAAAACTCTTTATTACAGAGCCCTGGTAACGAAAAAGTGGATAAATCCAGTGGCTAAATTAATTTTAAAAAATCTCGTAACACGTGGTGCAGCCAGAATCCCTATTTTGTGGGTCCTTGATACGAAGAACCAACTGAAAGCAAAACGTCTGTCAGTCTGTGAACAACGCTAGCCACTAAAGCGTTCAGCCGATTTTCTCCAAAATTGATATTCCCTGATTGATCTGAATATTCTCGCAGCCCTTGAACTTGAAACCGATATTGTAATTTTGGAGGGTACTTTACATAAAGCCCCTAGGACATTTTCAAAATTTTCAAAAAAATAGCGTCAACAATTTTGACTAAATTTTGTTGTTGGGTAGTCTGAAAGTCATTTAACAGAATGACGTAGATCTTTTGTTGGTTGAAAACTCTTGATTTTTCGAAAATTGAAAAAATTCAAAAGTTTTTCGGCATCTTCCTACAACTACAATTATGAACGTACAATTTATGTTCTTCATGAAATGTGTTCATAAAAAACAGGTCTTCAAATAAGGTAATGTTCAATTTTTCAAAAACATAAATATTTTTTTCGAAAAAATGTGTCAAACATAGACAATATTTTATTTTCGTTAAACCATTTTTCTTAAAAACCGCACAACGTTTTTTTTATTAAAGTGAGACCTGAGATAGCATAAAGGAATCTTAAGAGGAATAGTGCAGGTTTTATGTTCGTTGAAATGCCTGATTTTGCAAAACGTTTTAAAAATTAAAAAGATTTTGGCGTCTTTCTACAACTACAATTGTGAAGACACGATTGTTTTCTTAATGAAATATGCTCATCAAAAATAGATCTGCAAATAATTTATTGAAGATATGAGTAGTTTTTCTATAATTTCCAGACAAACATAATAATAGAAACAGTGAGTTGTACGCTTCTTGGTTGAATTGGACATTTTCATATAATAGTTAAGATGTTAGTAGGGCATAAAATGCAAT
>JAHLJT010009419.1:32378977-32400709 GCA_031308135.1 Acheta domesticus | reverse complement strand
TTTTTCGGTCATATCTCTGATTATGACGAATTGCTCGGGCGGATTTACACGAAATTACAAAATTTTCTCGTATTTGCCCTAAAGTAGAAAATGTTTATACTTTTAAATAGTGAATGGATGTTTTGGATTGTGAATATATTGTACTCTGAAGCATTTGTACGGTCTTGCCAAGCTCATCTTATTAATATTTGTGCACTGAATAAACTGTGAGCTTGTCCTTAACGTCATCACAAAACGTTAACGCGCTGCTTTCATTCTTGCGTGTTCATGACTGTGCTATTGTGATTCGGTGCATATTACCCGTGCTTTTTATCAATACTTTGTATCTTCACTTCTTTGTAGTGTCGTCCTTTCCGTAGAAAAACTTTTTTGACTGCAAACCTACGACAACGCAAATAAAACCCATCCCTAGAAAGACTAGGGGAGCGGATGAAGAAGCAGAATTCGACTGTGGCATTGAGACGCCCACAAGAAAAATATCATTTATAGTTCAAATGATAAGATTTAATGAGTATCCGTTCAATAAACTATATGAAATTTGCTCTTTGTGTAGCGCTATTAATCTTTGTTATCACACATTCAATGTAACAAAATGAGTGTTATTTGTTCATTGAGATGCATTGAATTGAATCGGTGCATTCGAGATGATAAAATTTCAAGGTGCAGGCATTTTATGGAGGGAAAATGATTTATCTTCTAACTGGCAATTACTTGGAATATTCGAATTAGCATCATTTAAATAATATTTAAACGAAAGAAATCCCATTTACATTCACATTACATATGATCACCACAATACCTACATAACGTCCGCTTTATATGACAGCACTCAATTGTGAACCACCCACTTTCGCGTAGAATTCGTAACTTAGAGTTATGATGTAAAATGCGTTCTGTGCGCGTTTTCTGACTCATTCTTGAGCACTGCTTCGGAAAACAACCGTCGGCGCCTCGGTACTCACCTTGGCCGCACCCTGTGCTCTCACGACATTCGCTCCTCTCGCCTCCGCCTCCGCAGCCTCCGTGCGAGGCCCTCGGCGAAAGAGGCCGGCCTTCGACGCCCGCCGGCGCTGCGGCCACCGCTCCGCCGGTGGAGGGCGCGTTCATAAAAATCTTGCTTTGCGAGCGGAGTATGTTGCAAGAGCAATGACGATGGAGGTCCCGACAATTTGCCTTTCATGCCATCCTCCGCCCGCTTAAATAGTGAAGTTTAGAAAGAGCTAACGGTTAGACGCCTCCAGTCAAGAATGCATAATAATAATAATAAATAATAATAAATAATAATAACAATAATAATAATAAATAATAATAAATAATAATAATAAATAATAATAAATAATAATAAATAATAATAAATAATAATAAATAATAATAATAATAATAAATAATAATAAATAATAATAAATAATAATAATAAATAATAATAAATAATAATAATTTATGTAAGAATGCATAAATGCATGCATGCTCGTTGTAACTTGAACGCTATTATAAAGTAAAATGAAAACATTTTGTACGCCGTATCCACTACTACTTTGTTATCAAAAACGTTCTTGCATCTAGTACTGTTTCTGTACTACTTTTCTCGCATCGACACGAATATTATTCGCCCTGAAGTTACATCAGTTGAAAGACGAAAGAGACCAGAGACCATGAAATGCTAATTTTGTGCACAAGGTTATATCAACTCAGTCAATTAAAATCATTTCCAAGAATATGGATTTACACCTACTTTCTAGCATTCGTGCGTTAAATTCGCAGTCAAATTTTACGAGCCAAAACGAATAAAAAAAAATATAATTACATATCCCGATTCCGCGATTCCCAACCAAGAGCGCTCACCGCGATCCACGCAAGGTAATTGCGTCGTTCTCCTCTTACACGCGGAGGCGCCGCATAAATAACTTTCCATTCGTTAATGCAGCATTCCAGCGGTTTCCGCCGGAGGTGGCCCTCACCTCCAGGGAGCGCGGCGAGCGGTCGCTGCGCGGCGCGGCGCGGCGGCTGCAGCGGGCGGCCTTCGCTGCTGCACCGCCGCCGCGCACACCAAGGCCCTCTGCCTGCGCCCGCGCCCGCGCCCGTGCTGCCCCGATTTATGGGCTCGATAACGGCCGGCCACTCCCGCCGGCACCAGCTTGTCGCCGCACGGCAAGTGCATTCCTCTTCCTCCGTAAGATCGACAGTTTTAAACCACTGGTGAGCTAAAAAAACGCACGTACTTCTCTCGCGTTAAGTACAGTTACTTAAACATAAAATCGCGCGATTTCTGTTCACATTAATTGATTGATTGACTGATTAGTGATTCCGGGCGCGTCAACTGCTAAGGTCACAGTCCCGTATCTGTAGTACGTGTTTTTCATCGCGGGATCTTTCCCACAGGATGATGAAATACGACGTCGACATACACGTCAATCCGTGAGGTTTTCCACAACCAGATATCTCCCACCAGAGGGAACCGCCCATCCGGAAAAGGGTCTAAGATGCCGACTGGACTCCCGACGTGTGTGATAATGTATTACATGTAAGAGTGTGTAAGTAAAGGGTTGAGGATATGACAAGGAAGAGGAAGGAAAGATCGCGGGCGGTCCCTAGCTCCTTTGTAGGAGTACTGCTCCGACATTAGCCTGGTTTTTGATCGGAGAAACCACGGAAAACTACGAATCAGAGCAGCTGGCCGCTAGAATTCCTCCAGCAAGAAACTTGATCTAGCTATCCTAGTAGTGTCGTAAATCCTCCCATGTCGGGACTCGAGCCTAGGACCTCCCAGTCTGAGCACTGCTGTAACAGTCAATCAGATGCCCCAAGCCACTTCTCCGGTTTGGTGCAAGGGGTGGGGAGATACATACAATTTTGGAGTCTCTGGGTCGACAATTCGACGTCCTACATTAGAATATCGATCTAATTCACATATTCGTAAAGGCTGACGACTTACAATTAAATAAATTGCTGAAAAGTATCGAATAAGTGCTATCACAACTCATTTCATCCTTCAAAACAAGTTGAACTAGAGTAAGAATTGTGGAAGGTGGGTTCCAAAGGAATGTGCCATTCACTACAAACCTACGAGACTGCAAAGACCGATGCATGTTCACTGAGTTCAACAATGGTTTTAATTTCGAAGGTGCCAGATTTTGGATGGGATTTCAAACTGTGATGAGATTTTGGATATATTATTTGAAGTCAGATCGAAGCGTATAATATGGAGGGAACTCTCAAAATCATCAGTCTAAAAGGCATTCAAAACTCAACCATTTGTTGGCAATGCCACGTAAATCTTCTACTGAAATACCCATTCAATGGTCCAATTTTCTTGTGATTTGGAGGAGCAACGGTCTATCAACTGCATGTAGTACTACTCAAACAAGATTGATAACTTTTAAGCCCGCGTTGAGAGGAAATGTCCGTGATGGCAATATGCTTCTTCTTCAAGACAACATTTTACCTCATTCGGCACAACTGGCGCTGGAAACTATTGGCCTTGTGGATTGCTGACTCCTGTCACAACATTCTGGCTGCCCTGATATTTCCCTGAAGGTACTGGTGAAGCAGAGTTCATGAACAAATTTCAGTAGCTATTATGCTCTGGAAGCATTTTCAAAAACTCCCTTCCCTATTCCTTGTCCTATCCTACCCCTTTTACACACTTACACTTCCACGCACTACACTACCACACATGCCGAGAGGCTGGTTGGGAGCTTAGAGCTAGTCCCGGCTGGGACGGTGCCCCGCTTGTCCCGACTGGGGCGGTGCCCCGCTAGTGGAAAACACCTGGTAGAGGTAAATCCTGCTAGCCAATGGTAGGTCGGCGCCAATCTCACCATCCAGAAGGGGAAGATCATCGCTCCCTGTAGTGATAAATCATACACTACACTTGCGGAACTTATTACCTTAGCTGTTGACACGCTCAGAATCACTAATCAATCAATTAATCAACACCTGCACCAATCTGAACTCTACCTTTGGAACAGTTCTTATAGACCTTAATCCTGGTGTTCTACGAAGTTACAGCTGAAAAAAATCTTCAACACGGATTTTACGACCAATATTCGAGTTAGTATTGTTGATGTGATTCTAATGCTATCTCCCCACAGGGAGGGAAAGTAAAAAAGATGTGTATTGTGCACTGAACCTCTTCATCTTCTAGACATTCTCACTTTTTCCGGAAATTGTTTCGACAGGGTAAATTGGGGTGACTAATAGGAAGCTACGGATTGAATCATAACAAAACTGAGATTTTTCCGGAAATAATCTAACTATAACTTAAAAACGTGATAAAATTCTTGTGCCTGAGGAATCTAGTAATTTTTGGCCAGTATTAAAATTTATCAGTTTTGAGCCTAACAGCTTCAACTTTCCTTTTTCAGTATTCAATTAATTTCCTCTTATTCACATTATAAGCCCCCCTGATGAGTGATTTGCAAGTAGAATTTCGGTAAACGGCAAAAATTCCTCTACTACAAATTTATAAAATGTAGTTACAGTACTTCTAATGATTTTACACGTACATTCATATTTTGGGCCGCTTTATGACGGTCTTCATGGCATACATGTGGCAGCAGTAGGTCAAGAATCCAACAGCCAATACTTTCACTTCTAGACAGGAACTGCACCTCTAGCCAGGTCAATACCTTCACATCTGTATTCGATTGTACCTCCTACATGCCTGTAAAGGAAATATCTGTTGAACAATCACGTTGAATCGGTACATTTTTCAGACCCGCGGAGAACTCGGCAAACCTTTCAATTCGACCGGTTCCTCCAGTTCCAGAATTTCCCACGCCTCCCGAATTTCGCCTGGAGCTCCAAGAAGCGCGTCCGCTGTGCGACGCCGACGCCACGGAGGGAGTGGAGGGGGTGGGTTGAGAGGGTGGGGGACGACGTAAGGCCGCGCGTGTTGCGCTGAGGGCTATGGTTTCCACTCGCTGCGATTGCCAATTGTCATCGGATTACTGGAGCGAGGCCTCCCGAGGGCCTTGACTCTGCGAGGGCGGGGGCGGGGACAATGGAAGGGGCTCGCCGGCAGTCGCTTGCGACTTCCATTCCGGATTCTTTGCCTCTCCCCCCCTCCCCCATCGCTTCCGCTTCCCCTGTTCTACCTCGCTCTCATTCCTTCACCCGTTCTCGGCCCCGTTTGCATTGAAGTGCTCCCAGTAGGCCGTTTCCTCCTGCCCTGCCTTCCCACACGCATCCCAGATGAGAGTCTACCATTTAAATTCTGTCCTTTCAATTTTCGTAGCGTCCGTTGTTTTGAGTGGTTCCAATTCTATCGTATATTTTGTGTAGACATTACATTAATATGTTCTCGCCTTTTTTATCAGAACTCTATATCAAATCTCTATATTATATTGCAATATTCGAAAAACTGTTTTGTTTGAAATATTTAATTTATTGCAGTGTTATACCAGAGTATTTATTTGTTGTTCTTGGCAGTAAGCTGCTTTTTGAGTATCAGTTTCTTTGGCAATTGTACTACAGAATTTATGCTGATGCCGGCCACATGTATCTACCAATTTTCCGCTCAGTAATGTGAATTCAAGTAACGAGTATTTTGGAGGATGTTAGTTAGAGTTCAGAAGTGAATAATAATACATATTTTTCTTACATTCTCTAAAAATTTCAAAATACTTTTCCTAAAATAATTGTTATGTTTTCAACGTTCAGCTCTACTTGTTTGATCCCACGGCTTGGAGAAACTTTAAACAGAACGCCGAAAATGCATCATAACCCAGTTAATGTTTAGCTCAGTATAACTCAATTATTACAATCCACTCTGTTTCACAACCTCCCATAATTAAGTTCCCTTCCAGAATAGTATTGTTGACATGAAATGCGTTTTATGAAATGTTTTGTTCAATGTCCAATAATAACATTAAATTTTAAGACATCGTAGGAGTAACGGAATCACTGCATTTTCTCACACTATGTACCCGAAAGATTGGCTGATTATCACTGGTAGTAAGAGGGTTCAGAAATTCTGACAAAACTTGTGAATTGCCCCAGCGTTTAGGAAAACGGCAAGGTCTAAAAATGGATATGTTTCCAACGATAAAATCTAGTTCAGTCACAATAATATGACCACCGTCCATGTTCGATGTAAACCTGCAATAACCTCTCAGAGACGGCAGACATCTGCTCTAAGAGTGGATAGTACACAAAGCGTGTTGGATGGAAGCGAAAAGCAGTGCAGTAATTGTCGCAATTCACAAACGGAGCGATTTATTGGAGCGACGGAGCGACGTCCAAAGGGGCATGATTATTGGCTTTCCGGCCAAGGACGGAAGCATTTACGGAATGGCTAAGTTGGCAAGTGATTGCGAGCCGCTGTGGTTAGAGGATATCGTGCATGGCAAAATGGTGTTGACCAAAACCGCGCCGAGGTAACCATGGAGCACGATGTGACCACAAATTCTTGATTATAGAACGCTTAAGAGAATGGCTCAAGTCTCATTTTTGTTCAAATCACATATATTTGGAAAATTGTAAAAATTGGAACTTTTGGGCGTCAAACAAGTACAGTTATGAAGATTGTTTTTTCTTAATGAAATGTGTTAATTAGAAAGATATCTTCAAATACGATGAGGTTCATTTTTTCAAAAATATGAATATTTCAGCGTAATTTTCCATCAGGATCAGACAGTATTTAACCCGGGAGTGCTCGCAATTGATCTGTGAGATCCAAGCCAGGGCATTTTTGTGTATGTATGTATGGAGTTGGAGCAGTTTTTAAAGGCGAGTTGGCAAGAAAAATGAAACACTGAAGCGGGATTTGTTGCTAACAACCTCTCTTGCGACAATTACTTCGTTTAACGGGCTTTCATTTCGCAAAATGGCAATACAATACTTCGAATTCATCCATTGTCGGTCGTGATGATTATATGATGTAGATAATATTCTTATGAAAGGAAATAAGGAAAATTTATCTCAAACCAACACACTTCTTTGTAAGAAGGTTTGTTCACTGATAATGAATGGTACTAAAATTAAACCACACCAAAAATTAAAAGCTGTCCAAAACAGAAATTACATTGATTTTTATTCACCTTCTAGTTGCGGGTCCGATTTTTCTGCCGTTCTTACGCGAGTGCCGTCTCGTAGATCGCTTCGAGCAGACCGATTAAAGAGTAGTATACTCGATTAATTCCACATCTTGCTTACGTACTTGTTACAATCTGGTGAGGAAAATAATATATTAATCTATTTTTTATTACGCCACTGTTCTACTATAAATAGTATCTGCATGTTAAAATGAAAGGATTGAAAGGATAAATCTTTTGAAAGGATTATCTTTTTTTGGTTACATAAATCACATGATCGGCTTTAGAAACTTAAGGTCTTCTAGATCATACAGATTATAAAGAAAACGAAAAAAAATATTTGGAAACTGTAACGCACTTTTAATATTGAAAATATAATGGCCACTGAAGCATTCGCGACTGTATTTGAGAGTGCTCTACGTATAACATATTGGATTCTTACCCCTCTAGAACTGATAGTGTGTCTTTCTTTTCTTCTTGGTATCACATGAGTGGCATGTTTTGCGCGATGACTAGCATTTAGGTTGCAACATATCTTCAAATGCCCCCTTTGTTCCTAGAATACGATGAATACTGCACTGTAACTCTGATGCAAGAGATCGGTTCTTTACTCGCAATCGCATCTGAGATGAAGATTTCGTGACAGTTGTTCCATAAATTCAAACCAAGTCATTCCTTGTACTAGATCTTTGAATGAGTGTGATTAAATAAAGCATCCCCCTTAAGAGTTTTACCATCACTATCCTCTCCATGTTATATTTAAGCGTTGTGTAGATAGTTCTGGCTTCACTGAGACACACACAGTTATCCCAGACTTCACAGGCTTGTTTGGAAAGTACATTCTGAACCAACAAGCGTTCTCGAAAACCAACGTTTTATTTATGCAAGTGCAAGTTCCAAAGTATAATTCTTACAATTTTCAATAGACACAGAAAACTAATCTGAAATTGCTGCTCCAGGAGAAGTCATCTTTAATCTCCGGTTTCCGGATTGTCTAAACGAAGACGTATCAGCAAAAACTGTAAATACCACAGCCACTGTGAAACTGTAAACACCACATGTTTTTTGCCATAGAGCATCGACCATCCCATGACATCCCTTTATGTGCAATATAATATACTTAGTTACGAAAAGGGATCGGTAATCTTCATTATTTGATTTGAAAATAAGTGAAAAATAATAATCCAATCAGGGCTCCAATTTCTAGAACGTTCTCCCGCACAGAATTACACTTCTTGTATTTTCGCTTTTCTTTGTTGATTTTTACATTTCTTCACCTGCGCTACCTCGGAAATCATTGTCTGTTATAAGCAGTTTTCAAGTGTTTCACGAAGTGTCACATTGACGAGCCAAAGATTGGGAAGATGCTTCAACTTAGTATGTGTCTGGACGGAGGAAGTGTAACTTTAGAACACCACTTGAATGTCTTCTTCTCATACACATTTTGGTTTTCATTTTGGCAATTAGTATTTGGAACGGGATCACTACTTTACTTTCATCTCAAAAATTGGCATCACGCACATTCACTGCTAAAATCGACGCCATTTAACAAATACCTGTGTGTGGTATGAGACCCCTCGAAACTTTGTAATTTTGTGAGAAACAGTGAGGGCTAAAATCACTCCCTGTTGTGAAATGTGACATTAGGCCAGGAATGATTAGGTGGGATAGCACTTCCTTAGAAGCAAAGCTGTAGTGATACTGCAGTTCTCAGAAATACTTGCGGTCTGGTAGACCGCTTTTTTGAACAAAATAAATAGCTTATTAATCCTTCATACGACCGCCTTTCCTTAACTTTGTTTATTTTCATTTTTGCCTCGACGTTTTTCAGACAGACAACACTTAAAAAACATGCATTTACATCTCTGTATTTACAACAACTGATATAAATAGAGAGATGTAAATGTATGTTTCTGTAGTGTTGTATGTCTGGACAATATCGAGGCAAAATTAAAAAATATACAAAATAAATAGTTTACTTTTCTTTTAATGATTATATTGAAAAAAAAACATTCTTGCATTAATTTAGAGCAAGAATTTGTGGTCACATCGTGCTCCATGGTTACCTCGGCGCCGGTTTTGGTCAACACCATTTTGCCATGCACGATATCCTCTAACCACAGCGGCTCGCAATCACTTTGCCAACTTAGCCATTCCGTAAATGCTTCCGTCCTTGGCCGGAAAGCCAATAATCATGCCCCTTTGGACGTCGCTCCGTCGCTCCAATAAATCGCTCCGTTTGTGAATTGCGACAATTACTGCACTGCTTTTCGCTTCCATCCAGCACGCTTTGTGTACTATCCACTCTTAGAGCAGATGTCTGCCGTCTCTGAGAGGTTATTGCAGGTTTACATCGAACATGGACGGTGGTCATATTATTGTGACTGAACTAGATTTTATCGTTGGAAACATATCCATTTTTAGACCTTGCCGTTTTCCTAAACGCTGGGGAATTCACAGTTTGTCAGAATTTCTGAACCCTCTTACTACCAGTGATAATCAGCCAATCTTTCGGGTACATTAGTGTGAGAAAAATGCAGTGATTCCGGTACTCTACGATGTCTTAAAATTTAATGTTATTATTGGACATTGAACAAAACATTTCATAAAACGCATTTCATGTCAACAATACTATTCTGAAAAGGGGGTCGAAATTTAATTAAAATTGTTGGTGCCATTTTTTGAGGAAAAAAGTGTTTAAAGAATTAAAAATTGGGCGAAAAGTATTCAAATTTTCGAAAAATTGTACATGACCTTATTTCAAAATCTGTCATTAAAGAACAGATTTCATTAACGAAAAAAAATCTATCTTCCATATTTCAGTTGCAGGAATACTCCCAATATTTCAGTTGCGGGACTTTTTACAATTTTCGAATTATCAAGAATTTCAATGAAAAAAAGACATGTACCATGTTCTTAAACGGTCTTTACGCTATGGGAGTACAAAATTTAATCAACAATTTTGGAGTAATTTCTTGAAAATTTTGAAATTTTCACATTTTCACAGGGGCTACGTCCTAAGTACCCTCAAAATGAAAATATCGATTTCAAATTCAGTGGCAGCGACGTCAGCCAGATCGATTGGGGAATACCGATTTTAGAGAAATCGGCAGCACGGTTAGGCGCCAGTGTTGACCAGAGACGGACGGACAGACAGACGAACATATAGACAGACGGACAGAGACGGACGGGCAGACAGACGGACAGATAGTCGGACAGATAGTCGCACAGACAGACGGACACACAGACGGACAGACAGACGGACAGACAAACGGACAGACGGACGGACAGACGGACGGACGGACGAACGGATGGGCAGACAGACAGACAGACTGGCAGACAGATGGGTAGACAGACAGACGGGCAGACAGACAGACAGACAGACTTTCAGACAGACAGACAGACGGCAGACAAGACGGACGGACAGACAGACAGACGGCAGGATATATTCCCTTTTTCGTTACCAGGGCCGGGCAATAAGAGCTTTTGTGTAGAAAATTTGCCGTATTTTCCGTCAGCATTTCAACACTTCCTCTATACTGCGTAGGCAGTAGCGAGACAGTAAACATCTTTAAAGGCATATGCTACAAAAGACAATCTTACTACACAGCAGAGGCAAGGAAATTGTTAAGAAGATGCACATCTTAGTACATGTTTTAAGGACTGTCGAAAGCACCGCCATGGAAATGGAGCACTTGGGAAGCTCAGAAGGTAAACAATGTGGAACATTCGTTGCTTTGTGTGAGGATGGGGCAAAATTATGGGGGATCACAATGAAATCAGATATAATGATACTGTATATAGCGTATTAAGAATTTTTACAATTTTAGTTTAAAGATTGTTGAATGTTTTTAGTACGATGTGAAATACATAGTAACAGTTGTCGATAAGCAGCAATATATGTATAATTAATTTATTTGAGATTTATATGTCTGTGGTAAATTGATGGACAATGTATTTCAACACAAGGATTCAGATGCTGTTCTCCTAAAGCAAAGTAAAAAGTAAGTAATTTTGGTATGGAGGTTAAGTAGTTAGAAAGTTTTAAATGTTGTATCAAAAGATTATTTAGAATTTAATGAAAGAAATTCAGTAAAGTTAAAGAGGTCGTAGAGGAGATAGGATAACAATCATAAGTTTTTTGTAAATATTTTTGTAAATTTTTTTGTAAAAAATTTTATTTTCTTGTTTGTTTGTCTGTGTGCATTTGTGTGTTTTGATGTCAGCGGCAAAAATCTCTATACGCAATTTTGTAGTTGAAGGAAGATTTCGAATAAATTTCAATACTTTGCAATTTTCGAAAATTCAGAGTTAATAGTGAAAATTGAACATATATTACCTTTTGAAGTGTATTTCACTCTATGTTTCCAAAAACTTCAATCAAAAATTTGGAGCCACTTTTGACAATTTTTTTAAAAATAATCCAGGTGTTTCATGTAAACCACCCCCCGAAATTGAAGAAGCTTATTCAAAATCGCATCGCTTGGGCTCGGGCAAGATCGATGGGGAATGGTCTTTGTGTAAAAAATCCTACAATTAGTTTAGGCACTAGCGTTGTTCACAGATGACAGACGGACGAACATTTTCAAAAGAACAGTTTTTTTCGGCATCTGAGACCCTAATATATGCATTTCCGTTGAAATCCCAAAATCGATTTTCTGCATCATTACATAACTTTCTCTATTCTATGTATATACGTATTCTCCGTATATACGTACGTGTACGAGAAAGTAAAACAATTCCTACGAAAATATATGAAATTATTTTCGTATTATAAAAACAACATGGTGTCTTGTCAATGATGTAATAACATCTGCCAGACGTTTTTACTATTCATATTGGTAGTGAATCGTTCGAGAATCTGTAGAGGACGAAAGAATTATTTACTCATGATAAAATGTTTATGACGTGTCCTTTTAGCATTCAAATAAACAATAAAAGCAGTAAAACAGCAGTAAAAGCAGCGCAAGCAAAAAAAACTAATTAATATATTTGGGAGAGATTTTATGGATGGACTGAAAGAAATGCAAGTCGAATATATCATTTAAATAATTTCATTTTGGGGAGGGAAAAGTAAATTAGGTATCAGTATGTTTTAAATGTTCTTTACATATCAAGAACAAAAAAAGGTTTCATAACGCAACACTTGAAGAGCAAATATTTAATGGTAGGCGGCCTCTTATTTGGAAGCTAGCTGTCGTATGTCATCAGCTATTTGGTAAGCAGTGTCGAATTCAGTCTGAGAATTCAGTCGGTACCCAGCATGAGAAATGGCGGAATAACAGTTCGGATATTTGCATTTTTCAGACAAAATTAACTGCTTATTTGTTCAACAAACAAAAATATAGGTTTGGCTGTATTCTTACAACTGTTGCATGACAAAAAAGTTGAATTGTGACTCCTTCGATTATAAAATGGGCGTTCGTGATTCGTAAGTCATTTCTGTTCACCAGTTCTCGTAGTCAATCAAGCTGCTTTTAACGGCAGCTTTCGCGAAACATATCCATATAATTCTCTACTACAAGCAATGTGGATTGTTCCTTTGTCATCACACATACTTCTCATACATAGGTCTATTCTTAATGTGGAAATAACTAGGCTTTTATAATGCTAATTTTTTGACACAATTTTAAATTCAGTTCAATTCAAATATGAGCATGCCGCAAGTCATTAAACGCCGAAGTCAAAGCATTAGTCAAAAGGTAAGTCAGGCGCGTGGAGAAATCTTAATTAGCGTCATCCCGGACGTGAGGATAATCTTGAGTACTCCGAGTTTCCCAACTTCCGAGAGTCCTCACTCCTGCGACCTAGTCACGTGATGAGTTTCATCACTTTCGTTCGCTCCGATATTCTCGAGAGTCTCTAAAGAACATCTCGAGTTAATAAATTTTCCTCTGAGTGATTAAGCTTTTCTTTGCATTTTTAGAGTTATCGCTCTCCTAATTTCATTTTTTCATAATAGATTCTGAAAAAGTGCCCTAGTAGACATACACTTGTTTCTTTATCACGTTTTCTTATTGAATGTTTTCTCTTATTAGCTACCTATTGTCAGTTGTGAAGACTGGGTAATTGAGATGAATGTTGGAAATTACGTATTTTTGAAAATTTGGGAAGTCAGTGTGTCAATTATTGCATTATTTCAGTTTATTTTATTACTAATATTTTCACTTACACGGCCATTCATGAGAATAAAAAACTTTTGAAGCAACAGTACATCAGTTAATAATAATAACAACAATAATAATAAAATAAGTCTAAAAAACTAAAAATCATTATTGCACTAATCTTGTATAAAATCATAACTAGAATAAGTGAAAGAGAAGTTTAGAGAAAATGTTTGTAATCAGATTTCCTTCAAGAGTAGGTATGCGACATCGATGTCGATGTTTTAAACGTCAAAGTATTAAAGACGATGGTTTTTAACATCGATGTTTTGTGGTCGATACATTTAAGTTTTCTGGTCGATAACTTTGCGTTTTGTTCTCCATGTTTTTACGTTTTGTGCTCTATGTCTTAACGTGTTGTGCTCCATGATTTTATGTTTTGTGCTCGATCTTTTTTGAATGAAAAATTCCCGTAATCAAAATCTTATGAAACTTATAATATGAAAGTAACTGATAGTTCTAATGTCAGCTTATCTGCTCGATCCGAACGGATGCTTTTTGTATAACCATGGATCAGACTACCTCTCGATTGCGATGATTCCAACCCCCTGGTATTTCCTACGTCTCTCCTTGACTGTTGCACATAGAGAGGTATTTTTTAACTTGGTTTTCATTTAAATCTTAAATATAAATTAATAAAAGGGACCCTGCCCAATTACATATTGTTGCACACGAATTTAATGTTAGAGGTTACTAAACCAGTTTTCATAGTATTGGTGGTTTTTGGTCGATATATTATTAATATAGATGTTTAATTTTTGAACGTTGATGTTTGAAAACATCGATGTTTTGTTATCGTTTTCGCATCACTAGTCGAGAAACATTATGAATCATCAGTTCCATGTAAGAGAATCGAATGACCCATATTACGTGCGCTTACATGCATGAGCGCAATCTCCGAGCGCGTTCCCTCAAGGCCACTTCTCTTCGTGCTCGTCCTCCCTGCACTGCTACCAACATCTCATCAAAACGCAGGTTTCGTGACCAAGTCATTCCGTCTGATGAGTGTTCCCGTGTACCAATGCTGGGCCGAGAGATGATATTCATCAAGCAGGCCTGTTAAAAGATGAAGGTTAACATCCACTTGTGTGAACACCAAGACATCCAATTATCTCTTCTTTAGAACGTAAACCTTATGAATCAGTGTGAGAGGAGACTGCGCCTGAAAGAGCACTTCATTTACACTGAACTTGTTACTCGGCCAAGGCTAGTCCTCGAGAAATGAGTGACCGCTAGCCTGTGGCCGATTTCGGCATCGCGTTGCGCTTTGCAAGCGCCCCAGATCGTCCACTGGCAACGAAGCTCCCCCCACCCACCCACACACACACACACACACACACACACACACACACACACACACACACACACATACTCGCACGCGTGCACGCCCATATCCACCCACACACATACACTCGCATACACACCCACAGTCATATCCACTCTCTCTCTCTCTCTCTCTCTCTCTCTCACACACACACACACACAGACACACACACATACACTCTCACACCCACACTCACATGCATACACACGCACGCGCTCACCCACCACCCAAAACTACATACACCCAAACACACACACACACAAACACTCACACAATCCAAACACACACACACAAATCCACACCCAAACCCACACACATCCTCATACTCCCCGCACACCCACCTATCGCCACACACGTACATATACACGAATGCTCGCACGCGCGCTTATCCTCCACCACACACACACACACACACACACACATTAATGCTGCCTTGCTAAAGTTTTTGTCCCCATACATTTAGTAGAAATGTTAATGAAATGTTTAAAACACAGTAAGTGCACCGTTTTAAAAATTCATAGAACATTTCAGATGAAGGAGGAAAGTTCAATTGACTCTAGTATACTGAACCTCTAGGGACCAATATTGTTTCACGATGTCAGAGGTTTACATTATTCGTCATACTAAAATAAACTAGTTTCTCGTAGATGATTGATTTTGTTAATTCAGAGATTCATTGAAATTTATAAATACTGCTAATTCATAATTTTAATATATTCACATACAACCCATTTTTATAGTTTTATTACTGTTTATTCCCGTGTACAGCTTTTCAATAATTGTGCCCATTCTTCTTCAGAGTCCGTGCTTTCTACACACATCCACATTGTCCACACACTCAAATATCTTAGTACAGTCTTAATAAGTTTGAATGAACACTTTCCTCGTTTGAATCCTTTTTGTTCTCACAATTTTCTTATCTCCTGGAAGACGCTTTCATAGCATTTAGGATGTGCTAGCCCCTTTTAGTGAACCACTATATTTAATACTAACTGTGGTTTACAATGCAAAAGCGCGCTTTATTTTAGATTGACACCGGATGACATCTTCAGGCGTGATTGAATTACGACAGACAAGCTAAAACAATTTCTTCTCTGGTCACTCAGTTACACTCAGTACCTTTAATATACCATAAATGTTAAAAAACTAATTCACAATATCCTCCACTTGAAAACTCTTAGTGCTGTTTGAAATGGTCCTGAAGTGTTTTTTCCAGTATTTCCTTTGGTTACTAAAGTGGATGTGGAGACTACTTCCAGAGAAATATTTGGTTGATCCCGGGTTTAGGGTGCCACGGTTCTTTTGGTTCCTTTTGTAATTCATTATTTCTCGTGATTCTTGTGGTGCGGTTCACTAGAGAGCTAGCGAATAACTTTTCTGGCTCGAGAGCTAGCGAAAAACTTATCCGGTGACAACTGTAACTTTAGTTGAGTCATCCAGATATGAATCGACCGTTATGTAAACATATTCTATTAAAAACATTTTAAATATGTCAATAAATTGATATTATACATTTTATGAATGTTGTCTCTCACTCGATACCTCTGTTAATTATAAAAATTAAGATAAAATGATTTCCAAATTGTTGGGCATTTTGTTTCTTTGCTATTAAAATACATTACAATTGTACAAATTAGTGAGTAGTGTATGGTAATCTTTCTTAATGTATGGAACTATAGTTTATTAGTTATCTCATTATTAATCAACAATTTAGGATTCTTTGTAAAATTAGAGTACTTACGTTACTTTCGTTATGGTTTAAACACAATCTCGGAGACATTAGTTGTAAGTTTAATGATCTGGGCAACACTGAAATGAATGTTTAACGACATCAGAGACTCACTGATATTTATTCGACATCAGAGCCTCGATGGGACTCGAAGTCTACAACAATTCCCTTGCATTATGACACTCATGAAGTGATGTTAGTAGAGTTATCATCAAAAGGGGAGCAAAAAGCATCCATTTTCACCTGCATTCGTACATCGGCAATTAACAGCAATATTTCAAAATTGCTCACTCACGATATCTCACGGTATATTCCACTCACGGTTCTTTACATTTTTAGATATTTCATTTAACATCGTCGGTTACAGTTGACTTCTACAGCTACTGAGCTCTCTATAGTGATTGAAAATGGGCACTTTTTACGTAATCAACAACCAGCTGCGTGTAAAATTCAATGGCTCATTTCTATGAATTATACATTTGATTAGCTCGTAATTTCAGACAGCAAAGCTGTCCATGTATTTCGTCTTCTCATGATAATTTCATTAAAATAAATATTAGATGCAGGCTTGTTCAAAACAAGCATTCGCAACATTTACCGTGCCGGCTACACAGCTCGCCTAACTACCATTTGTAAGATCGTGGAAGTGCCTTGAGTCTCATGTCAACCCGGATGCTTGGTTTAATCGGAATACAGCAGTATCTGCTTACCTCGAACTACACGAATGCTTCGTGCGCTTGTTTATACTATTCTGTTCCATCTCTTAATGCGTTCTCGCCTATCCTACGCATTAAATCAGTCCCTCGAGGTCGCCGCCAAGCGCCTACACAAACGCAGGGAGCGCGGCGCTTGCTTTCCATCACGCGTTGTCCCCTAAGTGCGACTGCGTGAAATGCAAGTGATCATGCCGAGTACACCTTTCGAATCTTCCTCTTGGAAACGTCTTTTGTGAATAATTTTTTAGGTATTCTTTTGCGGATAACCATTTCTTTTACTCGAATAAGAGCACTGTCCATTAGATAATTTGAACTACAAGCCTTGATTTACTTCTGCGCGCCTTTTCAATTGTGAGAGTTTCCACGAGAGAGAGTGGAAGGTTTGTCGCTTATGGAGACCTCTAATACTGCTTCCCAGATGGGATGATTTTTTTTCATGTAACAAAAGTAGAAGGGAAATTTCTAGTGCAGCAAAGAATACAAAAATGTCTTCATTCTTATAATATCTCAACTTATTTTACGCACAATGGTTTGTTCGTGCCTTCAATGAATCTCAACAAGCTTGTATTGGTGCCCTTTTCAGTGCAAAGTGACTAACTCAAAAATAGTGTACATGCAAATTTTGAAAGGTTATTTCACCCTACGACTCCCTTTCCCTAACATCTAAATGTTTCGCTTTACAATCATTAAATTAAATAAGGTATTCGAAGTACGATACTATTTCCCATTCAGATTTTAATTACATTAAAAAGAAGATACATTTGATTAAAGGTTTATTTACTCAATATTGTATCACTTTCAGGATCGAGCGTATTTGACATGGTTAGCAGAAAGTGATATGTAATAAACTGCCAAAGACATTATCTTATCATTTATTTCCTGTTCGTTTTGTTAAGTTACAGTATAAATCTGTACCAACAGTTGTCAAAATTGCTCTTGGCATTACCAAAAGAAAATGACAAAATAACAAGAAACCAGCTTCCGAAAGGTTGCTGTATTCACTGAACAGCAAAGCCTCAAGAGACTGCGTTGTCAACTGAGCTGTGAATGTGGAAATGTTTTTTTTCTTTACCTGTCCTCCGCATATTTATTATACTCCCGTCGGTCTTTTAAAGATGAACTTACTTAAATGTATTTCCTACAAAATCAGGAGAGAATTAAAGTGCTTCTACCATTCAAAATTAAATAATAAAAATCTTCAACAAATAAAAATAAACCTTTTAGATGTTTTTAGAGGATGAAGTTAATTCTAAACAAACTGTGAAACATTAGCGAGATGACAAAAATATTTGTCTTCATTTGCTTTCTTCCAAGCAAACTTTGCGTGGACTCCATTCTTCGCATGAGTGCGCGTCTCACTGTGATGGTCGACCATTTAGAAAATGAAAGTGCTGGATTAACCGGATGAAGTAGCAAATTTAGAGATGTAGCAAGATAACATCCAAAGCTTCTCCAAAAATTTCTATGAAAGACCATTCTTTCAACACCTTTTCACATTTAAATTTTGCTGAAAAGGACTTTCTCGAGAAAACGAACTGTGATTCGCCAGGAGATTGTTTAGGATGACCCGGGAGATAGCGTGCCGTCTCTGCAGAGTCATACTCTGCTCACTCACAGTTCCCTGACTTGTCCGCAGGAAACCAGCAAATAAAGAAGCATCGTGTTCAACGGACACTTCAGAATTGTTGATTCATCTTTACAATACATGGATATCCATTAAGGAGAAATTCATGAGGATCTTCTAAATATTTTGTAATTTTTTCTAAACAGTAAACTTCCTGAAATATTCTACTATCACTCTTGGCAAAAATATTAAAACAATCAATTGCAGACTAAAACCTCGCTATTTTTTTTCATCAAACATATTTCACAGCGCTTTCTCCAAATTGTTTCTTTTTAATTACAACACAACAATCTCGCAATAATTCATAATTTACAGAATGTAGTATATTAAATCAAGGCGGAGGTAGCGATCTTTGAGGAAATAAAACTAGTATCGCTACAACACCACTTAATTTATCGCATTATCAGTTACAGTTGCAATTTTCAAAAATTCACTCTTCAACGAAAATGAGAGCTGTGATATATCCAAAATACTAAAACCGTGTTTCTGGAAAAATTTCAAGAAACCAATAAACCATTTTGAGGAAAAATATAATTTTTATAAATTGCCTTCACTTCAAGAAAAAATCGCAGAAACTACTTGTTTTCTCAAAAATGTAAATGCCCCTTATTTAAAGATATAATTATTAGATCAGATTTCATTCAAGAAAAAGTATCCATTGTCAATTCTCAAGATCTGCAATGTAAATTTTTCCAATAATTTTCGAAAATGCCTTAAGTGAGCCTAAAACGGGATCTGTGCCATTTTTTAACTCTTGATATATCAGAAGAAAAAACGTAAAAGAAAAAATATGGAGGTGTTTTTTGAACAAATATTTGTTGAATATTGTTCTTTATTCACGCAAAACCACACATTTTGAATAATTTTACGTGATTACTTTTAAAGATATGTCTTGGAAGAATATATTCCATTAAGAAAAAATTTCTATTGAAGTCTGGTTAACAGGGCTTGGTCAATAAGATCAAAATTAATTTAAAACATGGTTAAAAAAATTTCTATGTTCACTTTTGTTGTTGTAGGAAGACGATGAAACCTTAAATGTCTGTAATTTTCTAAAATTCAGAGGATTCATGGAAAATCAGACCATTTTCAAAGAGTTCTTTACTCTATCCAGAGAGAAGTTTAATCAACAAACTTGACGCTATTTTTTTAGAAAAATTGAATTTGAAATTGAGACTTCGTGTAAATTACCCCCAAAATTAAAATAGACGTTTCAATTTCGCTGGACATTGAGTTTGGCGAGATCGATCGGGGAACATCAATTTTGGAGAACTTACAAACTTTCTGAAAGAAGATTTTTTATAGACTAACTTTTTTGTGCTACAAATATAAAGTGGTAAAATAAAAAGGTATTTTTGGCATTTTCCATGAATATATACTGAGTTCAATTACTAATGAATTGAACTACATATAAGACAAACATTTCAAGAACACAATTTTACTGCGTACATGTCCATTGGCTTGAGTGAAAGTTGATTAATTCTTTTCATATAAAAAAGTATTGACAAATGCACAATGTCACAAGACTGCGCGAGGAAGTGTTTAAATGTTATAGAACACCAGACTCAGACCTATTGGTTCAAATTTTCTTGACAACCGACTAGCGAAAATGAGCTGATGAAATCCCTACCTAATCAGCCAAAGAAATCTAGAAACATATGTTTTTCTTATTGTTAGAGATCTATCTCGACTAGACTACAAAGTTACCACAAAAGTAAATGAATTCACTGAAACATTAGATAAGAATATCTTAAAGCTATTATTTAAAGCACTGAAATAGAAAATAAAACATTTTTTTCTTAAAAAACACAAATCTATGCCCCTCCCTTTTTCCTCCATTTTTGTCTCGTTCATTCGTCTCTTATCTGTCTTGTTCATTCGTCCATTATTTGCATCGTTCATTCTACCATTCTCTGGCTAGTTCATTCGCTCATTCTCTATCTCGCTCATTCGTACATTCCCAGGCTTCACTCATTCACACATTCTCTGTCTCACTCATTGGTACATTCTCTGCCTCGTGGACTGATAGTGATGCCCCCCCGGTGCGTCAATTGCTTAGGTCATTAGTCTCATAAGTGTGGCATTTTTCCTCGGGAAGAAGCGGTGATCTTCCCCTGCTGGATGGAGATATCTGTCGGCTAGCGGGTTTTCCCAACCAGTTATCTCCCAGCAGCGGGGCACCACCCCAGCGGGATAAGCTCCAAGCTCCTGTCCGGTATCCCGGTATGAGTGGTAATGAAGTGCATGTTAGTGTGTGTGTGTGTGTGTGTGTGTGTGTGTGTGTGTGTGTGTGTGTGTGTGTGTAAGTAAGTAAGGGGTGAGGATAGGAAATTAGGTGAGGAAGGGAAAGGAAACTTTCGCGCACAGTCCGCAAGACCATTTGTTAGAATGCTGCCTCCGGAATTCGCCCTGGTATTGATCAGAGAGAACCCAGGGAAAAACTACCGATCAGACCAGCTGACGCTGGAGTTCTCTCCAGACAGCGACTGAATTGGGCATAGTGAGAAGCTGGTGTCAAAAATCCTGCCACCGTCGGGAATCGAACCTACGACTTCACGGTCACGTGCCTGCAGTGACATCTGTTGATTCCCTGAGCACCGCTCCCGGTCTCTGCCTCGTTAATTCATCCAATCTCTGTCTCGTTCACTCCGTTCAATCTATCATTCATTTACTCACTCCATTTATTTTGACACTATTCAATTGTGCATTCACCCCCTTCACCTCTTTCATTATTCACATTTATTAATTCTTCCAAAAGGAGATTTACGAATTCATTCATTCGTTTTTCATTTCACTCATCTACAATTTATTCTTTCATTCATTAATTCACCCGAAATAACACTCTACCGAAACAATACCAAACCAACAAATTATAGGCAAGTCATCCACACATTTTCTCTCATAAATAATGCTCTATTTTATGTGATTGTGCCACATTTCAAAGCCTTGAAGTATTCTCGATGTTTCTGATTCCGGTTGGGAGAAATCAGATTCTCTGGAGTTCCCTTATAGTTCATTCAACTTGTCCGCAAGATCACCAGCCAGAGATAATCACTACAATAAGAACTTCGTGGATAACTGTTCGCCATCGGGGCGCCAACGTCTCATCACGAACGTCCGCGCGGATGCCTCGCGACAGAC
>JAHLJT010009419.1:32060772-32377977 GCA_031308135.1 Acheta domesticus | reverse complement strand
TTTTAAGTCCGCAAGTGTTTTGTCGGTAGGTGTTGTTAGTTGATGGGTGTTTTAAATCGGTGGGTGTTTTAAATCGGTGGGTGTTTTAAATCGGTGGGGGTTTTAAATCGGTGGGTGGTTTTAAATCGTTGGAATGGATTTTTAAATCGATGGGTATTTTTAAATCTGTGGTTATTTTAAATCGGTGAGTGTTTTAAATCGGTGGGTGTTTTAAATTGATGGGTGTTTTAAATCGGCGGGTGTTTTAAATCGGCTGGTGTTTTAAATTGATGGGTGTTTTAAATTGATGGGTGTTTTAAATTGCTGGTGTTTTAAATTGGATGGGTGTTTTAAATTGATGGGTGTTTTAAATCGGCGGGGGTTTTAAATCGGAGGGTTTTAAGTCGGTGGTGTTTTAAGTCAGTGGAATGTTTTTAAAACTGTGGGTATTTATTATCTGTCGGTGTTTTAAGATGGTGGTGATTTAAGTCGGTGAGGTTTAAGGCGGTGAGTGTTTTAAGGCGGTGAGTGTTTTAAGGCTGTGAGTTGAGTGTTTTTAAGGCGGTGAGTGTTTAAGGCGGTGAGTGTTTTAAAGGCGGTGAGTGTTTTAAGGCGGTGAGTGTTTTAAGGCGGTGAGTGTTTTAAAGGCGGTGAGTGTATTAAGACAGTTGGTGTTGTCAGACTGTTTCAAGATGATGGACGATCGAAGATAATGGGTGATCAAAGATGATGGGTGATCAGAGACGGGGTGGGTGGTGAGAGACGGTGGGTGGTGAGAGACGGTGGGTGAAGAGAGACGGTGGGTGGTGAGAGACGGTGGGTGGTGAGAGACGGTGGGTGGTGAGAGACGGTGGGTGGTGAGAGACGGTGGGTGGTGAGAGACGGTGGGTGGTGAGAGACGGTGGGTGATGAGAGACGGTGGGTGATCAGAGACTGGTGTTCAGATACGGTGGGTGTGGGTCCTTTGAGACGTTGGGTTTTAGTCATGTTGGGTTTTTGGTCACGTTGGGTTTTTGGGAATGTTGGGTTTTTGGTCACGTTGGGTTTTTGGTCACGTTGGGTTTTTTGGTCACGTTGGGTTTTGGTCACGTTGGGATTTTGGGAATGTTGGGTTTTTGGTCACGTTGTGTTTTTGGTCACGTTGTGTTTTTGGTCACGTTGTGTTTTTGGTCAAGTTGGGTTTTTGAGAATGTTGGGTTTTTGGGAACGTTGGGCTTTGGGAAACGTTGGGGTTTTGGGAAAACGTTAGGTTTTTGGGGAACGTTGGGTTTTGGGGGATGTTGGGTTTTTGGTCACGTTGGGTTTTTGGTCACGTTGGGTTTTTTGGTCACGTTGGGTTTTTGGTCACGTTGGGATTTTGGGAATGTTGGGTTTTGGTCACGGTGTGTTTTTGGTCACGTTGTGTTTTTGGTCACGTTGTGTTTTGGTCAAGTTGGGTTTTTGAGAATGTTGGGTTTTTGGGAACGTTGGGCTTTGGAAACGTTGGGGTTTTGGGAAAACGTTAGGTTTTGGGAAACGTTGGGTTTTGGGGGATGTTGGGTTTTTGGTCACGTTGTGTTTTTGGTCACGTTGTGTTTTTGGTCACGTTGTGTTTTTGGTCAAGTTGGGTTTTTGAGAATGTTGGGTTTTTGGGAACGTTGGGCTTTTGGAAACGTTGGGTTTTGGGAAAACGTTAGGTTTTTGGGGAACGTTGGGTTTTGGGGGATGTTGGGTTTTGGAAATGTTACTTACACACACTTCCATGCACTACACGACCACACATATGGGAACTGTCATGTCCCGGCTGCTTCGGTGCCCCGTTGAGGGAATACTTGTGAGGGAATTTCTTTCAATCCGATGAGTAGGTAGGCGCAAGATCTCACCTTCAGGGGGGGGAGGGAGAATACCACCACCGCGGGATAAAATATTCCCTACACCAACAGGAGCAACGTTTACAGCAGTTTAGGTGCTTGGAAACATCATTCAATCCGACTAATAACGAGTTTTTTCCATTATAATCAAAAGTCAATGAACTTATTTTTTGTCTGCATGGTGTACATGTAACACAGTAATCTTCCTGCGAAATCAATTCATTACATTTTTATAAGCAATTTGTAAGCCGCTGAGATAGGAAGTCATGCGGCGGGTATACCAACACTGATCTGAAGCTTTGACTGAAGTCAAACAATTGATGGCGCATCAGACGCCCTATTTACGGTTTACTAAGGTCGTTTTGCCTGACGATCGTCAAAATATTTGTCAAATTTTGACGGACCGGTATCCCGCCATCAACGTCTTTGACGACTCGTTAAAATGTTGTTGTGAAGTTAGAGTGAATGAAACGCGTGCATTGTATTTCATGAACCTAGTCATTTAATTGTTTTTTGTTCAAGTGGGGCGTGTGTGATATCATAAGAGATAATTTGGATGCTTAACCTTAGCATATTTACAAACCATGGATATAGAACAAGCAATTATTTAAAAATATATACTTTTTATTAATTGGAAGATCCTCAATTCGTAACGAGAGAATGTCGAAGGTTGTGTTCCGGAAGAATTTAGAAGAAATAAAACCGCGTCTGGAATATCCCTCAAATAGAAATAAGCCTCTAACGTCCATGCCTAGTAGTTGACAATTTGAAAATTTTATGTTCCAGGACATTTATTCCGGCCATTGCAATGGAATTTTGTCATCACAGGGAGTGATTGCGTAAATGAAAAGATTGTTTCTTTCGCAAATCCTTTTCTACGCCCACAGTAGAAACAGTATTTTTACGGGGTGCCGAAGCCTAACCAATAAGGCAATTTTTTTTGGAATAGTGAACTTTCCTGGAGTTACAGAGATGATAGACTGCACACATGTGCCAATTTTGTCTTCAGAAAAATTGTATTAGAACGTTTCAGAAATCGAAAAATGTATTTCTTCGTAAATGTGCAAATACGTGAATTTTATCATGTGTCAACATGCTTGGAATATAAAGCTCATTCACAATGCAAACATAAACATAAGCATGGCGTTAACATAGAAGTTAGAAATACGACTGAATGCTGACTCATTCACAAAGCATTCGCATAAGCATAACACTTACGACGTTAACATTAAAACTTGCAAGATTCAATGCTTATGCTTAAGTAAGAAATAAGAAATGAACCAATCACATTGCGGTTACTCAAAATCAAGTATCGAAATAGGATTGAAGTCGATAGATCGAGCTAAAGACGGAATTTACAGATTGCCTGTTTTTTTCGACGGTTTTCTTGTTTGGTTTTGTAGCTTACGATCGTTTTGTAATTTAGTTTTGGAGTATTCATAGTACAATTTAGTTGTATTCATAGTAGTATCATTTAGTTTTCATATTTATTGAAATTAAAATATTATCCGAATCCTAGACAATGGAGTTTGCGGATGTATCGAAATCGATTCTCACATCCAATTAATAGTAAACTAGAATGTCTCACAGACAACAGAAACTCTTATTTGGGTTATGTTTATGTTGAACATTGTGAATACTTCAGTCTTTCACTTAAGTTAAAGTTTATGTCTCTGGGTAATGCTTGTGTTTATGTTTGCATTGTGAATGGACCCTAATGGTTCATACGTCATCAGTAGTCAACAGATTCAATAGCCAATGCAGAACCGCGTTGTAACCTTTCACAGTAGCAAATCTCTGTACGAGAAGAAAAAAATTAACACACGTTCCTTGACGAATCATCAATGTTAACGGAGGGTTAATTCAAACAGAACAGAAAAGTGTTGGTGAAACGTAACGATGCGTAACGTTTGACGATCGTCAAGACAGATTTGACGAGTGTTTGTGAAATTCACAGATAGTGTCTTTATCTGTGCCTATAAGGCTCTTCTAATCGACTTGACTACTTCTTCTCTTTTTCCATCGTCAACCTCCCTTTTCTTTTGCATTCGTTTACTTATCTGTTTCATCTATTGTTAAAAGTTAATGAATATGCAGTTCTTGTATTGTTTTTCAGCACTCACGTATGGAATCTGATAATTAGCATCACACTTTTTTGATTGGAAACGGTTACTTTGCAGTACACGTAAGGCAAAATGTACACTGCGGTGAAGCCATGGCCTTACAAAATATACGGGAAAGTAACAAATGGGCACTGAAACAACCACTGGGCACATGAATAAATATGACTGTCGCCTCGCATATTGAAAGATCCCAAGAGTATTTACGAGACCCATCCAAAAAGGCAGTTTCCCTCACCTCATCCACAGAAAAAAAAACCATTTCATGGAACAATTTATAGATTGATATTTTCATGGAATAATATTTTCACATACAGAGACATTTATGCAAATTGCAGCAAACAGTGCCCTTTTCGATAGAATAAGTCACTTGATGCTTCCAGGCACTGTCAAAATTGATTGTTACTTGCCCTAGTATGAAGTAAATTACCGAATACTTTCGCTAAGACGTAGTGTAATTAGAATCCACATGTCGTGGTTTTTGGATCCCGAGACAAGTGTTTCCTTCAGGGGTATCTGCGTCGGTCCGTTCATCCGATTTGTGAACAAACATCGGGCCGTTCGGTTGCACCGCGCCGTAGGCTGGGGTGTCGACGTTTCACCAACATATAGGGGCACTACATTCCTGAGATGGCCCAAGATACGTTGCTGCAAGTCGGCACCCCAGCCTTCGACGCGTGTCACTCAGACAGCCCAGATCATGTTTCTGGCAGCGGAAGTCTACGACATCAACCCTAGGGCCTAAATACATTTTCCAAAATGAGCAATTTTAGTTTAATTTATCAACCTATTACTTTTTGAAATAATAAAGCTTCTTGTTTTGTTTTGTCTAGTGTTCATTTCGAGTGGAAAATACATTCTTCCAACATAAAGAGATCCACAAGTTTCCTCGACATCTCAAGGAAGCAGTTTAATAATAGATTATCTAATAGCAAATTGGAAGATGGGAAAATTATTCTAAGATGTTAAAGTGATGAGAAGAATGGATATAGGTTCTAATAATTTCTTGGTAAGAGGGAAAGTTGTTTGTCAACTAGATGGGCAAAAACAAAACAGAAATAAAACTGTAAAGGAAACAGAATGGATAATTAATCTACTAGAATATCCAAGTATAAGAAACCTTTCCAAGCACGCCTCAATGTCTATATTAGAGAGAGGTCCTTCAAGTACGGACATTGGAATCAAAATGGCATAAGCTCAGAATGGCACAGACTTTCCCGTATTAGTTTTCTATTTCATTGGGTCTTCGCTAGCTATTTGGAATTGCCACATACTCTTCTTGCCAGCTGCCATCTATCACCACCAAAAGTACATTTTTTTGTCATTTTCTTAATTTTTCGGTGTCCTATTGGTAGAACGGAAATATTCATTTTAGAATATTAAAGAACACAAAAACCTAGTCCTAAATGGCAATTTTCTTTTAAAAATTATGTGCCCTTTAAGAGAAAATTGCGGTTTAGCGCTACTAAAAATGCGAAATTTGAAGCTCATTTTCACAGACATTTTTGAGTTTTCAATATACTTTATTTGAAGTTATTTGAAGCACGTACACTCGCAAATATAATAATGTTTACAAATTGCTGGCAATGTGTATATTAAAGATGTGAGAGATCTTTCAAACAAATTACATTTATGGCATTTTTGAAAAAACAAAAAAAATACTCAAAAATAACTTACGCCATACTAAAGAGTGTAATTAGCACTATCCGTTACAGAAGTTACAAGAAAAAATTTGCAGCCATATATGAGAAAATGGCGTTCGAGCATTTCTGAAAATGCGAAATTTTGAGTTACTTTTCACAGAAAGCAGGTTGTGTTTTCGAGAAACGTCACTTAACATTATTTAAAGCACATGTACTCGTAAATATAATAATGTAAAAAAATCGCCGCTAATGTAAACATTATCGACGTGAGAAACAGTGAAAAAATTTACAATTTTGTAATTTTTGAAAAAAGCCAACCTATAGAGCAATATGTCTTTTATGTCATCTGATAGAGTACACTTACCACTATCCCTACTAAAAGTTTAAAGAAAAAATTTTGAGGCAATTTTTGAGAAAATCTTGTTTTTGTAATTTTTTAAAATTGCACATATTGCACGCAATATTGCACGAAAACTACTAAAATTTTGAGAAACATTTACATGATCCTTTATGATAGAACTCAATATGCAGAAACAAATTTTATTTGAAGAAAAAATCTCTATCTTCAATTTTGTAGTCCCAGAATGACGCCGAAAAAAAATTAAACTTTTGCAATTTTCGAAAATTCAGAGTTATCCGCGAAAATCGGACCTATGCCATGTTAATAAGTGTATTTTACTCTATTCTTACATGAAATTTAAAGAAAAAAATTGGAGCCGATTTTGAGAAAATTTTCAAAATGTCGGGGTAGGCTTCATTTAAAGTACCCCCAAATTTTACAGAATCTTTTTCAAAATCTCAAAGCTTTGACTAGAACCAGACTGACCAGGGAATATCCATTTTGGAAGAAATCGTACGTATTGTTTAGGCGCTAGCAGTGCTCACAGACGGAAGTTTTCCTTTCAATTGGTTTTTCGGTATCAAGGACCTGGAAAACAAGGTTTCTGACTACACCACGTGTTAGAGGATGTTTTTTCTTAATTTAGCAACTGGTTTTATCCACTTTTTCGTTTTCACGGCCCGGCAATTAATTTTTTTCCGCCGAAAATTGGCCATTTTTTTCGCGCTGCATTACATAACTTTCCCTATACTACGTATATCACTTTGTGTATACGTACGTATACGGGAAAGTAAAAAACCGGTTTTAGGAAGAAGAAGATCTTGCTCAGACAATATTGTTTCCCCTTAAGCAATTTATAGAAAAGATAATAGAACATAATTTGAAGACCTACATTGCTTTTATTGATTACAGAAAAGCATTTGATAGTCTTAGTAGAAATAAATTGTGGAATGTACTGGAGAAAAGAAGAATACCATTACATTAATTAGAGTTATCCGCAATAAGTATGCAGATACACGGATAAATGTAAAACTAAAATCAGCATACCTTTTGGAAGATACTATTAACAAAGGGTTAGAAAAGGTTTTGTATTTCACCAATACTTTGTAATATACTGTACCTTGACAACGTTTATAAGAGAATGGAAGCAACGGCTTGCATATTTGAATATTGAAGACAACTTCAAAGGAATAAATTTTATTAAAACCCTTTTGCTTGCAGACGACCAGGTTTTGGTTGTTGATCATACAATCTGTGGCGAGTCGTGTACGAATTGTACAAAAAACCAAATCTCAACAATTTGCATATATCTTCAGCAAAACCAAGTCTTGTTTTATTGATGTTTAGCTCGTTTGAGATAAGATAATAGAGCAAGTAAGAATTTATAGAATGTGAATTATCATACCTCGGAGAAGTTGATATTGAAAGAAAGAACGAGAGATTCAACCTTACGTGTGGCAACATTAAAAGAACCCTTAGAGGTAAAGTACGAAAAGATACAATCCTAAAATTTTACAAAGTTATGGCAGAGCCATTGTGACCTATATGGAGGAAAAAACTGGGTTGTAATTTCCAAATCCAATAGAAGAGTATAGGCTGCTGAAGTGAGATTTTTAAGGTCGATCTTAGAAGGGACCAGAAGAGATAGATTAAAAGTCGACACCATACGGGGGAACCCTGAAATTTACAATCTAAACGACAAAATGGAAGAATATAGAGAGAAATGGAAAGACCATGTACTAAAGATGGAAAATAATCGTTTACCTAAGCGACTCCTTTTCTACAACACCTTGAGGGAAATGAAGTATAGGTAGACCCTAAAGGAGCTGGAGTGATTCACAAGAGTCACAACAGACCAAACGGTCTAATGCCTGAGGGAGAAGAAGAAGAAGAAGTCTTTGTCTATGTACACTTTTTCGAAAATATGAGTAGTTTTTGCAAGAAATTTAGACAATTATTTTTTTCAAAAATGTCTTCAATATTTTTCTTTAAATCTTCTCCTCGTATGTGTCAAAAAACGATAAAACGATTAATAATGGTCTCAATTTCGGCGAACTCTTAGTATTTCTGAAACTTGCAAAAAAAATGTTAACATCGCAAAAGTACAATATTTATGATAGTGTTATTCTTAAAAGAAAAAATATCAGATCTTTAAAAAAGGTCATATGCATTTTGTTTTTACTTTTTTTCCATAGATAGAGGAAAGATCACTCGAAGAAATTACACAAGTGTTATTTTTTTTAAACTGTCCTTAATTTTTGAAAATTACTTAAGGTAGGAATAATGTTAGAAAAATCATTAGTTTGGGCTTAGAATAGTCTCTCAAACAAGTTGAGAGGGTAGAATATCGAGTGTCCATTTCTTAGTTAAGCAGAAGTATCTGACCATTACTAAATTTCTGGAATTCTCACGTGACTACTACTAAATCAAATATGTATTTGAAAATAAAATAACCAATTAAAAAAATTAAAAATTAACCTTAAATGATTACAAAATATTAGGAAAAATAGTTTTATTTTGTGGAGTTGGATCACAGACAATGCCAACCAACCCCGAAAGGATTTTTAATTAAAGATGGTCGAAGATGTGTCAAGGGAATTCAAAACTAAAATAACTTATACCCGAAAATGATGAGCTTGAATGAAGATTTCAGTTTAAAAGAAAAGAAACAAAAATATTTCCCTTCTTATATTACAGAACGAATATGAAACATTTAAGATCGCAGTTCCACCATCATAGCTTTGCAATACTAAGACGTCTGTGAGTAGTTGATTGGATCTTGAAGGACATCGTGCCACAGAGCTAGGGCTTATGGAAGCCCTAGCCTTGCCTCATTGCCAACCAGATTCTACCTCCCGTACAGAGAATCTCTACCGAATGGCCTATTTTTCATTATTATTGGCGTTAAAACTCTCAATTCAATCCTTATTCATCAATTATAATCCTTTACTTTCTTCTTTACTCTTTTAATGATGAAAACACATTTTGTAATTGTAAAACAGTTTAACAGTTTTCCCCTAGCAGTATTTCGATTAGTTTTCGTGAAAGGAGTTTTACGAGTGGCTATGACCAAGGGCGAGTTTTGCCGTGATCCAGCAGTAGTGTTGGCCATCTCGGCGAGTGGATCGTGCAGGAATGTCGGAAACAAACTGGACTCGCGGGTGTCCTGAATTCTTTTCCCATTACGTTGGATCCTAGGATGGAAACGTTTCAGAAAATGAACTGCAGCGTCCTCTTTCATGGTGATTGACAGTACTTGATCTGTGAATTCTCTCTGCTCATCATACGGGAGATTGTCATTTGTAAAACTAAAAAGAACTAGAAATTCATAGTGTGAGTGCAAATTCTGTAAGTACTGTAATTTCTCTAAATAAATCGCTTTTACTACTTCCTAATTTTGGTAATTTAGTTCAGCCATGAAATAAAAGATTGAATGATAACATGTTAATGATTTCCACTACTGAAATAAATATTTTCGATGTCATATGTCGTTATTATTTTTCTGCAATAAATTAGAAAAGTAAATTCATGACAGAAATAGAATGCAAGAATAATTAATTTAGTTCCTTAAAGGTATATTTTTCATAATTACATAATTAATTGGATTAATTACATTTTCCCTTAATTACAATCTTCTAAATGTTAGTGTACAGTTCTCTAATATTACAAATAAGAATGCAGAATAATGAGTCAGAGCAGAGTAATGTGAAGCGGTAGTTTCGTCTGAATTTACACGAGAAAGGTGTTATGTGTGATTACGAAATCGGAGAGTCGTGCTACCTTGTCATCACAAACTTTATGAAGGTCTCATCGGGAGTTTATTGGCTCTGCGTTGTGTTCTGACACATCGGTTTCTTTGCGTAACGATTGCTCACCGTTCATTCACACAAACTGTGCCTTGGACCTGTATCGTTGAAGCATTCACGAGCGTAGTGGGCGAACACGAGTCCTTGAAATATTACGCAAAATCTTCTGCCGACTGTCACTGGGCGGATGTTAGGCAATCACGTAGTCCGCTGACAAGCAATCAAGAATGTTTTATGAAGGTATGTCGAGACGTTAGGAGGCACTACATGTTAGAGAAAGATCTCAGAGAAGGATAACCAATTTTCTCCACCCGTGCATCCATGCACCGTATCTTAAAAAGTACATGGTTTCACAAGCACATAGTTTACATTACTTTCAGCAAAACGGAAGAAATGTTTAAATTAAGTTATTTTATTTCATTGTACATTATATTTTCACCAGTTATTTCTTTGTATTTCATTATTTTTAATGTAACTCAATAGGCTTGGTTCTAGTATGTTGTGTTACAGTGGTTCTCAGGTAGTATATTTTGCGGTGTCATCCAAATAAAGTAGTTTTTGTAAAAATAAGCATTTTGTTTACTTTATTTTTAGGTTGTCGAGGTTTACAATATTCAAAATGGCTTTTCCACCTCTAAAATATTTTGTAGCATTTTGTGGTCATCCCTGAGTTAGAAGATGAGTTCCGACCTAATGACCTCGATGCATAAAATTGAAACTTTGAATGACGTCATTGAATTTAACTTCTACTCTGCGCTTACCTTCACCTTTACTTAGGGTTTACCTTAAATTATTAGTCCTCTTACTTATCCTAGAGGCTAGCAAACACAGTCATTAACTTGATACGTAATGGCAATGCGTTGGTTAGCCTTTGCTTTTCATCTGCTTGAGGTCTCCTTTCCTGTAAACGGGGTCTTTTAACGAAACCTTAGACCTTCAAGAAACTTGCAATAAGCATAATAGCTTAGGAATACACGGAATCGTGGATGACAGTTTAATTGCTCTATAAAAGGTGCGTCAGTTAATTTGTATTATATTTTCAAATTCACAATGATGTTTTATATCTGTTTATTCAAAAATATTTTAAATGCATTACAATATCTACGATAGGTAAGATTCGTAAGAGTAAATGCGATGGCGATTTGCGTAGTAGTTCACAATTCTTACCCTTCTGTACCTATAAGAAAAAATTAAAACCTCTCGGAAAGAACTACTAATTTCAGTATGCCATTAATATAAATGAAATTATGTAAGTAGCAGGGCATATGCAAGTTAAAGTTCTGAGAGAGATTTTGAAAACTTTAGAATTCAATCTATTGAAGAAACTACGTGATGGAAATAATACTCGTATAGGCAAATAAAATATTTGTGAGAGTGTAGAAATTTCTTCCCTTTCAAACTACGAGAACTAAATCTCATGTTTACCTTTCCATACAATACTTTCATATCTACCATAAATTCCCGTAAAAGGTGCACGAAGAACATATCACGATAAAGTGAAGGTATGTGGGCATCCTCTTAATCACAAGGCAAGATGTGGACAATAGTCAAAGCACGTGACTAGTTTTATATTGAGATTATTACCAGTTGGTATAAAGTTACTAACGAGGCGCTAACAAATGCACGCTAGACATTCGAGTAGACTACTATAGCATCTGAAATTCTATATGTAGATTTTACACCACCTGTCCCACCGTCATTTTCTAAAAGATATTTACAATTGCAACTCTGAACACACATCGCAAACACTCGCAATAA
This sequence comes from Acheta domesticus, assembly GCA_031308135.1. Taxonomy (NCBI): domain Eukaryota; kingdom Metazoa; phylum Arthropoda; class Insecta; order Orthoptera; family Gryllidae; genus Acheta; species Acheta domesticus. The sequence continues at coordinate 32,366,481 of JAHLJT010009419.1, read as the reverse complement.
GCTTGACGTAATAGATACTTCGTGTGAATGGGTGAAGTTACGCAGTTAAGAGACTGCTAGAGTGGGGATGAACATGGAGATTGAGGCGGAGATGATTTTCTTGCGTCGTGGCGTGATACTGTGCAGATACGTTCTTAATAACCCTAGATGAACAATAGCACACTACCCATAGATTGATGAATTTAATTCTCCAACAACAATAATTTTAAAAAGTTGGGATGATGAAGTTGCCATATTCCCTTCCAGTAGCGAAGCTTAGGAATTATATTTCAGGTTTATCTTCATAAGCCTGAGACCGGTTGAAGGGACTCAGGGCATCAACTGATATCACTGCAGTGCCACTAACCGGGAGGTCCTAGTGTTCAAATCTCAGCAGTGGCAGGATATTAGACACTAAATGGACAGATAGTCGAATTCAGCAGCTCTATGAAGGAAAATTCTAGCGTCCGACTTCTCTGATTGGTAGGTGTGCTTCTCCAATCAATTACAAACGAATGCCGAGGCAGTTCCCTAACAATTGGACCACGGCCCGCTCGCAATCTTTCCTCCCTCTTCCTTGCTCTATCCTCCCCCTTACTCACACACACATACAAGCACTACGCTAGAGAGACCAGTCGGGAGCTAGAGCTTGTCATGGCTGAGGTGGTGCCTCGCTGGTGAGACAGAGAAACACGTGACAAACATGACAAACATGAAGTTGCCAGTAGCGAAGCTTAGGAATTATATTTCAGGTTTATCTTCATAAGCCTGAGACCGGTTGAAGGGACTCAGGGCATCAACTGATATCACTGCAGTGCCACTAACCGGGAGGTCCTAGTGTTCAAATCTCAGCAGTGGCAGGATATTAGACACTAAATGGACAGATAGTCGAATTCAGCAGCTCTATGAAGGAAAATTCTAGCGTCCGACTTCTCTGATTGGTAGGTGTGCTTCTCCAATCAATTACAAACGAATGCCGAGGCAGTTCCCTAACAATTGGACCACGGCCCGCTCGCAATCTTTCCTCCCTCTTCCTTGCTCTATCCTCCCCCTTACTCACACACACATACAAGCACTACGCTAGAGAGACCAGTCGGGAGCTAGAGCTTGTCATGGCTGAGGTGGTGCCTCACTGGTGAGACAGAGAAACACGTGACAAACATGACGTATTTCCTTCTCCGTAACTAGCTAACACGCCTTTCTGAGATTCTTTCGTCACTAAACTACAGAAATTGAGACGATTTTTGAGGGAACGCTACAACTCTTCTTTTTTGGGTCCACCGGGAATCGACCTTGGGACCGAGATTGCGACGAAACGTTAATTGACCTATGACTTGGTTATTAACCCGACGCAAAGTAAAATAAGAACCAGGCGATTACGGAGAAAAACAATGTATAATAATAATAATAATAATAATAATAATAATAATAATAATAATAATCTCATACTTCATTTCCATGATCATTCCATCTTCCATCCCCACTGGACTTTTAACTCTGGGGGATAAAAATAGGATTCAACTTAATGCTGATCCCCTGATGAATCAAGTCCACCTGCCATTCAAAACAGATTCAGAACAATGGTCTGTTCTCCACAAACAGACCGAGAGGACTGTATGACGCATCACTTACCCAAGGAGAACCGGACGAGATCTAACAGCGAGTGACGAAAGGACGGACAGACAGATGGATTAACACAACAGGTCCAGAAATGTACTATCTCGACATTTTGACGATTATAATGTTACACCAAAGGATTTCGTATTTATATAAAACAACATTCTAAGAAATGTGTTTATGTAAGAGAACATTCTAAAGAAATTAGAATATTCTCCAGCGCGTTCGATCTTAAACCCTCAGGAACAGTGCGTCTACATTTTTTTGTGGATCTCAAGAGAGCCAACCAGTTACGATCCTTGACTGCAATTTATTATATGAAACCTTTCAGGACCAACATTTTCATGAATCTTCGTGTTGTAAGGCACAGTTCAGAGACTAAATGTACAATGTTGTGTTCAAGCTGACTACTTTTGTGATTGGTAGCTGAAAAACGCTATTGGCTTAAGGAGAGATACTGCTTAGAAATGATAATTCTAGAGGAACAAATGAGTCTGAGCGAATTCGCAGCAGCGGTTAATTGTAGGTCATGATCTGAAATGGGCGTATGGCTTTTCTATAATATCGAAATCAGATAAAATATTTGAAATTTCAAAAATTAGGAGGATGTTAGTAGATACTTGTCTGTCCGGGAATCACCGCGTCCTAGGCACGGCTGCGATAGTTTCGACCGCCATTCTGCCACTTTTCACAGAGCGAAATGCTCGCAGCGTCTCCCACACAGCCGAGCAGCTACTGATTGTGGCCGCGGAAGCTTACGCTCTCATAGGAGGGTGTTGTTCATCATACGTGGACACACAGTTCGGCTCACAACAGCTCTTCAGCATCAGTTCCGCTGGGTGGTGTTCGATCATCCATCCCAGCTCCATCCGTCTGGTATGAATATCGCCCACAAGATTTCTTTCTTTTTCTACTCCCCAAGAAATTCGTGTCCGGTCAGCACTTCGCGTGTGGCAGAGACGAAAAGTTGATTGTGGTTGTCAATCACTGTTACCTATCTCAGGTGTCAGAGTTCTATGATACAGGGTTACAAATTACAAATGTTGATCCAACGAATGTCTAAAATCTGATAGTGATTACGTGCAAAATATTGCAATCTGTGGTGTATCTGCTACAAAATTTGCCTCTTTGAAATAGATTTTTTCTTTTGGTTGATTATCTAGAGAGACGTGTCTTCTGATGCGCCTTGTATTAAAAAATCAATAACAATTAAAGATACACTTTTTATCAATTATTTATACTAGACGCGCGTATACACGAAATTTCTTTCCCCTAGCCCTTCTTTGTTTAACATTAATTTATTGCGTAAAAAGTTGTTTTGAAAAAATATACGATCTATTAAAACTTTTTCGCTCTCTCAACTCATTTAAAAGTATTTTTTCTTTGGGATGTTCAGCGACTTATAACTTTACATTGCTTTTGCGTGTTTGCAGATCATCTTGCTCTTATAGTGTATACTTCTGGATAGAGTACCTCTGTCGGTACGTTCTTCCATTCAACGATGGCCATACTTACTAGTCGATAAGAGATGTGTCTATTTGTTTTATTAGTTTTTAATAAGCACTTACAAAGAAAACCAACTTTTCAAGGAAGAAACTTCGCCAACATGAACCAACGTGGTCTCTCCGAAAATGGAACTTTTTATTCTACCAAACCATAGTTACTTGTCGATGCCAGCTTGTTTAACGTAGGTTTTGAAAAGCACGTGCAAAGAAGAAAACGGTATTCCAAGGAGAAAAAACACTTCCGCTAACATAAACCAACGTGTCTCTCCGGAAACGCAGCTCGTGTTCCCGCATTGCTCTTAAGCGGTGAGGGAAGATGCATCTGGTTATGTTTCTCGTTCGTTTGCTATCGGACAGGAAGTGAGAACCCAAAAGCAACAGGAAGTGTTCACTATCGCCGGTGTGAACCAACCGGTTCGTACGTTTGAACCGGTCTCATCAAGCCGGAAAGATCAGAGCTGTCGCATCATTTCGACAGTTGAGTGAACGTATTTTATCAAGAATATTGCTTTGTATCAGAGGTTTCTGCACTGTGGTGTAGGGTAGACATTCTATGAACTTTAGTAAACTAATTTTAGCTTGTGTTTAAATAACTGCATAAAGGAAAATAATATTGGATTGCATCTTTACTGTGCGCACGTTCTGTTGTTTCCGTTTTACTAGTTACGGCAAGAGTAGGGCGGCAGTGATGCAGTGATGTATTATTTATCAGCAATACTATAAAACCAAATCTGTGGTGCGTTTGTCGATGAACATATCTAATACCTTTTGTATCCTATGCTTATTCGTTGGTACCACGTGCAATTAACTATGTACTGAGAAACATAATTGTAAGAATTCTGGAGCTCAAGAAACGGTGTCTAGATTATACTTATCTTTTTTACCTTACATACAATATTAACTGATTTTTCATGATATATAAATTAAATTAAAATAAAATAAATACTTCGAGATAAATTTTAAAATGGATAGGATTGTCGATAATATGATTGTGGTATTGGTTAAGTTAATGGAAATAATTTCTGTTCAGTATCCCTTTCACACCATACACTGCCTTATACTGTCGGTATATTGGTATCGGTACATAGATACCGGCATATAGTTATATGATCGGCATATAGATATCTTGTGCTTATAGCACATACTTCGTTAGATGAGGATTCCTAAGCTTTCCCTAGATGTTATTTTGTACATTTTCATGTAAATGTAGAAAGCGAATTATTCAAATGCCTTTTTCCTAAGAAATTAACCTCACATTTTCACAATTCATTCAGTGGTAGTATATAATAATCATAAGTAAGATGGACATTGTATTATTTAATTCGTCTTGCCTCTGTGTAAGTTTATTTTAAAAAAAGTTTTTATCTTTATACAGGACATCATTCGAATCCTGCGTTAGTAACTTATTCTTCAGATGACTTATCACTGGAGACGTGGACACATTACAATTTTATTAAATATGCAAAATACATAGCAAACAAATTCCGAAAGATTTAAAAAAATATGAATTTGAGATTATTTTTCGTCGTGATCTTTTGGATTTTCATGAATCTCACAAGTAATTCCTAAAAGCCTCATTTAAAGATTGTATTCGCATTGACAGGGTTGTAGCTTACAAAAGAAAGAAGGTTCACCTACCACAGTACATTTAACGGTTTATTAACATTACGCAATGGTACAGAGAGAAGTAACTTCATAACAAACGACGAACAGCTATGGAAACAAAATCACGTAAAATATCACAAAAAATTAGAGAAGTTCGAAGCCTTTACAACTACTACTTGTCTCATACAAAATTACCAGTGTATTAATTTGATGTCCGATACTCTTTAAAAGTGTAATATTATTTTAGGTTGTCGGTTTGCCCTTCAAACTGTGTACGGGTTTCTCTCATTTCTTGATGGTACCTCTGTGGTAAAGTTTACACAGGGTGTAAGTGAAACTGTAAGGTTCTGAATGAAAACTTCCTCGCATGTTGGAGTGCTTTTTAACAAACAATAGTCGTTCAGTTTAATTCATTCGTCCCTAGTAATGAGTGACACTAACAACTGAACTTGACTTTCTTCCTTTATATAATTAGAGGAGGTGTTAGGTTTTATTTTAATTTATCAATTTCATTGCTGCTACATCCTTTTTGTGATTTTCTGACAGATTTCTTAGTAAATGACAAATCCTTCATATTAATGAATTACTTTCATTCATCCCCATATTTTCTTTTTGCATCGTATCCCCCTTTCTTTTTGCATCTAGATTTTATTCCCTATTAAAAAGGCTTTTATTACTGCTAAAAATTATATTATTAGTATTATTTATTTAATTACTAACGTTTAAAGAATTCTTATGCTTTTGATGTATCATAAAATAACTTGAATTTGTAACTCACATAATCCCACCAGGCCTCAAAAATTGACGCGGGGAAAATCTTATCAGATATTTTGAATGAGTCTACTCAACTAGACAATGTAAAATGTAGTAAAATTCGGTACAGAAAGGTTTACCGAGTGCATCAACGACTACCGCCTAAGTGAGAGGGGCTCGGGGCGAACGGACGAGAGTGGATGATAAAGGAAGGGACGGGAGCATCCCCAGCATCGGTCTTTCACCCGCAGAGGCTGCGGCGGCAGGTGGCGGCTAGTGACGCAACGGCGGCGGTCAGGTCGCGGTGTTACATCACGCGGCTGGCTGTTTGTCCAAGAGAAATTAAGCAGGCGCTTATTTACATGCGCCGCTTCCTCCACCCTCGGGCGCCGCGGAAGGTGCTGAGGGGCACCGCCCCCTCGCGACTCCCCCGCCATCCCTCGACGGAGCGCGTGCTTCGAAGTCCCCTTCCCATTTTCTTTACTTTTCTCTTTTTCATCTTTTACTGTTTTTTCTCCTTTTATCTTTTATCCCTCTTTTCTCTCTTTTTCTCTTATTCCTCTTTTCCCTCTTTTTTCCTTTTCTCTCTTTTTTTCCTTTTCTCTCTTTTTCTGTTTTCTCTCTTTTTCTCTTATTCCTCTTTTCCCTCTTTTTTCCTTTTCTCTCTTTTTTCCTTTTCTCTCTTTTTTCCTTTTCTCTCTTTTTCTGTTTTCTCTCCTTTTCCCCCCTTTCTTTTTCTTTCCCCATATCCGACCGAGGTAGAGTTGTTAAACATTTACTCTCTGGCGAGAAAATACTTTATCGTGTTTGCAGTGAACAATTAGAACATATGACGCAGAGCTTACATTGTTTATTTAAACACGACATTATTAATTTTTACGTTTACAAACAGTTGAAATTTAATTGAAATAATGTACATGTAAATATTTACTTATTTAATATTTCGTGTTTTCGAGCACATCAAATGCTGTGGTAATAGTCTCGTTGGAGTAGTGAATGCTTTTATCACGTGAGATGGCGGTGTCCTTCCATCGCTGGAAGGCGAGATTCAGCGCGTACACGTCGGCTTGCGGGTTTTTGTTGTAGACATCCCCCACCCGCCGGGCCAACTCTAAGCTCCTGACTGCTCTCACAACATGTGTGGTAGTGCAGAGTATGTAAGTGTACGTGTGTGTAAGTAAGGGGTGGGGTTAGGGTGAGGCAGAGGAAGGATAAATTGCGCGCGGTCGATGTCCCGTTTGTTAGGGTTCTTCTCTAGTATTCGCCTGGCATTTATCGAGAATACCATGGAAAACTATCAATCAGAGCAGTAGGTTGCTAGAATTCGCCTCCAGACAGCGGCTGAATTCGCCCCAGTGTTGACAATCCTGTCTCTGTCACGTTGGGACTCGAAGACTAGGACCCTCCGACCAGAGGCACAGCAGGGACATTTGACGCCCTGATCACCTCTGTCGATAATTACTTATCAATTTATTCATGCTTATAAATGTTAATTTGTAAGGTGTGAAGTGCATGAAATTCATTGCTAACGGCCTCTTTTCATTTGCTTTGATCGAGGTAAATACATAGAAATTTACTTTGCTCATCAAATATTCACTTTCTTCTGATCCTGTTCTGCCTGCCGAAAATATTTGATTTTGTTAGTAACCTTAGACATTTATTTTGTAACACACCAAGCACAAAACACGGTTTCTTGCGCTTCTTTTCCGCATGTGAAACAGTGATTTCCTTTATTCTAACTATTAATGTGCAAAAACTTTACAAAGCTTGTGTGAAACAACACGAAGTATGTGCAAAACATATTTCGCACACGGCGTGTTAAAACAGTTATTTAAGATTCTAGTGGTAAAAGTGACGTATTATTTTGCGAGTAGGAAATGTTGCGACACAAAACCAGTAGATCGAGTGGCGCAATACTACGAGGAAAATAAAATCACCATTACCACGTGTGTCATCACTATTTTTTAGACAGACGTCTTTAATTTTATCTTTATTCACTTATACAAATCACTTAATAACACATTAGGGTTACTAGTATCTGATGTGGTAAGACGACATTATTTTGTTTACTTCGATGTATTAACAGATTTATCTCAACATTTGAGCATCGTCTTACTTTTCGCACTAGTGCTAAAAAAAGTATTTTTAGAACGCTGCGCTTGCCCTGAAAGAATTGCTTTTAGTGGTACCTATCTAAAAACATATTATGCAATACGGACGCGAGGTCATTCGGGAACGTGTTACGCATTGTTTTAAAACCATGTGAAACCTGTGAGTTTCGTATACTTGTCTACGTAAATGTTTTTCTTCATGTGTACTTAACCATGAAATACATGCATCATTTCCAATTTGCGGTGAATTTAAATGCTTTAGTTCATCAGGAAATTCCACAATCAAATCAGAGCTATTCAGGGAAATATGCGGGGCAAAGGATTCAGTGCAAGATATGTTTCTTTAAGCAGTATTCTACAAAAGGGACCCTATCTAACCTTTTTAAAAAAAAATTCTGGAGATTTAGTTCTTCAGAGTACCCTCATTTCGTATCATGAGTGAGTGATAAGAATCGAGCTGAACCTCGAAATCTACGTAAAATTAAATTGACGAGTCAATAGGCCCGTAATGCTTTAATGTAGTTTAGAAGCTGTCCAATAAAATTTTGAACTGAGGATGAAACTATTTTTACTTTTAAAACAATGATTTACAGAGGGCGGAATATTCTCATGGGTCCATCTTGTCACACGTAAAACTACAGCATTGGAAATTTTCAATGCGCAAGTGGTATTTAGTATGAGCGGTATTTTGGTAATAACTACGACAATAGTGGTAAATAAAACATAAAATAAATATGTATTTGTAATTTTAACTCAGTAGTTCTTTACGAAAGGTATTAATATCCTTGGTATATTGAATGATATCTTGTAAGACATGAAAGTTACACTAAGAAAATTAATTAAAATTGTTTTGTTTATATTATAAAATATCTATTTAGCTACAAGAATTAGGTGAAATAATATGCAACATTACAAGTAACGTAACTAGAGTTACCAAAGATTGGCACTGTTTTTTTCGTACTAGTTTTCTATTCTCTTGTGCGTCTAAAAAAAAATCAGGGTCTCCCGTACCTACCCCTTCTCTCGGTACTGCAGAGCACCTTCGTGCAACCCTAACCTCGTACAGACTTAATAAATTAACCTATTGGTTGGAAGTCTCAGACCATTGGGCCTTCTCTTCCGCCTGGCCACTTTCAAAAATTTAATACAGTACATAATAACTAGGAAGTAATTCAAGAAAATATTTACGCCATTAGCGGAAAGGTTTCCTTACAAGTGTGACAGGAGCGAAAACGAAGTTGATAGAAAAGGAACAAACTCACAGAATTTGTGCCAGTATATTAAATTTATGTTAGAAATGACTAAAATTAGTCAGATATCTGGTGACTTTTTTGTTACGTGCCTTTACTTATTTGCTCATGGTACTTGACCCATCGCGGTACTTGTATTATTGTTCTGAGCATGTTCCTCAATTAAACACACAGATTGCACACAGCTGCCTGTCAGACGAAGAGATTGTCGAAGTCTTAGTGTATAAATGGAATATACGAGGTACTCGCAATGACACCCACGCTTAAAACCAATTAAAAATTCAAAGATTACTTGTCTTCCAACGCGCAGCCTTAATGACCGCTTACTTGGGCTCACCTGCCCCAAACCCCTCTCTCTCACCTCACATTACTTGACCACTTAATTGTAAACGTTTTACTTAGTATTTTGATAAAAACTACAATATAACTGAAACTGACGTTTTTAAACGTATACATTAAAGCGCTTTTTTACACGTTATGTCAATACTTAAATATATGTACATCTCACTCGTTTCTCAAGATTAATAAACATTTATCAAAAATGTCGTAAACATGTGTACATCATAAATCAATTAACAAAATGTTTTTTTTATTTTTATGTAAAACTTATATTGATATAATATTGTTTTTAATACGTATCTTCTCACATTTCCGCAATTTCTAAAATCCTTAATAGAAAATAAAAATATCACTTTAAGAATATTACAACATGGTTATGCAAATTATCATAGAAAAAGTTGGAACTGGTTTTTAGAAAATGTCCTTTTGAGCTTTTCTGAAAATGCTCAACTGTGAGCTAATTTCTACAAAAACTTCCGAGTTTTCGAGAAACTCGTTAAGAAACCATTTAAAGCCTTTGTACTCACAAATGTAATAATGCTTAAAGGACGCCTTTAATGTAAATATTAACGACGTGAGACATTACATTTGTGTAATTTTTTGAAAAATCACAAGAATACATAACTATGGCCTATATTTCATGTTATTCATTCCAACTAATACTACCAGTACAAACGGATTAAAAAAGTTAAATATTTTATTTATTTCACTCAAAATTTCCGAGGTACGGATCTTTTCGATTTTGGGGGACTCCAAAACGCGAACCTCTGTTTAAATCTAGAAACAGACTTTAAGCAGTGTTTCAAGAGTTTCTCTAATAGTACATAAGTTACTAATTATATATACACAACGAATATATAATATAGACAATTTAACAAACAAAAATAAGTTGAATTTCGCCGGATTTGAAATAATGAGTTTAACGGAAATGTAAATGATTAGAATATTAGCATAAAAATGTTTTTATTGTAGAGGGGAGGTTTTAGTAATTTGTAGGTTTCTTTCTGACTTAATAATGTGATGCTTGGTAACAATATGTGAGCATAAAGACATACTCGTTTCATGTTATTTTCTCTGACATCCTGTCCACGTAGTAATTGTTACGCTACATCTTATAAAATCTAGTATTGAACATGACGTTTCAATTGGTCTCTGACTAGTTTTCTTAGCCGTAAATCTGACAAGCTATTTAACTGTGGAATTACTATATTACTATATTTTAATGTTCGTGACATCCGTGTAATGTGAGATCGATCATCATATTACCAAACATGCGTTTTGGGACCCCATGAGAAACAATCCATGTGGCTGAAAACATACGCTTTCCACCTCTGGAACCCGGATTCGATCCGCTGATAACATAGGCCTGCGATGAAAAAGCCTTTTTTGACAATTTCAGCTGACCGTTATGTATTTGTGTATGCTGAAATCGAAAATGTAACTAGATGTACTCCATTACGCACAGTTTTTACACAAATTGACTTTAATTGTGCAGTAAGTCACTGGCAGCTTTCTGTATTAAGCATATAGTTTTGTGAGTCTATCTACCGACAGATGATAAAATTTGTAGTTTTCCTCCAGGCGGCAATATGCACCTTTTCACTGACGCAATCTGTAAACTGGAAATTCAATTTCTGCAGTTTTCTCTCAACATGGCAGTGTTTACCTGTTTATGGTAAGAGATGAGAGTGTAAACCACGGACGTCCAAGATAGATGCGCAAAGGAATTGGATGACTGGCGACTTTTCATAAATTCATCCCTCCAAAAAACATTACTCAATGGCAACGAGTTTCTTCAATACCTATGGGGAATGCAGTTTACCTCAAAGAAATCTACGAAAATCTTCACTGATTCTTACTAAAATACAGAACGACAATCACGGCTGGGTGATATGAGGAGACCTGAAGATTTTGTGCATGCTTCTTGGACAACTATCTGGGTAAACAACGTTTCCTTGTTTCCTTTGTGAACGGGACAGCCGTGCGAGAGTGGGATCAATTAGAATGGCCCTCCAGAAATACTTTAGAATCATGAAGTAAGAATATTTTAGGGAAGGTCTTATTGATACAAAGAAAATACTGCTATCACCTCTGCACATAAAATTAAGACTCATGAAACTGCTAGCTATAGCTCTGCCATGAAATGGGAGGTGTTTTAAACATCTCTGTGATATATTCCCACACTTCTCAGAAGCGAAGATAAAGGAAGGAATTTTCGTTGGAACAGCATGAGAAGCCTTATGTTAAATGACTTTACCACTACGATCATAGATTATGAAAAAAGAGCTTGGATTTCCTTTGAAAGTGTGTTTAAGAACTTCTTAGGAAACAAGAAAGACCCTGGTTTTGCAATCATTGTTACAAATATGAAGAACTTTGAAGATTTGGGATCTTTGATGCACTTGAAGATTCACTTCCTGCATGTACATTTGAATTTTTTTCTTGAAAATCAGTGGCGCGATGAGCGAGAATTAAGGAGAACATTTCCCCCAAGATATTCATCAAAGAGAACCTATAACATGATGGGTGACTACTGCTGAATGCTCAACCGGGATACGTCACGGAGCATGCTTAAGAGAAGAATAATACTCACAGCTTCACACATAAAAGAACAAAAATATTACAAGACACTTAAATAATTTTTTTTGAATTAAAAATATTAAATCGTTTGTATAATAAAATTGTGTATATTATTTGCTTGAAAACGTGTTTTTATTTTCCTTGTACCCTTAATAAACATGATAGTATAATGGTTAATGTCAGTAAATAAACATTGCCTTTGAAGTTTCTTATAGTATTGTTGTTATCACAGTCCCTTTTATCACTATTAAGTGTTAAGTGTTAGAGTTGATGATGCGTTGTCTCGTGCGATGACTCGGGATTCAAGTACTTCAGCAGGACGGTGCCACGTTGAAGATATGGTTCACGTGGTCGCCTTCCTAGGCAGAAAACTATCGACAGAGTGAAAATACACTCAACATCGTATTCACGCCAATAACAATCATAGAAACTATACAGGCCAATAATGGATGCCAATTCTTATAGTAAAATCTGGGAAAATGTTTTTCATTTTCGATGTACACGAATATCCGACTGGGTACACTGTTTTCAACCAGAAGAAGGGATTCAAAAACTTCTACTATACACATCTTTTGCATACCAAAATGGTATCTGGGTCTGGGATGCTCCTAGATTCTTCTAGTCTGATCCTTTCCATTCACTTTCACTCTTACACATTTCACTGCACGAGTTGAAATTTTGACATGTTTGCATCAAATGTCGAATATTTCTTGGTGCATCTCTGCAGTGAGTTACGATCCTGGAAAATATGATAACATTCCGAAAATAAAGTTTCCACAGTTTGGTGGGTTTGAATGTGCTCGTATCATTATCATATCTTTGCAATATTTTTACCCTTCAAAAAGTTTATGAGACCGTTTCATTACATAGTACTCAAACCATAACAATATTGTTCTGTCACGATTGTGACACTTGACCTCGTAGCATATTAAGGAAGTGTGTTAAGGTCAGAGAGATGAACCATCACACTAAATTACAAATTTCGAAAGTAAAAAATTCGAGCAAATATGACCTCTGTCAAAGGGCAATTTACCGCCCATTTTACAACCCCAATTCGAACGATAGTATCGGTCCGATGTGAATATTGCGATAATACGGTTATTTTTTTATCTTATTCTAGAAATTAGTTTGGGTTTAAAAGTATTAGCAGACTACAACATTACATATATTTCTGTATCTCGTGCGGATATTTTAACTTCTAGCAAGTCCGTAATCGTTAGGAATGGAATAATTACCAAAACCCTAACCTCTTTAGGAGATAAAGCAATAAACTCTCGCTTCTCTGTTATGTGCTTTGTATACTTATTTACCATTAGAGAATGTTTATTTCTCTCGCCAAGGAATTGGAACAAACTATTAATTGCTGTCTTATATATGAATTGTTATTGATGTTTTATTTGTTTACTATCATATACCTTCAGTGCAGAAGGAAAGTAGCACACCTTACAGATTGTTGTTTTTTGTTCAGTGACGAACAATATTTAGAAAATATTCAATTTTTATGAGTCAAAATTTTGTACAATTTGGCTCACAAACAGGCTAGATTTAGGTTTAAACACTTTGTCTTTGCGAAATTAATGGTTCCGCTCAGATTAAAACCAATTGAATTCGATGGTATAATGGTCGGCGTATCGGGTAGTACCCAAGATTGCGCGTTCAAACCCGATCGAAGCCGTGGATTTTTAAGGGCAAACAATTTTTTTCGTACGCCTTCCTTAGGATGGAAAGTAAAGCCAGCTGTCCCATGTAGTGGATTTACTGCATGTAAAAGATCCTCAAGCCTAAAAGAAGCCTCTGAGCTAAATTCAAATCGCGTGTTTCGTCGCCCGAGATAATACCTTCTTTCTCCGCTAGGGGAAAGGAGCGTAGCGAAATTTGCGTGTTCAAACGGAAGAGCGGGCCTGATGGCCGAGTCTGGCCACGTAAAAAAAAGGCATTAACTTAACTTAACTTAACAATCTGTTGCAAAACGAGAACTTTTGAGATGTTACTTTTCTTGTTCAGCGGCGATATCAGCAGGCGCATGAGCATTTACTGCAATCGGAACTTGATACACACAAGACAATGCTATGAACTAGCTATCCCGTCGATGCTAGCTCTCCCGTCGTCTGGGCTAATTCGCTTCGTCTACTTATTTCTCCACCGAGGAACTGCCTAGCAAAGAAAGGCCGGGGCCCTAGCATTTCACAACCCCACTTCCTCGGCATGCACGAGCGCGGTTGTTGTCCCGTCCCACGGCGGGGGCGGGGGGCGGGGGCGGCGTGTCCTGTGCGGCGCGCGTTCCGCCACTGCGTCATTCCCACTTTCGTGGCAGTCGGTGGTTGCCGCGCTCCGCTTGGTGGCGGGCGGGCAACGGGTCGCTCCACTCACTCTCATTGTGCCCTCAAATCATTCCGACCCGGCGCCTCTCCGTCACTTCGCTCGAGGCGATGTGGTCGACCGCTTTTGATTGATTGATTGATGTTTCCGGGCGCGTCAACTACTTTGGTCATTAGTCCCGTAAGTGTAGTGCGTGTTTTTTTTCTCGGGAGGTGGCGATGATCTTTTCCCCGCTGGATGGCGAGATCTGGCGTCGACCTACCGTCGACTAGTGGGCTTTCCCCTCAACCAGTTATCTCCCACCAGCGGGGCAACGCCCCAGCCGGGACAAGCTCTAAGCTCCCGACCGGTCTCTCATGTGTGGTAGTGTAGTGCATGTTAGTGTGTGTGTGTGTGTAAGAGGAGAGGATAGGACAAGGAAGAGGAAGGAAAGATCACGCGCGGTCCGTGGCCCGTTTGTTAGGGTACTGCTCCGGCATTCGCCTGGTGTTGATCGGAGAAACCACGGAAAACTACTGATAAGAGCAGCCGGCCGCTAGAATTCTCCTCCAGACAGCGACTGAACTCGACCTAGCTGACAAGCTAGTGTCGAAAATCCTGCCGCCGTCGGGACTCGACCCTAGGACCTCCCGGTCAGAGGGACTGCAGTGACATCAGGTTGATGCACTGAGTCATCTCTCCCGGTTTGTCGACCGCGATCCACGTAAATCGACTTGAGCTTTAAAAATGTTCTGTTGTATGAAAATCACATTTGGCGGGCCAGTCTTTCTATAGTAGTGGTAATGCAGGATACCATTCAAAATCGGGTCACCTCTGGATCTGAAATGTAGTGGAATTTTCAAAAAAATCATGGTTCTTTATTTACTTTATTTATTTAACATAAAAGACTTGTGTACATATTGCATAACCCGTTAAGCAAAGAATATTAAGGCGGCTCCACACATTCGCTATTCGGCGAACAGCGAGCAACCGCTCGCCGAATCCCGAGTAGTGTGGATGGGCCGCTTGCTATTTGCCTAATGACGAACATTCGGCGCTCGCCCTAACAATATCGTGTCGGTCTTTTGGACACATCAAAGGGAGCGAAAATTCGCCGAATACATCAGCTGGTCGGGATCGGGCGAGCAGGAGCTCGCTGCTCGGGAAATGAATGCGTGGAGCCACCTTTACATACTCAAGGAATAGCTGAAGACATTTTAATGTTTACCAATTTAGTAACTGAAAGTTTTAGAGATCTTTAGCGCCAACTGAATGAACACGGCCACTTCTTGCCAATTTTTGAAAGTCAGTCTGTAATATGCTTTTGTGCTTTTGCGCTATTACGCTTTAGTTCCGATGAATTCCATGTTGAATGGGATATAAAGTACATTATTTTGGTGCAAGTTGAAACACTGACTCAGTGATTTGATTCTTCAGGAGAATCGACTCGAACTTCAAGGAATTGTCTGTTCATTGGGGTTAACATTTTCTTCTAACAACCCTACGCAGTAAAAGTGATCATATTCTTGGGAACTCTTGCCGAAAATAGGATGATTACAACAGTTACTAAAATTATTCAATGGTTGAATTACAAGTTTTACATGACAGGACATCGCTGCATGTTGTTTTTTTATTGTCAATCGTAGTGCTTCCACTTTAGGCCATTTGAGAATTGTTTAAAACATGTTGCTATTGTGGCGCTCTTCGCTGCATTCTGACATTTAGATGAATTTATTATGTATTTGAGAATGTATTTTGTAGGAAAGCATAACATCTAGTATTTTAAAATCATTGTATGTTTGCTCGTATTTTATGGGCTGCCGTGCCGTTCAGCCGATTGCGGTGAAACTTTGTCAACTTATTGATTGCATTTGCACAAAGAATATGGGCATAGTATAACGGGAATATACGTATGTCTGTCACACAGAGACGCGCGTTAATGATGGTTTTATGCGTTTATGCTGACTCAAGCGCAGAAGCACTACGCAACCCACTGCACCCATAAGTATTATGCGCGTCTTCGTTGCATATTTTGCCCCAGCGATAGTGAAATATTGTCCGAAATAATTACTTGAACGTTATCTCGGACAATCAAATCAAATTTCTCCAAGACAGTGTCAGAGCGAATGCTTGCCCAAACTTCAGTGAGAACGTTTTAATAATAGGATACTTGACAATCATGTCCAAACCAGGACATAAAGCAAACCCATATTCGTGAGAAAGTCTTTCATCTATTGATATTTTTGAACAGCGTAGCATAAAACGTGATTAAAAGTCATGAGATCAGTAGCGTGTGATGTAGTGTAATATACTACAAACGAGAGGCATTGCCAGGTCCACTAGTGATTCATAAAAATGAGGATTTAGGCTATCCTAGTCTAATGTCTGATTGAAATAATGTTTAGGGCTTACAGTAGTTGTTTAAATATCATGTTGTCTCATTAAACTTTGCCCTAGGGATATCGTACTGCTTTTAATATAAGAGGTATATGTTCAGTAATTTTAATATATTTATTTATGTTGTAATAAGTATATAATTTTAGTAATAAGCATGCGTAGTATGCTCTCTAGTGATTTCTAAAAGTATTGGTCCTTGTTACTGAAATACCTCCCAAAAAACATAGCTATAAAAAGATTTATTGTAATATTGATTGTAATATTAAAATAATTGTTAAATAATTATTTTCACACTTCAATTCTATTTTTAAATTAATCTGTAAGGCTCAAGGCTCTAAAAAATGACGTTACGGATATAATTAGTTAAAACATAAATCTTTAAATATAGTAGTGACCAATGTTTTGAAAAAAACATTTTCACGATATATTTGCTTGAAGTATAAGCAATTAAACATCTCAAAAAACGGCTCCATTTTTTCTCAATTTTTTTCTCAGAGAGAAAAGTGTGCTCATAAAATTAGCGTAGATTTCAATTTCTATAAACTCTACGTATTTTTTAAAATTACAAAAAATTGAAAACGTAAAACTGCAATATTGGAAATAGAAATGTTTTCCTTAATAAAATATTGTCCAAAAATAATTTTGAACGTGATTAGGTACAATAGTTCGAAAATACAAATAATTTTTCAGGAAATTTGAGGAAAGAGACTTTAGTGAAGTGAAAGTTTTTCAAAACCGACTACAAAATTATTCTTTTTTTATGGAATAGAGAGAACCAAGCACGCAGGAATAGCATTAAAATAGCAGGAACGATTTTCGATAAACTCTCCGAGATTTCGAAAAATAAAAAAAAGTTATAAATAATGCGAAAAAGTGTGTGCCGATGTTTTTGAAACATTTGAAAGATACACATTTGAAAAACAGATACTTTGGGGTTACATGTAGAAATATCTTAGGAAAGTAGTATATTTTACTAATAAAATATTCATCAAGGTATTTTAAATGATCAGCGAGATATGAGTAAAACACTTTTTTGAGCAACAAAGAAAACGTCTCAACTCAGATTATTACCATTCTGCTTCAAAATGATACTTCTTTAGAAGTGTCATTAATTTTTGCACCAACTGTATATAAATAATCACATGATTTTTAAACAATTTCTACTTGCAAAGAAAAAAAACACGAAGATAAAAGCTAGCGTGTTGGGAAACGTTCCAAATCTTTCCACGTTCAAGGAGGATCCCGGGATGCTGCCTCCGCCGTCTTCCGCCCACGTCGCATGCCTCGGGCGGCGGTGGCGGACAGGCGGCACGGGCTGCGGGGCCTGCGCGGCGACCGCGTCATTAAGGGGCTGACGTGTCCTTATTTTCCCATAACGGGTTTCCGCGACCTCGCCGAGACAGTCGCTTCCATCCAGCAAGCCCATTAAGTTCTTATGTCAGAGCGGCGAGTGTCGGGCGGCGGCGGGAGATCGGCGCGGGGAAGATGACGGCGTTACGCAACGGTGGAGGCGACTGTTCACGCGACCTGCTCGCTCTCTGCGGCGGCCCGGCGCGACAGACCTCTGCGACGGCCCTGCGTGACGAACCTCTGGGTCGGCTCTTCTTGTCCAACGATCCGGTGCAAAAGTCCTGTAAGACGGACTCTGTTCGACGGACCCATTTCAAAGGACCTCTTTCGACAGAAATTACGCGACGGACCCTGTGCGACGGACCCTGTGCGACGGACCCTGTGCGACGGACCCTGTGCGACGGACCCTGTGCGACGGACCCTGTGCGACGGACCCTGTGCGACGGACCCTGTGCGACGGACCTTGTGCGACGGACCCTGTTCGAAGGACCCTGTGCGACGGACCCTGTGCGACGGACCCTGTGCGACGGACCCTGTGCGACGGACCCTGTGCGACGGACCCTGTGCGACGGACCCTGTGCGACGGACCTTGTGCGACGGACCCTGTGCGAAGGACCCTGTTCGAAGGACCCTGTGCGACGGACCCTGTGCGACGGACCTTGTGCGACGGACCTTGTGCGACGGACCCTGTTCGAAGGACCCTGTGCGACGGACCCTGTTCGAAGGACCCTGTGCGACGGACCCTGTGCGACGGACCTTGTGCGACGGACCCTGTGCAAAAGACCCTGTGCGACGGACCTTGTGCGACGGACCCTGTGCGAAGGACCCTGTGCGACGGACTTTGTGCGACCGACCTTGTGCGACGGACCCTGTTCGAAGGACCCTGTGCGACGGACCTTGTGCGACGGACCCTGTGCGAAGGACCCTGTGCGACGGACCTTGTGCGACGGACCCTGTTCGAAGGACCCTGTGCGACGGACCTTGTGCGACGGACCCTGTTCGAAGGACCCTGTGCGACGGACCTTGTGCGACGGACCCTGTGCGAAGGACCCTGTGCGAAGGACCCTGTGCGACGGACCCTGTGCGACGGACCTTGTGCGACGGACCTTGTGCGACGGACCCTGTTCGAAGGACCCTGTGCGACGGACCTTGTGCGACGGACCCTGTTCGAAGGACCCTGTGCGACGGACCTTGTGCGACGGACCCTGTGCGAAGGACCCTGTGCGACGAACCTTGTGCGACGGACCCTGTGCGAAGGACCCTGTGCGAAGGACCCTGTGCGACGGACCCTGTGTAACGGACACTGCGCGACGTATCCTGCGCGACGGACCCTGTGCGACGGATCCTATGCGACAATTCACGTATGATGAGCCCTGTGAGACGACTGTCTGTGACGAACCAAGAGAGACAGGTCCTGTACGCCGGACATTCTTGTGCAAGGGACCTAGAAAATCGGACTATGTGCGTCGGACCCTGTCAATAGCCCTGCGCGGTGATCTTCAGAGACGGCCTTGCCTTGTGTGTGGACCTGTGCTGAGCCGACGTGTGTCGACGCTTCAGGTCAAACCTCTTACAACGCGACGTCCCCTAACAAACCTCTTACAACGGCACTTTGTGATAGGACTATGTGAAAATACTTTTCTACATTATTCTGCAACTAACCTGTGCGATTGCCGTGTGAGACGGTCTTATGCGTCGGGGTGTTGGGTGACGGTCCCCTGGAACGATACGATAAAACACTTCGAAAAACTTTTACTTTAGATATTTGGGACAATACTAAGCGATGCAACTGTCAAACAGCTCCCTGTGGAGCTCATCTAAGACTCTTCATTAAGCCCGTCCTTAGCGACAACTTCCTGCAACCGATTATTTTGATGTTGGTTCGTTCGTGTCTTCTACCCACGTAAAACTTTTATGTTCCGTGAGAATGCTTTAAAATATAACTCAAATTATGAATTAAACAGAAAAAATACTAATTATATTTTCACCTCTCGACTATTGTTAAATTTCTTAACAACTCGCGGAAAGCGAAATGTATACCATTCTTGCATGTACTATATTGCTCGTGGGCTGCAATAGTACCACAACCCATAAAATACGAATTTGGAAAACTCTCCAGAATTGCAGATAGCTCTACTTTCCAGAAGCAATATCAGCATATCGTACCATACAGTATTCCACCAACAAATGGTAGAAGTGTGAATACATGAATAATGCATTTCAGTACCGGGTGAAACTTCAAAATTATTTATCTGATTTTTTGAGTTGTGCTACTATTGCAGTACACGAACGTTATGTACTTCTCCACTAATCGCGACCTTAAAGTAAAAAGGTTCTATCTGCACCGCAGTAAATTTTACAGGAGAGCATTTCAAAGTTTTGTCCCTCTGTAAAACAAAAACTATTTTATTAAATGTATTGAAACTTTGTCAGTGTACTTGACATCCAAGTACAAAACTGTAGACTGATAATTATTCTAAAAGCATTGTAACTTTGGTAGAAACCAAGACCCTATTTTTACAGATAGAACCTTTTTACTCTCAATATGCATTTTCAAGTTCGAGCAAAAAGGTTCTATCTTTGTTGGTAGGAAATTTGACTGGTACATTACTTAAATAATTGCAAATATACATGTAACTGTATCATTTATTAAATTTTAAGGAATTCAAAGAAATGTGCTTACATTTTAGTAAAAATCTTATTTAGAGTACTCAATTTTAATTTCATGTCATTACTTAGACTTAGCCAACTAGAAGTGGAAAAAGTAACCTATTGTACATTACTGAAAAACACTTATATTTGAAATGATATATTACAAACATATTAAAGTAAAATGTCGCGTAGCCATCATATTATTTTTGTTTTTAAGCAATTCTGTGAAGTAGGTTTGATCCAGAGTTGGCATCCATTTCAACATGTATGCTAAATCGGCTACCTTTTCCTTATTTAAAAACTTCTCTTTCTCCACGTACGTTTGCACAGGCGGATAGATGGAAGAAGGACTTTTTGCCACCCATCTTGTAGAAATATATGGTCGCACATTTACTGTGGAAAATGGTGAATCAGAATGTTTAATTTTATAGTCTACTTCAGCTAGTCTTTAAGTGAATTTTAATTGCGAAACTTGGAAGAAAAGTATTTATTAAAATGAAGGTGTTTGCTGCTTTTATGGAAATCCTTAAAATGCATTGTTTTCATCTGAATAATATTAAGTGGCTTTTTTCTATTACTGCCAAATGTATCCGCATGAAAGACATCGGTGACCAGAATTCACTAACTCTTAGAGCTTTCTCTATCTGGTAATGAACATTGTGTACTTCCTGAATACACAAGTGACCAGCAGCAGAGTATTTCAAAACTATGTCATCGATTTGTGGGTGTTTTTTTTAGAAAGTCCTTATTGCCAAAGACATCATCTGATTATTGTTTTGGGGTACACTGCTGTCGCTCCACATTATAATATGTTTTACCTTCGGTGAGTTTTGAATTATTTTTTCCAAAATTTGGGAAACGGCATTTGCAATGTCATTTCCAGAATGGCCTGTGTCAATTTCTGTTCAAATTGCGCAATATACATCTTTGGTTGGGAAAACATGAACTGTCATGTTAAATAAATTTAATTTTCTCATATAGAAGAAAATACTTGTTTGCTCTCGGAATTCCTATTACATTTTTTAAATGAAAGGGCACTACAATTGTGTGTTCATCTTTGATCTTATGATCTTTCTCTCTTTCCTTTCTCCTGTTTTCCGAGTTATCTAGGTTTTCAGTGTATTTTAATTTTAAATCATTAGAAATATTATTTTCCTACTCATTAATTCTGTATTCGCATCTGTCCGCTTTTGGCTGAAGGAAATCCAAATTAAATTCTTCATTAAAATATTCCGATATGTAGATAATTTTACAAATTGACATCTTTCGTGTACACAACATTCCTTGTAGAGGACGTACGTTTTCGTGATACATAAGTTGGAGGCGAGGCACTCCTTAGTAGTACTAGGTCTACAATAGTGACTGTTTTAGGGAAAGATTAAATGTATGCCCTCACTCTGTCTTTCACGTCTTTTGGTTTTTTATTCTTAGTTTTGCTACCTCAATCGTCCAATTTTGGTGTTCCTGTTATTTTATCTTTGTGTAAATGTGCATTATTTATCATCGTCTGGCTTATAGAAAGTGTGTTGAGGTAGAACTTCTTCTACACAATAATTTATTTATTTGAAACATAAAACTTGTAAACGAAGGTTTAGAATTTTTTCGAAGGTTTAGAATATTTTATGTCGGATTTCTTTTTTTTCTGGAAAGGATCTAATGTCCTCAATATGTAGCTGACCTTTTCAGAATGAGTTTCCAATTTGTAAAACGAAATAAATAATCTCTATTGCTCTTCTGGAGTGACATTAGAGTGCAGTTGTGACGACAAAAATTTCCACAATTTGTAGTTTTGTTAAATTGTTAAGCTTGATGACCTTGCCTCTGTAATTTAAATGTTCTAAGCCAGCTTGATGTTTCTTCGACCCTTGCACTTTTTTCCAATCCTTCTTATTACACGATGCCACCAGATTGCGAAAACTTACAGCCACAACACAGCGAGATATTGAGTTCTTAAAACGGATTGAGTCTACTAGATACATGTGCTCCTAACGAAGGGTTAACAAAACATTTACGTATTAACCGAAAAGAAGTAAAATCGTAATAATCCGGATAATAAGGATTTACAGGTTACCAATTTTATAATATTATATCAACATGTGAAGTGGAGTACAAATAGTTCGTGTCGCATAACCTATAAATTCGTTGATTTAGCAAGACATTCACTCAGGCGTGGTAAGGAATATCCAAATGCCCAATTTTACCGAACTATTATAAATTCTGGATGGTTACCAATTAAACCCGATAAAGAATAAATAGTTCGATATTTATAAAAATATGTTTATCTTCTTGCAGAACTGTTTTGCTTTAACACAAACAGTGCTTATAGCACTGTTTTGCCTCGGTGTCTCGTCTTCTTCAGTACTGCTTGCCGCATTAGGATCGTATTCAGAACAAGAATGCTCAAAAACAGCATCTTAAATTTCACTTTCACACAACATTGCAATTAAATCTGCTTCTCAAAAGATCTTACAATTCTTGGACACTTTGCCCAGCCAACAAGATAATGTCCACATACATGTAACAGATTGGATTGCCCGGTGAAGCAGATAGAACCTTTTTTCCCGAACTTGAACATACGTTTTGCAGATAGAACCATTTTACCTTATCTGTATCTCAGAAACTAAGCTTCGTAGATCAATATAACTTAGAGATTATGTAAATCTCATCGCTACCATTACAAATATAACATAAAGTCATTTTTGGAAAAAATGTTAGATAGAACCTTTTTACTTTAAGGTCGCGTAATGTCACACAAAACTGATTTTACTATACTATTTTTCCCTTTTCAAAAAATTATTATTTTAAAGAAGGATATGGGGATGGAAAGATATTAGAAATTATTACTTTCGATGATCCCTGTAATGTGCATTCATTGATAGGTTGAAATGATAACTTAATGAAAAATGTAAAAATGAAAAGGTGTGTAACTTCAAATAAATAAAAGACATTTAACTGATTAAATTTTAAAAGAAAATAATAAACTAAACGAACTACTAAATGAAATTCTCATACTCTCCAGACAATATAAATAAAACTAAATAAAACAAACAATTATTCTTCTTAAACAACTCTAACGATAAAGTTAAAAATGTTTGTCCATTTTACGATTTCACAAACGATGTCTGCATACACTCTCATTCTATATTAAGTCACCATGATATAAATCCGTTAAATATTTTTTATCCAATAAGCTATAATATAATTCATTTAATTCTTTTGTAAATTTACGTCTCATATTTTGTGACTTCTATGTTCAGATGTCATATGAACACATTTCTGGTTGTCGATTTTGCCTTTTGCTTTGAAGCGGTTTCACATGTTCGGCATTCACTGAGTACTGAGCTACTGATGGTCCAATGTCGAGCTGCCGATGTGCTCGGGGAGTGTTCGCTTTCTTTGATGCGTGCAAGACACCGGTGGGTAGGTCGAGCATAGCATTTTCGTCGCTCGGAAGCAGCACATCCATACTTCTGGAGGATTCGTCGAACTGTCGCTCGCTACTTGCCGATTATCGTCCGTCCATCCATCCATCCATCCAACACCTCCATTGAAGTAATTTTTCTGTACACTTACCCCATACTTGTATGATTTCTTGTTGACTCGTGACTTCTAATAAAATTATATTTACTTGTACTTTCTCGCGAATATTTTCTGACTCGTTACATTAAACAGTTATATTCGAACATTATTGCTACATTTGAATTACTTACAGAACCTTAGTGAGGACGTCAACATACAAAACAAATAAGTATATTACAAAAAAATACGACATATGGAAACATTACGTTATTATTTTCAAAACCAAATTCTGTAATCTGGAAGTCACCACTTGTAATAAAAATAATTATTTACAAAAACAAACAAACCTAGTGGTGCTTCCAACGCACATACTTTCTCGCTCTGCTTCTATACGGTCCTTATTGCTATTCCACTACTCCATAAACCAGCAAAAGTGTACTATACCAGCAAACCATTTCGGTACCGAGACCCGACAAACGAAACTCAAATTCAACGAACCGGCACTTATATCACTACGTAACACCAACACCACCTCTGTCGAACAGAGCCATAAAAGAATAGAACCGACCGAAATGCTCATAATTTTACTTAAATTGGTTCATACAGATATATACTAGACAACTGTTCATTTGACATGTCATACGCTTCAGAAATCGAATAACAGAGTTGAAAAATTGTTTAAAAAACGCAGTTAGGGAAAACACAGACAAGTCCTGTCTATTTATCTATATTGAATCTATTCGTGAGTAGAAGTACTTCAAATGATTTCCAATAAAGTATCTACACTCTTCAATGTTTTTTTCCTGCAACATCACATTCATCAAATTAAAACTCCCCTCGGGGGATCGAACCCGGTACCTTCCTTATTGAAAATCACAACGCGAAGGAGCATCAACCAACCGCGCTACGAAACCGACTTGCGGAACAACTGCTTATATTTCAGTCAAAACGTACTTGTATCAGTTCTATCATTACGAAGCCGGTAATTGTCAACATGCGAAAAACATATCTTTCAAAAATCATGACCAAGAAAGGCAGTGGTGAACTGTTTACTCCACATAATTTATCGGATGATCGGCATTTGGAAAATAACTACTGCGAGAAAGTGTGTGCCATTCTATAGCACCTCTAGTTTATTAATATATTTACCTTCCCTTCTTACACACGTGCAGAAAATTTAAAGAAAAAATTTGGAGCGGTTTTTGAGATTTTTTTTGTAAATTTGAATCGCAATTTACGCAGAAACTATTCGTTTTTCCAAAAAATGGTACATGACCTTATTTGAAGTGCTAAGTTTGTACAACCGACTTTGTCTTAGGCGAAAATCTCTATCTTCAATTTTACCGTTTTTAAACAGTTTTTTGCAATTTTCGAAAAATAGGTCCTATCAACGAAAATGATGCCTACGTCATTCCCTTCAACGTTTTTCGCACTATTCAACAACAAAATATAATCAAAAAATTTGGAGCCATTTCTTTTAATTCATAAAATCTCAAAATGGGCTTCATGTAAAGTATCCTCAAATACTAAGATATCGGTTTCAAATTCAAGAGGCCTTGAGACGAGTCAAAATCATCGTGGAATATCAATTTTGAAGAAAATCGACCGAACGGTTTAGGCGCTAGCGTTGACCACAGACGGACAGTCGGACAGACGGACAGACGGACGGAATGCCGTCAATCGATTTTGAAGTATGAAGAAGCAACAAATCATGGATTTTGACTACACCACGAGATAGAGGATTTTTTTTCTAAATTTAGCAACAGGTTTTATCCACTTTTCTGTCACCAGACCCCTGCTATAGGAGATTTTCTGGCGAAAATTCTCCGTTTTCCGCCGCACGATTACATAACTTTCTCTTCTTACGAAGTATTCGTAAGGCGAGAAAGTAAAAAGACACGCACTTTATTTCATCGAACAATGTTTACTCAAAATTGGAGATTATAATCAAATCATGCACAAAGAATGCTCTAAAAATGTGGTAGCAAGAGAGTGCAGACGCGAGAGCAACCTCCTGAATCGATCAGTTAGAAGATAAGTTTGGATCAGCGAGGAAACGGCCGGTAAAGATCGCAAGTGTTTTAGAGGGAAACTTTCGTTCTTTGTCGTTCTTCAGAGAAACATCTGGCTAGCGACAACTTTTAAACAACTATAAAGGAAAGAGGTAGTTATTTGCTGAACTTGTTTACTTACTTTCCCCACTTGTATACCTTATTTTCATGAAAACACACGAAAGTGCACCTGGTGAAACCTACATTGATTTTGAATAAAATTATGAAGAGTAATGAAACGATTTTTAACTAAATTTTTAAGTAAATTAATTTCTGGTTATGACTATTACTTATTCAAGCCAAAAAATGATCATTTTGTACCGCAATTCCTAACATATTGTACTTTTTTCAGTGTTTGAAGTAGGTACATGATATATCGATTTTTGAGATTAATTATACGAATTAACAATCTTTATAACCAATATTTTAAGTGGAGAGTGTATTTTATTACATTATGACTTGAAACATATGAACACACAAGAACACATATTTACCATTTATTTGTAATTATTGTCAAGAAAATGTGTCCATTGTATTCTAATAACTCAAATAACTTCAGTTGTTCTTGAAATGGTAACATTTTTCCCGAGCCGCCTTTCAAGAATAGGCAATTTCTGCGAAATGTTTTGATGATTCCTTTTGCTTTTACAGTGGCATACACAAGTGAAAGTTATTGCGCATTATGTGTGAAAACGATTACGTCAAGTGTCTTACATTTTTGTGGTCCATTTGATTCAAGCATTCGTGATTAATGTTGATAGGTGTTTAGTTCTCTTTCCTTTGCAAATTATTATACTTCGCACACCTCTTCACACGTTGCTGCGTAAATATTTATTTGTGCGCAGTCTTGAATGCGTAGTCACCACTTTGTTATTCTATGACATATGATTTCGTCGTTGCACAAGAGCTGTTATTCTTCGAAGAGCTATCATCTTTTCCTTATTGTTCTTGAGAGCGCGTAAATATAGCTTTCTCAACCGTGCCTGGCTAGGTTGAGATACACCCACAGCTTATTGTTTCATTGTTCGGCTAACGCTCATCTACTTCGTTCAAGGATATATGGTGCAATTCCATGTTGAAGATATATTGTGTCGATAAATATGAAAGTCTTGTATAGAAGTTTTTCGCCCTCTTGAGAACACATAGTCATTAAAATTTAAGAAAATATTCACATATATTGGAATCCAGAGGTAACACAAGACCGCATGTAGCTGCCTTAAGAGTTTTTGATGTATTGAATCAAATTTCCTCGTTATTACTCTCGTAATTTATAGGGTTCATTGAGAGAAACCCTGAAAAAGTATTTACCGGCGGAAGGCCACTGCAGAACTTGGTTTCTGGTTTCCAAGAAATCGATCTCCAGAGACCTTGAGTTGTCATGATAAAAATGCGATCCACGCGTTTTTACGCGAAAATTTAAACGCCAATGCATAACGGCCGACATACATTGGCCAGGGAGGAAACAACTAAACTTTAAAAACAAGCTCTTAAGTCGATTTTAATCTTTTTTTGTCTAATAAGCTCCTTCGAGATTTCGAATAGCAAAGACAATAAGCACTCAAACGTTGGTTTGAAAAAAATACTTTCTATGCAAACATTTGAATTTCAGCAACATAAATTCTCCAGAAAAATGTGAATTGTTTATTACTTACAAAAGAAATGAATACATTTGTTCACAAAGAAAACTTAACACAGAAATAAAAAAAAGCAATTGAATTGTGTAAGTTGGGTGAAATTTCTTTCTTTTTTCTGTGTTAATTTTTCTTTCTGTGTTAATGTTTCTTTCTGAACAAATATATTAACTTCTTTTGTAAGTAATAAACAATTTACATGTTTCTGGAGTGTTTACATGTTTTTGAGACGCAAATGTTTGCAAAGAAAGTATTTTTGCAAACCAACATGAGTGCCTATTGCAGTTCAGCCATTCGAAATCACGAAGGACAAAATATGCTTATAACTGACTTAGCTTATTTCCGAAGTTAGCTTATTCCCTCCCTTGACACCCCGTAAACTCATCCCACAAAAAGTGACTCGTTCCATTCTGATTCCCGAATCGCCTTCTCTCTGCCAGGAAGCACGGTGTAAGATATATAGGTGTGTCAACTAGCCGCCTTTTGGACAAAATTTTTGAAGCCAGTTTGAGGCTAGTTCCTCGCTTATCCGTACGGTCGAGTTGGGCATTCATGATGGCGTCTCGCGATTTAGTGGCTTTCACCAGAGGTTACAACGCTATTAAATGGATCACCATCTTGTCCCAAAAATGCCCAAGTCGTTCGCAGCGCTTACATAGCGAGAACTGTGAGAACTAGCCTCACATTAGCTTCAGATTTAGACCGGGAGTGAACCCACCTATATCTCTTACACCGTGTCTCTGCCAGGAAGCCGGTGGGTCTTGGTGAACGGCTCCGGCACCGGCGACGACGGCGGTTGGGGCAGAGGGAGGGGGCGGCGCCCGGCGGACAGCTCGAGGCCGATGGCGCTGTCAAGTTCACCGCCAGAAGCCCTTTCACCTGCGCCACAGCGGCCGCGACACTTGCCACCGCCCCCACCTCGCGAAAGCAATTCGCTTAATTTGATCCTTCAGGTTTGCCGGTATCTTCAGTCGCCATCAGGAGATACGTGGTCGCTAGCCGACGGTAGGTCGGCGCCGGATCTCGCCTTCCGGCGGGGAAAGACCACCGACCGACCGAGGGAAACGTGCTCTACACTTACGGGATTAATGACCTTAGTATGTGATCAGTCACTAACAATCAATCGCCCGGAATCACTAACAATCAATCAATCAATCAATCAATTCAGTCGCCATCACGGAATACGATTACATAATCTTGCCTTTGCATCAGCTCTTTTTGTTTCTGAGCAAAATTTTTAAATAAATAAACTATACTAGTGACCTGCATTTTCAGAATCCTTCAATTTCGTTGTCTTCTCGTAGTATACTTTTATAGGTTAAACTGCTTCATCATTTTGATTACAGACAACACATTAGTCTCATTAAAGAATTAAACACATTTATTCTTCAATATTCTTTTTACATTTTTTACGACGTTTCGAGGACAGTTCGCCTCATCATCAGGCTCAAGAAATATAGGTTAAAATTCATACTATTTACAAGTTGTATAATTATGTACATTAGTACTCTCGTCAATTACATAATATTACACTTCACATTACTCGTACACCAGTACTCAGTCGCATCTTATTTTCATCATTCTTGCACCATCGTGCAAGAATGCATAGTGACCTGCGGCAGCAAAAATTCTGCTATCGTATATGCGGGTCATAGAACAGAAAAAATTGGCTGTTCTAAAACGGCACATGTAAAAGCTGAAGCTTCTTTCTTCATCATTGTTTGAGTGCGCCAAGCAGTTCAGCTGTGTAGCAAGCAATATGTATGAGCACTGTGTATGAGAATATAGTCGTAACATCACGTAGGAGAAATTATGTTTTTAACGTAATCAAATAGTTACATTTTCTGTCAAAACCGAAACTGATTTATTGTTTTTGTGTTTTT
The DNA here is from genome assembly GCA_031308135.1 of Acheta domesticus. Classification (NCBI taxonomy): domain Eukaryota; kingdom Metazoa; phylum Arthropoda; class Insecta; order Orthoptera; family Gryllidae; genus Acheta; species Acheta domesticus. Next base: position 32,336,961 of record JAHLJT010009419.1, on the reverse strand, counting down.
TCAGTCTTCCTGAGTATCTAACAAAATCATTGAAACCTCTCACATGACCACAGTTTTCCTTTATTTTATGCGTAAATTCGAAATTAGGAGTATAAGATAGGTAAGATAAAATTATTTACACTGCCATTGGGTATAACTGGTGACAGTTAATTACATAAATGAGGTAATATAATTTCATGCAAATTCCATAGTAATAATGGTAATATTAAAATAATAATAATATACAAACTGATAATTCATAAAACATTAAATTATATGAAGAAGAAATGTCTATAATCTAAATACGCACTGAATGTTTATACAGTTATGACGCCACTGCACTGTCCTTCACTTTACTGCACTTCACTTCAATATAACACCTAAAAACACTTCTTCATTATTTCTGTGCTCTACACTGCACGACACCTAATATTATTGGTTAAGGCCCTCATAAATATAAAAATACCCTAAATTAATTTCTCAAACTGTTAGAGACTGCGAGGAAAGGGTTCAAAGGTTTTTGCAGGTAATTTATTCCATTGCGTTATCATTTGATTTATGAAAGAGAATTTCCCGACATCCGTTCTCCGCAGTCCTAAATTTATTTTGTGAGATAGATTATACAACTGGACGAGTGTTGTTGGTATCAATCTACAAAATTTAAATTTCTTCAACAATCTTCCCACATCTTTATTTTACTGAATATGAAATGCAGAGTTAAAAACTCAGAATTGAAACTTAAAGATTCTGACACCAAAGCTAGATATCTCTAATATTGGGAATTTTGGTGAACCGTTCTATCATTCAGGGCGCACCTTTAACTACTCGTGGTGTGTAATACTTTGTTGCAGTGGATGCTCTAGAATATCAAGCTGAAAAAAAGAAGTAGGAATAATAGTTTATTGACGAAACTATTCTTGTTTGTAAGTGTGCTACCTTGAGAATCTGACGTTGAAAGTTACCTTTCTGTCGTTCTGCGAACAAAAAAGACAACACCGCCGAACTGTACCTGCGCTATTCATCTGTAAAACGGAAACCTGTATTATAAGGATAATCTAATGCGAGTTAAACGGTTGTTTCCAATGCTGGGCACTACTAAACACTCTGCGCTTCCTAATGAATCGTGATCCCAAATGGCACAAGTGAATTTGGCAAAAATTGCGCTGAGAATAACGAAGGCCAGGCGAGTTTGAATCTTGCAAAATGCATGAATGTCATCGAAGAAATTTGGAGCCAATTACATATCGTTATTAATATTATCCAAACTTCATTTATTACGTCATGATTGAGCCAGTATGTTAATGATCTCTTCCGTGAGATGTCCACATCCGTCATGAGATTGGCAATATGCTAATGAATACAGCAATAAATGGATTGAATGACAACTAGAAATAGAAATGCATACATAAAATGTAAAAGCAAAAAAAAAAAAAAAGAAATTCGAATGAATGTTTAAATAATTGAAGTGTGAATGAATGAAATTATAAATAAAATGTGAATGAATGAAATAATATATGAAATGTGAATGAATGAAAGAATAAACGAAATGTGAATGAATGAAAGAATAAACGAAATGTGAATGAATGAAAGAATATATGAAATGTGAATGAATGAAAGAATAAACGAAATATGAACGATTGAATGAATAAATGAGATGTGAATCATTGAAAAATAAACACATGAAATAGCTACGAATGTCTATATTTATAAATGTCCCAACTAAGAATGCAACTAATCGGAGCATGCCCCGACACTGCGCCGCTGGTGGGCACTTGTTTTCCTTCCCTCTCGCTCGCGCCGCTCTGCGAAAGCGAGCGTCGTCCGCCGCCGCCACCGCCGCCGCCGCCGCCCGCGCCGCCGGCGGGAGTACCGGAAGCGCCGGCCCGAGGGGGGCGGGGCGGCCGCCGCTCGCTTCCGAGCTGCGCGGCGCTGCGCGGCGGGGCTTCTTGCCGGCGGCGGCGCAGGTGGCGAACGAACATGGAGCGGCGACGGAAGCGCTCTCTCCCGGGGGCAAAAAGGCCTTTCCTTTCGCCTCGTGGATAATTTGTTCTGCTCTTTGGTTTTTGTTGCTTGTTCTGTTGTTTTTTTTACTGTTTTATCGCGAGTGTTTGTTTTGATCTGTTAATTTTGTGTGTTTTTGTTGCTATTGCTGGTACGTTTACTAAGTGTTTAACCTTAAGTTCAAAACGACCCGTGAAACAATGTTTTATTCTATTACTGACCAATGATAACAATCAAAAGTTCACTTGTCAACACACTTGCCAACACACGCCTTGCCTTGTTCGGTTTGTTTTACAATTTTTGTCTTCCCTAGTGTGGTAGGTACTGTTTAAAATGCTTCAAAAATGCAGAACAAAAAACTATGGGATAAGCATGATAATATGTTACGTTCTTGCTCATTTTACTTAAATTATTTTGTCTTGTGTTGTTGACAACTAATTAAATAAAGAAATGAAAATAAATAAATGTATCGCACAGTGTTATTTTCATCTCATCTGAAATAGACATTTAATCTGTTACATACGTGATTCTTGGCTAATACTTTACAAACTTCTGTCTTATACTATCATTCAAGCATCGAATATTTCGAAATGATGCAATAATTCTTAATGTTATATTCTAGAACTAAGACGTTTTTTATTTGTGACGTAATTGTAACATATATTTAAAATTATCTGCCTTAAATACTTGTTCACAGTTATTTACGATCAGTTTATTTTCCCTGCACTACTTCTTTGTTCAGCCTCCGATATTTCGCTAAAATTGAGAGCACTTTTAGATGCAGCGTATGGTGTGAAATATTATTTATTCTCCAACTCTCTTATTCAGCTTTCTTTCTACACCTCGCGTTTTCTTTGCAAACACGTTTGCACGGATGGCAGGGATGCACGCGTACTTGAGGACTGCTGGATGACCTTTACCCTTGATTGAGTGGAAAGATTTCTTTAACACCCGGTTCTGGAGACAGGATTGGAAAGTACCTAAGGAACAAAGAATCATGCAACGCTTTCGAGGGTGAGTGAATGAGCAAGTGACCATTGATTTCAGGCATTTCGACTTTTGATGTTATTGGTCCTGTAAATGCATTGCGTGGCATACCCCGGGAGGAGGCGAATTTCCTACCCCGCTGTAACGTGAGGCTGGAAAGGTGCCGACCAGTACGTCCTCTTCCCATATTTCCCCCTCCAGACATCTCCACCGGCGGAGCATCGCCCTACCGGGACAATCTCTAAGCCTTCCGAAATGTACGACTGTGTAGTGCATGTAAGTGTTAATGTGCATGAAAGAGAAGAGGAGGAGGAGGAAGGAACAAGAATGATTGAGGACAGTCCGTTGCCCGTTTGTTAGGGTAATGCTACGACTTTCGACGCTGAGAACCAGCGCAAGATATCTTTTCGCCATTCAGCGTCCCCTTTTAAGATTTTCTACCAGGAGCGACGTCGCTGCATCGAAATATTTGGATGATGTGGAAAATCCAAAGGCGTGCAATAATTATGTACAAAATAATATCGCAAGATATATTGATACGAATATCCTTACAACGATTTATTCATTTTATGATAATTCCAATGTACTCTAATTTTAGATACCATTTAATTGTTTATCATAAGAAATGTGATAGACTAAAGTCTGCTGAAGTAATTGATAAGAAGCTAAGGATTATTGAATAAAATGCTTTTTAATAGTTCTTATTACGAAACTGAATTTAGTTGTTAATAGTGAGCCATGGGTTATTATAATTCTCTAACCACTCTTATTGTGAAACTGATCTCAAATTGACTTTAAACAATGCAAGTTGACTAAAATCTTTTTATTTTTTACTGATATGTCATAGCTTGCTACTGGTCTTCGACGCGGAGGTCGATATACACTGCATAACTTACCTGGATCGAAAGGATCGTGATTATAAGGGAAATATGAAAACAGTTGAATGATGCTACATGTTATCTTATAGGAGGAAATTATGAATAGAAGATTATGGGAGGTAAATTTGAAAAGGACAAACCGAATCAAGTTATCGGCTAGTTAATTAGTAAATAAGAACATCTGAATCAATAAAATTAGGTAAAAAATAAAATTATGTATGGGCGGTGAACTGGTTCTACTGATCTCGGGCGACAAAAAGCGGTCGGGCTAAAAACTCTCGGACATTTCGTCGACTCTCGATCATTAGAACGCCCTTGCTGCATAAATGACTATTATTCCAACCTCCCTCCCGCATTAACGGTGTGCGCTTCGCGTTGGAGGGAGAGCGCAATCGCTCTTTCTTGATCGCGCCGGAGGGTTCGCTAGTTGCATGCGGAGGGATCAGTTGGTCAATGATCTCTCCCTGAGCCTCGAGCTTTCCTCTGTGTTGACTAGCGTGTCCTCCCACGCACCTTTAAATCACCGCGCGGAGACTCCTCCCCTCCCTCGGCGCGCGTTGCATCACCGCGGAGAAGTGGATGCACATTAACGGCGGAGCAGCGGAGGTCAGGCGTCGCGCTTCCTGCTTTGGGATGCGCCACCCACGCCGGTGAGATTCGGGGATGTCAAGATTCGTACAGCTCGCCATGCATAACATCCAAGGACGTTATGAGCGTTCCAAGATTCGAGCGCTGACAAAAAGCCCGATGACCTGTGCCCTGAGGGTTTTTTTGTCGTTCGAGATCATTAGAACTGGTTAACACCCGTGGTACTCACAAGATTTTATTTTTTAATTATTTTTAATGATTCAGATTTACTAATTTTCTAATTAATTATATGTTAACTTGACTAGGTTTGTTTCTTCATATTTCCCTCCCATATTCCCTTTCATAATTCGCTCTCACAATTTCCTTCATAAGAGAACATGTAGCATAATTAAACTGTTTTCACATTTCCCTTCTATCCACGATTCTTTCCATTCAGGTAAGGTTATGCAGTGTTTATAGAACTCGTATCGAACGTAATAAGAAATATATCAATAAAAATACATTATTTTTGTTGCCATGGAAGTACACAGATTACAGCCAACCTGAATGGGAATAAGTCTTCATATAGAGAGCAGAGAGAAAATCCATTCTAAAGTGGTCCCAGAAATGCTTAATTAAGAGACATCGCAGTTACTAGTTTAAACACTCTGTTCACGTGTTATAACAAAGGATCGAAGTGACCTATAAGTGACCTATAGGCATCTGCCCGTTTTCGTTTCGAGTGCCGAACACGATCAAAAACAATTGAAGTAGTGCGCCTTCCACAATGCCTGTACAATGAGGTTGTTCATCATTCACAGCAGTCGAGGTTTGGTGTACTCAGGGTTTGTTATAACTAGATACCGGATTTTTATGTAATTACATATTTTTTGTCTTTCTACTTACCGTTCTCAAAATTGTGAATCTTGGCAAATCATCGCCCTCCTAACACAATATCGAATTTTTTCGTTACATATTTTACATATTTAGAACTCTATTACATATTTTACATATTTTGCTGTTTTCACAATATATTTTCTTATGTTATCAATTTTCTTCAATTCAATTCCCTATTTTTTATTACAAGATGTTTTTTAAATCAGCATTTTCCCTACATTATTGGGGAAATCTAGGTATCCAAAATATCATTGACACCGCGTTTTATGATCTGTAACCTTAATTTCCGAGAAAAATTTGCGATAGCCAACCTGTAACACTTCGATGAAGATATTACAGTTTATATTTGCTGGTCGTAGATCTCGCCAGTTTGTGCGATAGCTTCTGTTATGATTAATCCGGCTGCTAAACTACAATGGATTACAATAGATTAATCTTTTACCACTGACGAGAAAGTTGTATGATGTAAAGTGAAGAGTTTTTCTAAATGTAATTTCTTGCTATGTAAATGGTTTTTAATAAGAGTATTTTAAACATTACATATTATATCCGATTTTACATATTTATTACATATTCTTACTGTTTTCATTACATATGTATGTGCATATTTTGACATTTCATACTACATATTTTTCCGATCTCTAGTTATAACCAGGAGACTCAGGTTTTGGTGTAAACAGGGTAACCACTTGATTAGATTTAAATTTACAAATCTTATCTTCACCCAATCAAGCAGTCAGTAACACCTAGATTCACTTACGTTTTGATGTCAGAAATCGTTTCTGAGAGGTAAAAATTTTTCAGCTCAATCACAATTTTATTCACTACTTAACTATCGACCTATAAATTGATTCTCACATTTTTAATCTACGGAAAAAGATATACGCTAACTTGAATAAACATTTGGATAACTCGCATTCTGGCACACTTCTAATTTTGTTTAACTATCTGAATTTTCTTCAAATTTCATGACAAATGTTGCAAATAATGAGAGAAAGTATGTGCTGTTGTAGCTTTCCTAGTTTAGAAGCGATTCAAAAAATCATTTTGGTCCTTGTCAGAAGTAAGCTCATACACTTCACAAGTATGCTTACACACGAGTCGGTGTTAACGCTTTACTTCGACCCGTGATATTGTACTTTGCTCGATAATACACGAGTTGTCGAATCTGTTGATACACAAGTGTATTAATACCTTCTTGTGTTGCTTCCGATCGTGCAATAAATATATTAATGTAGTATCTTGTCTTCCGTCAGCAGCATTCGAAAGAGATGCATATCTACTATGAATTCCTTTTGCAAGGAGAGCGTCCGAAAATCACATGAATAAATATTGTAGATTAAGGTAGATTGTATTATGACTACCTATTGCGTCCCAAGTATCTTTTGGTGTTTGCTCAGCGTTTTGTTATTCGACGCCTGAGGCACCCTTAGACACAAAAGATTAATAATGCAAAAATGGCTGCTGAAGGCTTTTCACAGCGATTAAATTCTTGGCGAGTTTTGTAACGTATTTTCTATCAATCACAACAAAAATAACAAAATAATAATAATAATAATAATAATAATAATAATAATAATAGCAGCAGAAATAATCGAAACATCTGTACTTAATGAATACATGCTTGGCCCCACGCTTGGCTTAATTATTATAAATAATATTATTATTAATATCATGGTCGAATGTTATGGATTTACGCGTTTTTGATAAGTTTTTTATTCGTAAATTTATGATTTTTCAAGCTTTCAGGTGTAATTCATATGGTCAAAATGACGAGAGATGAAATAAAAACACTTTCATTACTTGCAAGAGTCTCTTTGCTTTATTTGCTAGATTCTTGGATTTATTGACCTTGAGGCTACAATTGTTGTTGATGTTCCGGAATGGTTGAATGGTTATGGCGTTTAAAATAGTTTCTTCATTCTTTTCAGATAAGAACGGTCTCAGGACTATTAGTTGGTGTGATTTTTGTCTTGATTTTTCTCCCCAATAAAATTTTACACCTCCATTATCAACTGCTGGTGGCAGTTCGTACTTGTATTGACGTTGTTCCTCCTGACACATTTTGATGGATGATTTTTGCTACACTATTGTGTCTTTGGATACAGTGTTTACAACAAGAAGTTTCTTTCCTCAACATTCATGTTGTGTCTGTTGTCTCTCTATTGTGTCTGTTGTCTCGTAGAAATTTTGCAACTTGCCGTCCGATGTTGTTTCCTTTATTGTTGTTGTAAGTAACCCGTTGCCCGGGTATTTATCACAATTCTGCAATTATGATTTACCCAAAATTAATGAGCCCTTTACCTCTTCCTGCGACTCGCAGGAAATGGTATGTTGGGATTTCACGGACATCATCTCTTTGAAACGACCTATCTCAATGTTATGAGAGTTTTCGACTGCATTCGTCAGCTGGTCTTCTCTGCACACTTTACATGAAAACGTACTACAATATCTAAACATTATCCTTCAAGGCGTATTGACAAGGTAGAACATTCCCAGTTCAAATAGAAAGGCAGTCAGTGCATTTTCTTTTCGTTCCCCTTCTCTTTGCCTCCCTACCTCTCAGCCTCCTCATCCCCCCAAACCACCCCAGCCCCCCCCTCCCAAACCCCAAACTTTCGTTGGTCAGACACTGACTGCGACCCCGACCCGATCGTGCCCCTGCCTGCACCACCGCAAGGCAATTGCTAATACATGTTTTGCGGGGTTGTAGTAAACCAAAATTTGTAATATATAAATAATTATATTTGAGGGTACATTTTGAGCAGGAAGTCCGAACTATTTTCTTGGTAACTCAAAATATCCGAGCAAAATTTGATTGAAATTGCTCCACGCATTTGATAATTGCGCTCAAACAAAATACACATAGATATGAGGGTTATTATTGTTATTGTAATGACTATTACTGTATTCATTGTTATTGTAAGTGTTGTTATTATAATTATTGTTATTGTAATTATTGTTATTGTAATTATTATTATTAATGTTGCTGTTTCGTTTTCGTTTCTATTATTGTTTTTGTTGTTATTATTGTTATTGTTATTTGGAGAAAGGACCAAGGAGTTCTTGGGAATAGTTTGGTGGCTGTAATTGTGGGGCTGGAATTGATATTCTACGGCAATCTTGATGGAGTCATTCAATTTGATTTCCGAACCCCCCAAAACACATTTGCTCAGTTTGATTGAATGACAATGAAGTATTGTTATCCGGGATTATTTTATTCATTGGCTTTCTATTTCATTAAAGGTACAAGAAGTAGTTGTTTCTCCTATCATATCTCTTCCAGTCGCGTTTGTAGTTTCAGTGTGAACACGTTTGGCTCTGTAGTGAAGGTACTTTCGTTTGCTGACGTGAAGCCAGTGCTTCCCGCTTCGCGCCGTGCAGAGGGAGCCTGACTTTTAATGCCCCATCGTGGGCGGGCGCGGACCCGACCGTCATCGTTATGTGCACTGCAGGGGCATGACCCTTGTGCTTTCTCTCCGGGCGGGTACTTCGTTTGCCTTCACCTTCTTTCATTCCGAGGAGGTAAACATTTTCCCCTCTCCCGCCGTCTCATCGCAAAGGCTTATTAAGTAACGCTTAAACCCTTCTGTTGGATGCGTGCGTGATTGGGTTCCGGTTGAAATGCGCCATGTGTGTCCACAACCTCTGTGTCGCCTCCGCTGTTTGTCCTGGTGGGGGAAATCGTCAAACACAGCCAAAGTCGATACAATGCAAAAATGTATGTGTTAATGGTATGATACTGATGGCTATAATAACTTACGATAAAGATGATGATAGTGAGGATTTTGATGTTGATACTGATGAGAATGATGTGATGCTGATGCTAATGTTAATGATGACTGATGCTGGTGATACTAGATGCTGCTGCAAATAACGATGGTGATGCAGATGATGTTGATTGTCATACTGCTGCATGATAACGGTCATACTGCTCGCGCTGTTACTAATAATTCTGATGTTGCTTGCTTCTGACACTCCGTGGAAAACAAGTGTCTTTCGCATTGTGAACCCTATTCCCCTTTTGGTCAGCTTTTCCCCCGCCGTATGGCAGCTGCGGGAACTTTCTCTCGGGTGTCGCGCGCAGGAGGTTCCGCAGATGCCGGAGCAATTTATCGCGCCGCGCCGTCGCCGCGGGCTTCAATTTGAAGCGCGCTGTCGCATTCAGCTGTCTGTCGCGGAGGCATCCGCGCGGACGTTCGTGATGAGGACGTTGGCGCCCCGATGGCGACAGTTTCCACGAAGTTCTTATTGTAGTGATTATCTCTGGCTGGTGATCTTGCGGACAAGTTGAATGAACTATAAGGGAACTCCAGAGAATCTGATTTCTCCCAACCGGAATCAGAAACTCGAGAATACTTCAAAGTTTTGAAATGTGGCACATCACATAAAATAGAGCATATTTATGAGAGAAAATGTGTGGATGACTTGCCTATAATTTGTTGGTTTGTGATTGTTTCGGTAGAGTGTAATTTTCGGGTGAAATTAAATGAATGAAAGAATAAATTGGTAAATGAGTGAATGAAAAACGAATGAATGAATTCGTAAATCTCCTTTTTGGAAGAATTAATAAATGTGAATAATGAAAGAGTGAAGGGGTGAATGCACAATTGAATATTGTCATAAATAAATGGAGTGAGTAAATGAATGAGAGATTGAAGGAGTGAACGAGACAGAGATTGGATGAATTAACGAGGCAGAGACCGGGAGCGGTGGCTCAGGGAATCAATAGATGTCACTGCAGGCACGTGACCGTGAAGTCGTAGGTTCGATTCCCGACGGTGGCAGGATTTTCGACACCAGCTTCTCAACTATGCCCAATTCAGTCGCTGTCTGGAGGAGAACTCCAGCGTCAGGCTGCTCTGATCGGTAGTTTTCCCTGGTGTCCTCTGATCAACACCAGGCGAATTCCGATCAGCACCCTAACAAATGGGCTGCGGACTGCGCGCGAAATTTCCTTTCCTTCCTTGGCCTATCCTCACCCCTTACTTACTTACACACACACGCACACTAACATGCCTTCATTACCACTCATACCAGGGAGACCGGACAGGAGCTTGGAGCTTATCCCGGCTGGGACGGTGCCCCGCTGATGGGAGATAACTGGTTGGGAAAACCCGCTAGCCGACAGATCTCTCCATCCAGCGGGGGAAGATCACCGCTTCTTCCCGAGGGAAAATGCACTACACTTACGAGACTAATGACCTTAGCAGTTGACGCGCCGGGCACCACTATCAGTCAACGAGGCAGAGAATGTACCAATGAGACAGAGAATGGTGTGAATGAGTGAGACGGGGAATGTACGAATGAGCGAGGTAGAGAATGAGCGAATGAACAAGCCAGAGAATGGGTAGAATGAACGATGTAAATAATGGACGAATGAACAAAACGGAAAAGAGACAAATGAACGAGACAAAGAATTGAAGAAAAAGGGAGGGCATAGATTTGTGTTTTTTAAGAAAAAAAATTCTATTTCCGTGCTTTAAATAATAGCTTTAAGATATTCTTATCTAATGTTTCAATGAATTTATTTACTTTTGTGGTAACTTTGTAGTCCAGTCGAGATAGATCTCTAACAGTAAGAAAAACATATGTTTCTAGATTTCTTTGACTGATTAGGTAGGGATTTCATCAGCTCATTTTCGCACGTCGGTAATCAAGAAAATTTGAACCAATGGGACTGAGTCTGGTGTTCTATAACATTTAAACACTTCCTCGCGCAGGTTTGTCACATTGTGCATTTGTCAAAACTTTTTATATGAAAACAATTAATCGACTTCACTCAAACCAATGGACATGGTACGCAGTAAAATTAAGTTTGTGTTGAATGTTGTCTTATATCGTTCATTCATTAGTAATTAACTCAGTATCTATTCATGGAAAATGCCAAAAATACCTTTGATTTTTACCACTTTATAATTTGTAGCACAAAAGAGTTAGTCTCTAAAAATCTTCTTTCGCAAATTTTGTAAGATTCTCCTCAAATTGGATGTTCCCCGATCGACTCGCCCCACTCATGTCCGCGAACTTTGAAAACGTCTTTTTAATTTTGGGGGATATTGACACCAAGTCTCATTTCAAATTCATTTTTTCTAAAAAAAGAGCGTCAGTTTGTTGATTAACTTCTCTTCTGGATCGCGAAAGAACTCTTTGAAAATGGTCTGATTTTCCTGAATCCTCTAAATTTTGAGAAATGTAGCAGAAATTGAAGGTTTCTCGTCTTCCTACACAACAAGTGATACATAAGAATTTTTTTACCATTTTAAATTAAATTTGATCTTATTGCCAAGCCCTGTTACCAACTTCAATAGAAATTTTTTCTTAATGCATATATTCTTCCAAGACATATCTTTAAAAGTAATCACGTAAAATTATTCAAAATGTATGGTTTTGCGTGAAAAAAATAACAATATTCAACAAATATTTTCTCAAAAACACCGTCACCTTTTTTCTTTTAAGTTTTTTCGTCTGATATATCAAAAGTTAGATAATGGCATAGATCCCGTTTTAGGCTCACCTTAAGGCATTTTGGAAAATTATTGCAAAAAAATTAACATTGCAGATCTTGAGAATTGACAATGGATATTTTTTCTTGAATGAAATCTGATCTAATAATTATATCTTTAAATAAGGGCATTTACATTGTTTTGCTTGAAATGAAGGCAATTTATAAAGTTATATTTCTCTCAAAATTGTTTTAATTTGTTTCTTGAAATTTTTTCCAGAAATCCGGTTTTATTATTTTGGATATATCACAGCTCTAATTTTCGTTGAAGAGTGAATTTTTTAAAATTGCAACTATAACTGATAATGCGATAAATTATGTGGTGTTGTAGTGATACTAATTTTATTTCCTCAAAGTTCGCTACCTCCTCCTTGATTTAATATACTACATTCAGTAAATTATGAATTATTGCGAGATTGTTTGTGTTGTATTGTAATTAAAAAACAACTTGGAGATAGCGCTGTGAAATATTTTGATGAAAAAAGATAGCGAAGTTTTAGTCTACAATTGATTGTTTTAATATTTCCGCCAAGAGTGATAGTAGAATATTCCAGGAAGTTTACTATATAGAAAAAATTACAAAATATTTAGAAGATCCTCTTGAATTTCTCCTTAATGGATATCCGTGTATTGTAAAGATGAATCAACAATTCTGAAGTGCCCGTTGAACAACGATGCTCCTTTATTTGCTGGTTTCCTGCGGACAAGTCAGGGAACTGTGACTGAGCAGATTATGACTCTGCAGAGAAGGCACGCTATCTCCCGGGTCATCCTAAACAATCTCCTGGCGAATCACAGTTCGTTTTCTCGAGAAAGTCCTTTTCAGCAAAATTTAAATGTGAAAAGGTGTTGAAAGAATGGTCTTTCATAGAATTTTTGGAGAAGCTTTGGAGGTTATCTTGCTACATCTCTAAATTTGCTACTTCATCCGGTTAATCCAGCACTTTCATCTTCTAAATGGTCGACCATCACAGTGAGACGCGCACTCATGCGAAGAATGGAGTCCACGCAAAGTTTGCTTGGAAAAAAGCAAATGAAGACAAATATTTTTGTCATCTCGCAAATGTTTCACAGTTTGTTTAGAATTAACTTCATCCTCTAAAAACATCTAAAAGGTTATTTTTATTTGTTGAAGTATTTTTTATTATTTAATTTTGAATGGTAGAAGTACTTTAATTCTCTCCTGGTTTTGTAGGAAATACATTTAAGTAAATTCATCTTTAAACGACCGACGGGAGTATAATAAATATGAGGAGGACAGGTAAAGACAAAAAAAACCTTTTCCACATTCACAGCTCAGTCGACAACGCAGTCTCTTGAGCTTAGGCTTTGCTGTTCAGTGAATACAGCAACCTTTCGGAAACTGGTTTCTTGTTATTTTGTCATTTTCTTCTGGTAATGCCAAGAGCAATTTTGACAACTGTTGGCACAGATTTATACTGTAACTTAACAAAACGAAAAGGAAATAAAAGATAATGTCTTTGACAGTTTATTACATATCACATTCTGCTAACCATGTCAAATACGCTGGATCCTGAAAGTAATACAATATTGAATAAATAAACTTTTAATCAAGTGTATCTTCTTTTAATGTAATTAAAATCTGAATGGGAAATAGTATCGTACTTCGAATACCTTATTTAATTTAATGATTGTAAAGCGAAACATTTAGATGTTAGGGAAAGGGAGTCGTAGGGTGAAATAACCTTTCAAAATTTGCATGTACACTATTTTTGAGTTGGTCACTTTGCACTGAAAAGGGCACCAATGCAAGCTTGTTGAGATACATTGAAGGCACGAACAAACCATTGTGCGTAAAATAAGTTGAGATATTATAAGAATGAATACATTTTTGTATTCTTTGCTGCACTAGAAAATTCCCTTCTACTTTTGTTACATGAAAAAAAATCATCCCATCTGGGAAGCAGTATTAGAGGTCTCCATAAGCGACAAACCTTCCACTCTCTCTCGTGGAAACTCTCACAATTGAAAAGGCGCGCAGAAGTAAATCAAGGATTGTAGTTCAATGATCTAATGGACAGTGCTCTTATTCGAGTAAAAGAGATGGTTATCCGCAAAAGAATACCTAAAAATTATTCACAAAAGACGTTTCCAAGAGGAAGATTCGAAAGGTGCACTCGGCGTGATCACTTGCATTTCACGCAGTCGCACTTAGGGGACAACGCGTGATGGAAAGCATGCGCCGCGCTCCCTGCGTTTGTGTAGGCGCTTGGCGGCGACCTTGAGGGACTGATTTAATGTGTAGGATAGGCGAGAACGCATTAAGAGATGGAACAGAATAGTGTAAACAAGCGCACGAAGCATTTGTGTAGTTCGAGGTAAGCAGATACTGCTGTATTCCGATTAAACCAAGCATCCGGGTTGACATGAGACTCAAGGCACTTCCACGATCTTACAAATGGTAGTTAGGCGAGCTGTGTAGCCGGCACGGTAAATGTTGCGAATGCTTGTTTTGAACAAGCCTGCATCTAATATTTATTTTAATAAAATTATCATGAGAAGACGAAATACATGGACAGCTTTTCTGTCTGAAATTATGAGCTAATCAAATATATAATTCATAGAAATGAACCATTGACCTTTTACGCGCAGCTGGTTGTTGATTACGTAGAAAGTGCTCATTTTCAATCACTATAGAGAGCTCAGTAGCTGTCAGTAGAAGTCAACTTTAGCCGACGATGTTAAATGAAATAACTAAAAATGTAAAGAACCGTGAGTGGAATATACCGTGATATACCATGAGTGAGCAATTTTGGAATATTGCTGTTAATTGCCGATGTACGAATGCAAGTGAAAATGGATGCTCTTCGCTCACCTTTTGACGATAACTCTACTAACATCACTTCATGAGTTAATGCAAGGGAATTATTGTAGACTTCAAGTCCCTCCGAGACTCTGATGTCGAATAAATATCAACGAGTCTCTGATGTTGAACATTCATTTCAGTGTTGCCCAGATCATTAAACTTACAACTAATGTCTCCGAGAATGTGTTTAAAACCATAAAGAAAGTAACGTAAGTAGTCTAATTTTACAAAGAATCCTAAATTGTTGATTAATAATGAGATAATAACTAATAAACTATAGTTCCATACATTAAGAAAGTACCATACAATACTCACTAATTTGTACAATTGTAATGTATTTTAATAGCAAAGAAACAAAATGCCCAACAATTTGGAAATAATTTTATCTTAATTTTTATAATTAACAAAGAGGTATCGAGTGAGAGACAACATTCAGAAAATATATAATATCAATTTATTGACATATTTAAAATGTTATAATTGAATATCTGGATGACTCAACTAAAGTTACAGTTGTCACCGATACTTTTTCGCTAGCTCTCGAGCCAGAAAAAGTTATTCGCTAGCTCTCTAGTGAACCGCACCACAAGAATCACGAGAAATAATGAATTACAAAAGGAACCAAAAGAACCGTGCCACCCTAAACCCGGGATCAACCAAATATTTCTCTGGAAGTAGTCTCCACATCCACTTTAGTAACCATAGGAAATACAGGAAAAAACACTTCAGGACCATTTCTAATAGCACTAAGAGTTTTCAAGTGGAGGATATTGTGAATTAGTTTTTTAACATTTATGGTATATTAAAGGTACTGAGTGTAATTGAGTGACCAGAGAAGAAATTGTTTTGGCTTGTCTGTCGTAATTCAATCCCGCCTAAAGATGTCATCCAGTGTCAATCTAAAATAAAGCGCGCTTTTGCATTGTAAACCACAGTTGGTATAAAATATAGTGGTTCACTAAAAGGGGCTAGCACATCCTAAATGCTATGAAAGCGTCTTCCAGGGGAAAAGAAAATTGTGAGAACAAAAAGGATTCAAACGAGGAAAGTGTTCATTCAAAGGTATTAAGACTGTACTGAGATATTTTGAAGTGTGTGGATAATGTGGATGTGTGTAGAAAGCATGAACTCTGATGAAGAATGGGCACAATTATTTAAAAGCTGTACAAGGGAATAAACAGTAATAAAACTATAAAAATGGGCTGTATGTGAAGATATTAAAGTTATGAATTAGCAGTATTTATAAATTTCAATGAATCTCTGAATTAACAAAATCAATCATCTACGAGAAACTAGTTTATTTTAGTATGACGAATAATGTAAACCTCTGACATCGTGAAACAATATTGGTCCCTAGAGGTTCAGTATACTAGAGTCAATTGAACTTTCCTCCTTCATCTGAAATGTTCTATGAATTTTTAAAACGGTGCACTTACTGTGTTTTAAACATTTCATTAACATTTCTACTAAATGTATGGGGACAAAAACTTTAGCAAGGCAGCATTAATGTGTGTGTGTGTGTGTGTGTGTGTGTGTGGTGGAGGATAAGCGCGCGTGCGAGCATTCGTGTATATGTACGTGTGTGGCGATAGGTGGGTGTGCGGGGAGTATGAGGATGTGTGTGGGTTTGGGTGTGGATTTGTGTGTGTGTTTGGATTGTGTGAGTGTTTGTGTGTGTGTGTGTTTGGGTGTATGTAGTTTTTGGGTGGTGGGTGAGCGCGTGCGTGTGTATGCATGTGAGTGTGGGTGTGAGAGTGTATGTGTGTGTGTCTGTGTGTGTGTGTGTGTGTGTGTGAGAGAGAGAGAGAGAGAGAGAGTGGATATGACTGTGGGTGTGTATGCGAGTGTATGTGTGTGGGTGGATATGGGCGTGCACGCGTGCGAGTATGTGTGTGTGTGTGTGTGTGTGTGTGTGTGTGTGTGGGTGGGTGGGTGGGTGGGTGGGTGGGGGGAGCTTCGTTGCCAGTGGACGATCTGGGGCGCTTGCAAAGCGCAACGCGATGCCGAAATCGGCCACAGGCTAGCGGTCACTCATTTCTCGAGGACTAGCCTTGGCCGAGTAACAAGTTCAGTGTAAATGAAGTGCTCTTCAGGCGCAGTCTCCTCTCACACTGATTCATAAGGTTTACGTTCTAAAGAAGAGATAATTGGATGTCTTGGTGTTCACACAAGTGGATGTTAACCTTCATCTTTTAACAGGCCTGCTTGATGAATATCATCTCTCGGCCCAGCATTGGTACACGGGAACACTCATCAGACGGAATGACTTGGTCACGAAACCAGCGTTTTGATGAGATGTTGGTAGCAGTGCAGGGAGGACAAGCACGAAGAGAAGTGGCCTTGAGGGAACGCGCTCGGAGATTGCGCTCATGCATGTAAGCGCACGTAATATGGGTCATTCGATTCTCTTACATGGAACTGATGATTCATAATGTTTCTCGACTAGTGATGCGAAAACGATAACAAAACATCGATGTTTTCAAACATCAACGTTCAAAAATTAAACATCGATATTAATAATATATCGACCAAAAAAACACCAATACTATGAAAACTGGTTTAGCAACCTCTAACATTAAATTCGTGTGCAACAATATTTAATTGGGCAGGGTCCCTTTTATTAATTTATATTTAAGATTTAAATGAAAACCAAGTTAAAAAATACCTCTCTATGTGCAACAGTCAAGGAGAGACGTAGGAAATACCAGGGGGTTGGAATCATCTCAGTCGAGAGGTAGTCTGATCGATGGTTATACAAAAAGCATTCGTTTGGATCGAGCAGATAAGCTGACATTAGCACTGTCAGTTACTTTCAAATTTAACTTTCATAAAATGTTGATTACGGGAATGTTTCATTCAAAAAAGATCGAGCACAAAACATAAAATCATGGAGCACCAACATGTAAAGACATAGAGCACAAAACGTAAAAACATGGAGCACAAAACGCAAAGTTATCGACCAAAAAACTTAAATACATCGACCACAAAACTTAAAAGTATCGATCACAAAACATCGATGTTAAAAACCATCGTCTTTAATACATTGACGTTTAAAACATCGACATTGATGTTACATACCTACTCTTGAAGCAAATCCGATTACAAACATTTTCTCTAAACTTCTCTTCACTTATTCTAGTAATGATTTTATACAAGATTAGTGCAATAATGATTTTTAGTTTTTTAGACTTATTTTATTATTATTGTTGTATTATTATTAACTGATGTACTGTTGCTTTAAAAGTTTTTTATTCTCATAAGTGGCCGTGTAAGTGAAAATATTAGTAATAAAATAAACTGAAATAATGCAATAATTGACACACTGACTTCCCAAATTTTCAAAAATACGTAATTTCCAACATTCATCTCAATTACCCAGTCTTCACAACTGACAATAGGTAGCTAATAAGAGAAAACATTCAATAAGAAAACGTGATAAAGAAACAAGTGTATGTCTACTAGGACACTTTTTCAGAATCTTCTATGAAAAAATGAAATTAGGAGAGCGATAACTCTAAAAATGCAAAGAAAAGCTTAATCACTCAGAGGAAAATTTATTAACTCGAGATGTTCTTCAGAGACTCTCGAGAATATCGGAGCGAACGAAAGTGATGAAACTCATCACGTGACTAGGTCGTAGGAGTGAGGACTCTCGGAAGTTGGGAAACTCGGAGTACTCAAGATTATCCTCACGTCCGGGATGACGCTAATTAAGATTTCTCCACGCGCCTGACTTACCTTTTGACTAATGCTTTGACTTCGGCGTTTAATGACTTGCGGCATGCTCATATTTGAATTGAACTGAATTTAAAATTGTGTCAAAAAATTAGCATTATAAAAGCCTAGTTATTTCCACATTAAGAGTAGACCTATGTACGAGAAGTATCTGTGATGACAAAGAAACAATCCACATTGCTTGTAGTAGAGAATTATATGGATATGTTTCGCGAAAGCTGCCGTTAAAAGCAGCTTGATTGACTACGAGAACTGGTGGACAGAAATGACTTACGAATCACGAACGCCCATTTTATAATCGAAGGAGTCACAATTCAACTTTTGTGTCATGCAACAGTTGTAAGAATACAGTCAAACCTAAATTTTTGTTGTTGAACAAATAAAGCAGTTTCAATTTTGACTGAAAAATGCAAATATCTGAACTGTTATTCCGCCATTTCTCATGCTGCGTACCGACTGAATTCTCAGACTGAATTCGACACTACTTACTAAATAGCTGATGACATACGACAGCTAGCTTCCAAAAAGAGGCCGCCTACCATTAAATATTTGCTCTTCACGTGTTGCGTTATGAAACAACACGTTTTTTGTTTTTTATATGTAAAGAACATTTAAAACATATTGATACCTAATTTACTTTCCCTCCCCAAATGAAATTATTTAAATGATATATTCGACTCGCATTTCTTTCAGTCCATCCATAAAATCTCTCCCAAATATATTAATTAGTTTTATTGCTTACGCTGATTTTACTGCTGTTTTACTGATTTTATTGCTTATTTGATGCTAAAAGAACACGTCATAAACATTTTATCATGAGTAAATAATCCTTTCGTCCTCTACAGATTCTCGAACGATTCACTACCTATATGAATAGTAAAAACGACTGGCAGATGTTATTACATCATTGACAAGACACCATGTTGTTTTTATAATACGAAAATAATTTCATATATTTTCGTAGGAATTGTCGTAGGAATTTCGTAGAAATTCTCGTATACGTACGTATACACGGAGAAATATACATAGAATAGAGAAAGTTATGTAATGATGCAGAAAATCGATTTTGGGATTTCAACGGAAATGCATATATTAGGGTCTCCGATGCCGAAAAAATTGTTCTTTTGAAAATGTTCGTCCGTCTGTCGTCTGTGAACAACACTAGTGCATAAACTAATTGTAGGATTTTTTACACAAAGACCATTCCCCATCGATCATTGCCCAAGCCCAAGCGATGCGATTTTGAATAAGCTTCTTCAATTTCGGGGGTGGTTTACATGAAACACCTGGATCATTTTAAAAATTGTCAAAATTGGCTCCAAATTTTATTGAAGTTTTTGGAAAAATAGAATGACTTCATACACTTCAAAAGGTAATATATGTTCAATTTTCACTATTAACTCTGAATTTTCGAAAATTGCGAAGTATTGAAATTTATTCGAAATCTTCCTTCAACTACAAAATTGCATATAGAGATTTTTGCCCCTGACATCAAAACACACAAATGCACACAGACAAACAAACAAGAAAATAAATGATTTTACAAAAAAATTTACAAAAATATTTACAAAAACTTATGATTGTTATCCTATCTCCTCTACGACCTCTTTTACTTTACTGAATTTCTTTCATTAAATTTAAAAAAATCTTTTGATACAACATTTAAAACTAACTTTCTAACTACTTAACCTCCATACCAAAATTACTTACTTTTTACTTTTCTTTAGGAGAACAGCATCCAAACCGTTGTGTTGAAATACATTGTCCATCAATTTACCACAGACATATAAATCTCAAATAAATTAATTATACATATATTGCTGCTTATCAACAACTGTTACTATGTATTTCACATCGTACTAAAAACATTCAACAACCTTTATACTAAAATTGTAAAAATTCTTAATACGCTATATACAGTATCATTATATCTGATCTCATTGTGATCCCCCATAATTTGGCCCCATCCTCACACAAAGCAACGTATTTTCCACATTGTTTACCTTCTGAGCTTCCCAAGTGCTCCATTTCCATGGCGGTGCTTTCGACAGTCCTTAAAACATGTACTAAGATGCGCATCTTCTTAACAATTTCCTTGCCTCTGCTGTGTAGTAAGATTGTCTTTTGTCGCATATGCCTTTAAAGATGTTTACTGTCTCGCTACTGCTTACGCAGTATAGATAAAGTGTTTGAAATGCTGACGGAAAAAACGGCGAATTTTCTACAAAAAAACTCTTATTGCCCGGCCCTGGTAACGAAAAAGTGGATATATCCTGCCCGTCTGTATGTCTGTCCGTCCGTCCGTCCCTCTGTCTGTCTGTCTGTCTGTCTTTCTGTCTGTCTGTCTGTCTGTCTGTCTGTCCGTCTGTCTGTCTGTCCGTATGTCGGTCCGTATGTCGGTCCGTATGTCGGTCCGTATGTCGGTCCGTATGTCGGTCCGTATGTCTGTCTGTCTGTCCGTCCGTCCGTCCGTCTGTGATCAACGCTGGCGCCTAAACCGTGCTGCCGATTTTCTCTAAAATCGGTATTCCCCAATCGATCTGGCTGACGTCGCTGCCACTGAATTTGAAATCGATATTTTCATTTTGAGGGTACTTAGGACGTAGCCCCTGTGAAAATGTGAAAATTTCAAAATTTTCAAGAAATTTCTCCAAAATGTTGATTAAATTTTGTTCTCCCATAGCGTAAAGACCGTTTAAGAACATGGTACATGTCTTTTTTTCATTGAAATTCTTGATAATTCGAAAATTGTAAAAAGTCCCGCAACTGAAATATTGGGAGTATTCCTGCAACTGAAATATGGAAGATAGATTTTTTTCGTTAATGAAATCTGTTCTTTAATGACAGATTTTGAAATAAGGTCACGTACAATTTTTCGAAAATTTGTGTACTTTTCGCCCAATTTTTAATTCTTTAAACAATTTTTTCCTCACAAAACGGCACCAATAATTTAATTAAATTTCGACCCCCGATAGAATATAGGACGCTTAAGAGAATGGCTCAAGTCTCATTTTTGTTCAAATTATGATATATTGGAAAATTGCAAAAATTGGAACTTTTGGGCGTCAAACAAGTACAGTTATGAAGATTGTTTTTTTCTTAATGAAATGTGTTAATTAGAAAGAGATCTTTAAATAAGATGAGGTGCACTTTTCAAAAATATGAATATTTCAGCGTAATTTTGCATCAGGATTAGACAGTATTCAAACCGGGAGTGCTCGCAATAGATCTGTGAGATCCAGCCAGGGCATTTTTGTGTATGTACGTATGGAGTTGGAGCAGTTTTTTAAAGGCGAGTTGGCAAGAAAAATGAACGTTGAAGCGGGATTTGTTGCTAACAACCTCTCTTGCGACAATTACTTCGTTTGACGCGCTTTCATTTCGCAAAATGGCTATACTGTACTTTAAAATTCGTCGAATTCATCCATTGTCGGTCGTGATGATTATATGATGTAGATTATATTCTTATGAAAGGAAATAAGGAAAATTTACCTTAAACCAACATACTTCTTTATTGTAAGAAGCTTTGATCACTGATAATGAATGGTACTAAAAAAATTAAAGCTCACCAAAAATTAAAAGCTGTTCAAAACAGAAATTACATTGATTTTTAACCACCTTCTAGTAACGGGTCCGATTTTTGTGACGTTCTTACGCGAGTGCCGTCTCGTAGATCGCTTCGAGCAGACTGATTAAAGAGTAGTATACTCGATTAATTCCACATCTTGCTAAGTATTTGCTACAATCTGGTGAGGAAAATAATATATTAATCTATTTTGTTATTACGCCACTGTTCGTAGAACAGTAATAGTACCTGCATGTTAAAATGAAAGGATTGAAAGGATAAATCTTTTGGAAGGATTGTTGTTATCCTTTTTTGGTTACATAAATCACATGATCGGTTTTAGAAACTTAAGGTCTTCTAAATCATAAAGGTTATAAAGAAATAAAAAAATATTTGGAAACTGTAAAGCACTTTTGATATTGAAATATAATGGCAACTAAAGCATTCGCGACTGTATTTGAGAGTGCTCTACGTATAAACATATTGGCTTCTTACACCTCTAGAACTGATAGTGTGTCTTTCTTTTCTTCTTGGTATCACATGAGTGGCATGTTTTGCGCGATGACTAGCATTCAGGTTGCAACATATCTTCAAATGCCTCCTTTGTTCCTAGAATACAAAGATTACTGCACTGTAACTCTGGTGCAAGGGATCGGATCTTTACTCGTATTCGCATGTGCGATGAAGATTTCGTGCCAGTTGTTCCATGAATTTAAATCTAGTCATTCCTTGTACTAGATCTTTGAATGAGTGTGATAAAATAAAGCATCCCCCCTTAAGATTTTTACCATCACTATCCTCTCCAAGTTATATTTAAGCGTTGTGTAGATAGTTCTGGCTTCAGTGGGACACACAGATTTATCCCAGACTTCACAGGCTTATTTGGAAAGTACATTCTGAACCAACAAGCGTTCTCGAAAACTAACATTTTATTTACGCAAGTACAAGTTCCAAAGGATATTTCTTACAATTTTCAATAAACACAGAAACAAATCGGAAATTGCTGCTCCAGGACAAGTCATCTTTTAATCTCCGGTTTCCGGTTTGTCTAAACGAAGACGTATCAGCAAAAACTAAATATGTTTTTTGCCATAGAGCATCGACCATCCCATGACATCCCTTTCTGTGCAATATAATATACTTAGTTACGAAAAGGGATCGGAAATCTTCATTATTTGATTTGAAAATAAGTGAAAAATAATAATCCAATCAGGGCTCCTATTTCTAGAACGTTCTTCCGCACAGAATTACACTTCTTGTATTTCTGCTGTTCTTTGTTTTTTATATTTGTTCACTGCGCTACCTCGGAAATCATTGTCTGTTATAAGCAGTATTCAAGTGTTTCGCGAAGTGTCACATTGACGAGCCAAAGATCGGGAAGTTGCTTCAACTTAGTGTGTGTCTGGACGGAGGAAGTGTAGCTTTAGAACACCATTTGAATCTCTTCTTCTCATATACATTTTGGTTTTCATTTTGGCAATTAGTGTTTGGAACGGAATCACTACTTTACTTTCATCTAAAAAATTTGCATCACGCACATTCACTGCTAAAATCGACGCCATTTAATAAATACCTGTGTGTGGTATGAGACCCCTCGAAACTTTGTAATTTTGTGAGAAACAGTCAGGGCTAACATCACTCCCTGTTGTGAAATGTGACATTAGGCCAGGAATGATTAGGTGGGATAGCAATTCCTTAGAAGCAAAGCTGTAGTGATACTGAAATTCTCTGAAATGCTTGCGGTCTGGTAGACCACTTTTTTGTACAAAATAAATAGCTTATTAATCCTTCATGCGACCGTCTATCCTTAACTTTGTTTATTTCATTTTTGCCTCGACGTTTTCAGACAGACAACACTTTATTTATTTATTTATTTATTTATTTATTTGTCAAAAAAACAGTAAAAACTGTATATGACGTGTGGGGAAAGAAATTTACCTGCGCACATTTTCTTGAGGGCCAGAAATTTTATTTAAAAACAAAAAAAAAAAAAAAGAATTTAGAAAATAATCATTTTAGAAAAATAAATATATTTGAAAAATGTTTTTTCCCGAGTTATAGAAAATCAATTTCAACTGTAAATGAACTACAAGCAAAAGGAGTGCTCAACAAAACGTGCGCACAGTGAAGCTACATTTACGTCCAGAAGCAAAACAAGGGGCCATCTCAGCATTTGCTCAATGGATCAGGGAAACTGGACAAAAACCTGATCGAGATGGGGGTCATTGACCCGGAAGCTGAAGTACATTACTTGTTACAGGCGTATTAAATATTTTTTTAAATGTATACAATGCAAACATAAACTAATTCATTATATATCTTATCACTATATATCTTAAGAAACATGCATTTACATCTCTGGTGTTTAAAACAACTGATGTAAACAGATGTAAATGTATGTTTCTGAAGTGTCGTGTGTCTGGAAAATATCGAGGCAAAACTGAAAATATACAAAATAAATAGTTACTTTTCTTTTAATGATTATATTGAAAAAAAAATTCTTGCATTAATTTAGAGCGAGAATTTGTGGTTACATCGTGCTCCATGGTTACCTCGGCGCCGGTTTTGGTCAACACCATTTTGCCATGCACGATATCCTCTAACCCCAGCGGCTCGCAATCACTTTGCCAACTTAGCCATTCCGTAAATGCTTCCGTCCTTGGCCGGAAAGTCAATAATAATGCCCCTTTGGACGTCCGATAAATTGCTCCGTTTGTGAATTGCGACAATTACTGTACTGCTTTCCGCTTCCATCCAGCACGCTTTGTGTACTATCCACTCTCAGAGCAGACATCTGCCGTCTCTGAGAGGTTAGTGCAGGTTTACATCGAACATATGACGGTGGTCATATTAATGTGACTGAACTAGATTTTATCGTTGGAATCATATCCATTTTTAGACCTTGCCGTTTTCCTAAACGCTGGGGAATTCACAAGTTTTGTCAGAGTTTCTGAATCCTCTTACTACCAGTGATAATAAGCCAATCTTTCGGGTATATGGTGTGAGAAAAAATGCCGAGATTCGGTTACTCCTACGATATCTTAAAATGGAATGTTATTATGGGGCATTGATCAAAACATTTCATAAAACTCATTTCATGTCAACAATACTATTCTGAAAAGGGAACTTAATTGTGGGAAGCTGTGAAACAGAGTGGATTGTAATAATTGAGTTATGCTTGAGCTAAACATTAACTGGGTTACAATGCATTTTCGGCGTTGTGTTTAAAGTTTCTCCAAGCCGTGGGATCAAATAAGTAGAGCTGAACGTTGAAAACATAACA
This sequence comes from Acheta domesticus, assembly GCA_031308135.1. Lineage (NCBI taxonomy): Eukaryota > Metazoa > Arthropoda > Insecta > Orthoptera > Gryllidae > Acheta > Acheta domesticus. Next base: position 32,311,737 of record JAHLJT010009419.1, on the reverse strand, counting down.
ATTATTTTAGGAAAAGTATTTTGAAATTTTAAGAGAACGTAAGAAAAGAGAATATCTATTATTATTCACTTCTGAACTCTAATTAAAATCCTCAAAAATACTCGTTACTTGAATTCACATTACTGAGCGGAAAATTGGTAGGTGCATGTGGCCCGCATCAACATAAATTCTGTTGTACAATACCAAAGAAACTGATACTCAAAAAGCAGCTTACTGCCCAAGAACAACAAATAAAATACTCTGGTATAACACTCAATAAAATAAATATTTAAACAAAAACAGTCTTTGCGAATATTGCAATATAATGTAGTATACATACAGTACAACAGGTCTACACGTATCAAGAATATAAAAAAAATTGGAGGTTGCAATGTTTACTTCCAATTTCTGCGCGCTTTGGAAATTATAGCAATACAAGTATAAGTAAGCTCTATTTTTGGAATACATGTTGTCATTGTGACATAAGATTCCTATTTGACTGCCTAGAACATGCACAGGAATATAGCATTGAGTGTAAATTGGAAAAGAACAACATTGCGAATTGGTTTGATAAGAAGGCGAGAAATATTAATGTAAATGACCACATAAACATATACGATAGAATTGGAACCACTCAAAACAACGACGCTACGAAAATTGAAAGGGCAGAATTTAAGTGGTAGACTCTCATCTGGGATGCGTTGGAAAGGCAGGGCAGGAGGAAACGGCCTACTGGGAGCACTTCGATGCAAACGGGGCCGAGAACGGGTGAAGGAATGAGAGCGAGGTAGAACAGGGGAAGCGGAAGCGATGGGGGAGGGGGGAGAGGCAAAGAATCGGAATGGAAGTCGCAAGCGACTGCCGGCGAGCCCCTTCCATTGTCCCCGCCCCCGCCCTCGCAGAGTCAAGGCCCTCGGGAGGCCTCGCTCCAGTAATCCGATGACAATTGGCAATCGCAGCGAGTGGAAACCATAGCCCTCAGCGCAACACGCGCGGCCTTACGTCGTCCCCCTCTCAACCCACCCCCCTCCACTCCCTCCGTGGCGTCGGCGTCGCACAGCGGACGCGCTTCTTGGAGCTCCAGGCGAAATTCAGGAGGCGTGGGAAATTCTGGAACTGGAGGAAACGGTCGAGTTGAAAGGTTTGCCGAATTCTCCGCGGGTCTGAAAAATGTACCGATTCAACGTGATTGTTCAACAGATATTTCCTTTACAGGCATGTAGGTAAGGTGGTTGGAGGTACAATTCTAATACAGATGTGAAGGTATTGACCTGGCCAGAGGTGCAGTTCCTGTCTAGAAGTGAAAGTATTGGCTGTTGGATTTCTTGACCTACTGCTGCCACATGTATGCCATGAAGACCGTCATAAAGCGTCCCAAAATATGAATGTACGCGTAAAATCATTAGAAGTACTGTAACTACATTTTATAAATTTGTAGTAGAGGCATTTTTGCCGTGATTGTGACCGAAATGCATTGGAAATGCTACTTGCAAATCACTCATCCGGAAGGCTTATAATATGAATGAGAGGAAATTAATTGAATAGTGAAAAAGGAAAGTTGAAACTGTTACGCTCAAAACTGATAAATTTTAATACTGGCCAAAAATTACTAGATTCCTCAGGCACAAGAATTTTATCATTTTTTTAAGTTATAGTTAGATTATTTCCGGAAAAAATCTCAGTATTGTTATGATTCAATGTGTAGCGAACCAATTTATCCTGTCTGTAGTTCCCATTAGTCACCCAATTTATCCTGTCGAAACAATTTCCCGAAAAAGTGAGAATGTCTAGAAGATGAAGAGGTTCAATGCACAATATACGTGTTTTTTACTTTCCCTCCCTGTGGGGAGATAGCATTAGAATCACATCAACAATACGAACTCGAATATTGGTCGTAAAATTCGTGTTGAAGGTTTTTTTTCAGCTGTAACTTCGTAGAAGACCAGGATTAAGGTCTGTAAGAGCTGTTCCAAAGGTAGAGTTCAGATTGGTGCAGGTTTTTGATTGATTGATTAGTGATTCTGAGCGTGTCAACAGCTAAGGTAATTAGTTCCGCAAGTGTAGTGCATGATTTATCGCTACAGGTAGCGATGACCTTATCCTTCTGGATGGTGAGATTTGGCGCCGGCCTACCATTGGCTAGCAGGGTTTACCTCTACTAGGTGTTTTCCACTAGCGGGGCACCGCCCCAGTCGGAACAAGCGGGGCACCGCCCCAGCCAAGACTAGCTCTAAGCTCCCAACCAGCCTCTCGGCATGTGTGGTAGTGTAGTGTGTGGAAGTGTAAGCGTGTAAAAGGGGTAGGATAGGACAAGGAATGGGCAGGGAGTTTTTTGAAAATGCTTCCAGAGCATAATAGGTACTGAAATTTTGTTCATGAACTCTGCTTCACCTGTAACTTCAGGGGAAATATCAGGGCAGCCAGAATGTTGTGACAGGAGGTCAGCAATCCACAAGGCCAATAGTTTCTAGGGCCAGTTGTTCCGAATGAGGTAAAATGTTGTCTTGAAGAAGAAGCATGTTGCCATCACGGACATTTCCTCTTCAACGCGGGTTTAAAGAGTTATCAATCTTGTCTGAGTAGAACTACATGCAGTTGATAGACCGTTGCTCCTCCAAATCACAAGAAAATTGGACCAAGGGTATTTCAATAGATGGTTTACGTGGCATTGCCAACAAATGGATGAGTTTTGAATTCCTTTTTGATTGATGATTTTGAGAGTTCCTTCCATATTAAACGCTTCGATCCTGACTTCAAATAATATTTCAAAATCTCATTACAGTTTGAAATCCCATCCAAAAATCTAGCACCTTCGAAATTAAAACCATTGTTGAACTCAGTGAACATGCATCGGTCTTTGCAGTCTCATAGGTTTGTAATGAATGGGACATTCCTTTGGAACCCACCTTCCACAATTTTTACTGTAGTTCAACTTGTTTTGAAGGATGAAATGAGTTGTGTCAACACTTATTCGACACTTTTCAGCAATTTATTTAATTGTAAGTCGTCAGCCTTTAGGAATATGTGAATTAGATCGATATTCTAATGTAGACGTCGACATTGTCGACCCAGAGACTACAAAATTGTGTATATCTCCACACCTCTTGCACCAAACCGGGAGAGGTGGCTCAGGGCATCACTGCAGTGATGTTACTGCAGTGCCTCTGACCGGAAGGTCCTAGGCTCGAGTCCCGACAATGGGAGGATTTACGACACTAGCTAGATAGCTAGATCAAGTTCTCTTGCTGGATGGGAATTCTAACGGCCAGCTGCTCTTATTCGTAGTTTTCCGTGGTTTCTCCGATCAAAACCAGGCTAATGTCGGAGCAGTATTCCTACAAAGGAGCTAGGGACCGCCCGCGATCTTTCCTTCCTCTTCCTTGTCCTATCCTCACCCTTTACTTACACACTCTTACATGTAATACATTATCACACACGTCGGGAGTCCAGTCGGCATCTTAGACCCTTTTCCGGATGGGGCGGTTCCCACTGGTGGGAGAAATCTGGTTGTGGGAAACCTCACGGGTTGACGTGTAGGTCGACGTCGTATCTCACCATTCTGTGGGGAAGATCCCGCGATAAAAAAAACACATACTACAGATACGGAACTGTGACCTTAGCAGTTGACGCGCCCGGAATCACTAATCAATCAATCAATTAATGTGAACAGAAATCGCGCGATTTTTATGTACGTAACTGTACTTAATGCTAGAAAGTACGTACGTTTTTTAGCTCACCAGTGGTTTAAACTGTCGATCTTACGGAGGAAGAGGAATGCACTTGGCGTGCACTTGACGGGCGGCGACAAGCCGGTGCCGGCGGGAGTGGCCGGACGGCCGTTATCGAGCCCATAAATCGGGGCTGCACGGGCGCGGGCGCGAGCAGAGGGCCTTGGGTGCGCGGCGGCGGTGCAGCAGCGAAGGCCGCCCGCCCACCCGCTGCAGCCGCCGCGCCGCGCCGCGCAGCGACCGCTCGCCGCGCGCCCTGGAGGTCAGGGCCACCTCCGGCGGAAACCGCTGGAATGCTGCATTAACGAATTGGAAAGTTATTTATGCGGCGCCTCCGCGTGTAAGAGGAGAACGACGCAATTACCTTGCGTGGATCGCGGTGAGCGCTCTTGGTTGGGAATCGCAGGGGTGTATAGTAGGATATGTAATTATATATATATTTTTTAATTCGTTTTGGCTCGTAAAATTTGACTGCGAATTTAACGCACGAATGCTAGAAAGTAGGTGTAAATCCATATTCTTGGAAATGATTTTAATTGACTGAGTTGATATAACCTTGTCTACAAAATTAGTATTTCATGGTCTCTGGTCTCTTTTCGTCTTTCACCTGATATAACTTTCAGGGCGAATATTATTCGTGTCGATGCGAGAAAAGTAGTACAGAAACAGTACGAGATGCAAGAACGTTTTTGATAACAAAGTAGTACTGGATACGGCGTACAAAATGTTTTCATTTTACTTTATAATAGTGTTCGAGTTACAACGTGCATGCATGCATTTATGCATTCTTACATAAATTATTATTATTTATTATTATTTATTATTATTATTTATTATTTATTATTAAATTATTATTATAAATTATTATTATTTATTATGCATTCTTGACTCGAGGCGTCTAACCGTTAGCTCTTTCTAAACTTCACTATTTAAGCGGGCGGAGGATGGCATGAAAGGCAAATTGTCGGGACCTCCATCGTCATTGCTCTTGCAACATACTCCGCTCGCAAAGCAAGATTTTTATGAACGCGCCCTCCACCGGCGGAGCGGTGGCCGCAGCGCCGGCGGGCGTCGAAGGCCGGCCTCTTTCGCCGGGGGCCTCGCACGGAGGCTGCGGAGGCGAGAGGAGCGAATGGCAGAGAGCACAGGGTGCGGCCAAGTGTGAGTACCGAGGCGCCGACGGTTGTTTTCCGAAGCAGCGGTCAAGAATGAGTCAGAAAACGCGCACAGAACGCATTTCACATCATAACTGTAAGTTACGAATTCTACACGAAAGTGGGTTCTTCACAATTGAGTGCTGTCATATAAAGCGGACGTTATGTAGGTATTGTGGGTGATCATATGTAATGTCGAAATGGAATTTGTTTCGTTTAAAACATTATTTAAAATGATGCTTATTCGAATGTTCCAAGTAATTGCAGTTAGAATATTGAATCATTTTTCCTCCATAAACTGCCTGCACCTTGAAAATTTTATCATCTCGAATGCACCCGATCCCAATCTCAATGCATCTCAATGAACAAATAACACTCATTTTGTTACATTGAATGTGTGATAACAAAGATTAATAGCGCTACACAAAGAGCAAATTTCATATAGTTTATTGAACGGATACTCATTAAATCTTATCATTTGAACTATAAATGATATTTTTCTTGTGGGCGTCTCAATGCCACAGTCGAATTCTGCTTCTTCATCCGCTCCCCTAGTCTTTCTAGGGATGGGTTTTATTTGCGTTGTCGTAGGTTTGCAGTCAAAAAAGTTTTTCTACGGAAAGGACGACACTACAAAGAAGTGAAGATACAAAGTATTGATAAAAAGCACGGGTAATATGCACCGAATCACAATAGCACAGTCATGAACACGCAAGAATGAAAGCAGCGCGTTAACGTTTTGTGATGACGTTAAGGACAAGCTCACAGTTTATTCAGTGCACAAATATTAATAAGATGAGCTTGGCAAGACCGTACAAATGCTTCAGAGTACAATATATTCACAATCCAAAACATCCATTCACTATTTAAAAGTATAAACATTTTCTACTTTAGGGCAAATACGAGAAAATTTTGTAATTTCGTGTAAATCCGCCCGAGCAATTCGTCATAATCAGAGAATATGACCGAAAAAGAAGGACGAATAGTAACCCTACTAAGTTTGACAACCTATTTCATAGCCCTCACGATGTAAGTGGAAAGAGTACGAAGTAGAAAGGATTGCATGTGGATTCTGGCCTGTTAGTAATGCTACGGAATTAATATTGAATTAATAGGAGAAAACGACTGAAACGAATGAGCACACAGCAGTCGGCCTCTAGAATATCTCATCCAAGCAATGGCATCATCTTACACAGAAACTCTGTTGAAGTCGAAAATAGAGCACAGATTGTTTCCGGGAACGACAACTGCTGTGGTCATTAGTCTCATTAGTGTAGGCCAGTGTTGTCAACGTAGATGTCACGAGCGAGTGTCCGTGGCACGACAACGCCGTCATTATTGTAAAACGTCGGGGTTACTAATAGTTCCCTTTCCCGCCGCTAGTTGCGTAGAGTAGCTCGTGGCATGCTATGGTGCCACGACGCGTGCCACTGCCATCAGTAGAAGACCTTGACACCACTGATGTAGACAGTGTTTTATCCCAAGAGGTGATGGTGTTTCTTTATCACGTGACGGTCGACCTGCGGCGGGTTCCATTCGTAGGTATCTTCCCTGCAGGGCACCGCCTCAGCCGGGACAAGATCTCATCTCCCAACCACCCGTGAGCTTTTGTAATGCATGTAATTTTTTGTGTCTGTGTGTATATAAGGGGAGAATAGCGGACAAAGCAGAGGAAGGAAAGATTTCGCACGGTTAATATTCGTTGTTAAGGTACTTCCCCAGCAGGCTTCCCCGGCTGAAATTAATAGGAGCAACCGGTAGCTAGATTTTTCCTCCAGATAACGACCGAATTCAACGTACCTCTCTAGCTAGTGTCGAAAATCTGCTTCCGTCGGGACAAGAACCCTAGGACTTCATGGTCAGAGTCACTACAAGAACAATGGCAATGAGGTAACTCAGTCGTTAGCACCGTTGGAATGCTGGCCTTCCGGTCTACGTTTCAAATTCTACAACCCACAATTCCCTGCTGTAACGTACGCGGCACTAAAAATATAGACCGTTAATATTGATATATGGATCTTTTCGATCACGCATCCTTTTTTTTTTTTTGCGTATTCCGCAGTAGCATGCGACGTGTCGGCTGGGACTGGAAGACCTTGCTGTGGCGGGATGGTTCGCGTGCTTTCCGCGTGCGCTCTCGCGTACTCTCGCGTGCTTTCGCCCGCCCGCGCCTCACGGCCGCCTGCATCCACGGCCGCGCCCACGCCCCCGCCCCCGCCCCTGCTCCCCCGTCTGTTGTTCTTGTTAAGAGCCTCGCGAGGTGAGAGGCGATGGGCCGCGGGAGTCGGGGAGCAGGGCGGAGTGGAAGGCCCGACCTGCGGAGGGTGAAGGGTGCTTACGAATTTGGAAGTGGTGAATGTCAGTCCTCGATTAAATTTTATGATGAGTAGGGGGAAGGATTTTCATGAAATGTCTTTTCCTTACTTTTCACTTTAGAACAACATCTTTTAGTACAGACATTAATTTTATATTACAACGAAATGAAATGAGCCGTTTTTTGAGACTTTTTTTTGCTTTTTTTCGTGACATTTGATTTTGACTAATAGGTCATTTTTTACTCTTTTCCGTCATTTTTAAAGTATTTTTCGCTGATTTCATCTATTTGAATATTATTGTAATGGGATTTGTTTCAAATAATAAGTACAAGATTCAACAAATGTTCTCCACTGAATTCCTGAGTAGCGTGTTCGATTTGTTTACTCACAAAGTGTAATGTCAGCCGTTGTATGTAATCTAAGGTTCCTGTGACACCTATCAACGCTATGGTCGGTTCGGCCGATTTTACGTTATCTAAATACAGAGATTGCCTAGTAAAGGACAGATCCTAGTAAAGCTGAGATCACTTGAACGAAAGGAAGAAGCCTCGATCACATCAGAAACATATTCAACAGTTTGAATTATTCATTTCAAATAGTTTTGATCAAACTCTTCTACGTCATTTTTCTTTGCTTTTTGGGAATTTAAAAAAATTAAGAGCATTTTATAATTGATCATTTTTGGTGACCCTAAAAAACAAGAAACCGATCATGTGCCACCTTCCCTTCCTCAATCTTGCACCCTTACATACATACGTACAGTCATACGTACACATACGTGATCTTCTCTACTACACGTGATATCCCACTGGCAGACACACCTGGAGGGGGTCAACATGTGGGACGATGTTCTAGCGGAGTAGAAACACCGCCACCTTTCAAGATGTAACACACACTACTTACAGAACAAATTACCATAGGCGTTGACGTTCTCGGAAATACAAAGTAATCAATCAACCATTAATAAGCTTTTTAAGGCCAGCGGTCAGTTCATCATTCTGACCATGAATATGAGAGGTACGTAAAGAGGTAAGAGATGTGTGTCGCGATTGTCATACGAGTATTCACTTTTCACCCCCTTATTCGGCTATGCCCTTAATTGGAGAAAAACGTAGAAAGTAATGATTAGAGTAGCTGGCCTTTAACATTCCAGGACAGGTAAGGGCCTTGTCTAACCGATCTAATTGGCTAGTTACTTAACTAACTGGATCTATTTAGTATGTGCAGTACTTTTTGTCCCTTCATACTATTTATAGTGCCAGTTCTTTCAAACCTGGAATGACAATTGCTCTTGGATAACTTAATTGCCAAGTGGTTGGTTGAAAAATGTGGAGAATGTTAAACATGTGTGTTCCTTCGATGTTGCTAGAACTGTTCATCTAATTCGAAATCATTACAGCAAACTACGGTCTTCTTTCCTGAGAATATACCTTCAATTTGTCAAGAGTAATAGTACAACTTACAACAGAAGTAGACAAATCATATCTATGATGAAATCTGCCCGTAAAAACAAACCTATGCATCATTTTTATTATTCTTATCTTTAATAGTTGCGTCGAAACTACATTGAAATATATATATTTGTAAACTGAGTTGAACGAGAGTACATTTTTGACATTCAAATAAACTTACTGTTAAATGACAATAAACACGATACTTAACCAATTTTTAAAACATTCGATGCAAATTATGTTTTCCCAATAATTTTAATGCTTTAAAGTCTTATTATTGCACAAAGAAGTATTCCCACTGTTAAGTTTATTAAAATTTTCTGCCTCTGACCTGATTGCTCAAGCAATCTGAAAGCGGGAAAACAGCTTCCAAATTTCTCCCGAGCTCTGACATGTAGAATCTCTCGAGATGAAACGAAACGGAAATAAGAACTCTTGATAGGCAGTTGCCGTGAATTATTGCACTAGGCAAATGAGAATGCGGTTTCTCTCACAAAGACGTAATTTAGATCTATATAAGGTTTACCAAACAACTATTTAGCGATCAGCACACTTTCTGCAATACAATTAACGCTTCTCAACCAACACTCACAATCATCGTTCAACACAGCGAGGTTGCTCAAGCAAACTTTTCCCAACTAACTGTTAGACTGGGCGGCCTCGGTAAAGTCGGCAGTGAGGAATGACGTGTAGATGGAGTATTATGAGATGTGGTGAAAGGTGAAACTCTTATTCATCTCAATATGACTTTGCTTCCTTACAGGGATCAACCCATTCTTAACGTCAACTGGGATTTATGTATACGTTGTGATAATACTGCTGTATTAAACTTAATGACCTTTAGGTAACATTACCCTTACTATTCTTCAAAATATTATGAAACATCCTTCGATGTAAAATCTCGTCTAAAATATTGAAAGCGAGAACAATGATAATTTAGTGATAGAAAGTTTGAGGTGGCCAATAAAGGACGTCCAGTCCACAAGCTGGAAGTGAGGGAAACGATTTTCGGTAAATCGGACTGTAACGTACAAACGCAGAGTGGTTTGTCTGCTTATGTCCTATATTAATTATAACCCTAAAATAAGATATTAACTACAATAATTGCAGCGGTATATTTTAAAATTCATTTACTTCATAAAAAATTGAGGAGCCAAAGATTACTTCATGTTGAGGCGGCGGCACTAGCGGTAATAGTACTGTTAGTGGTAGTGGGAAATGGAGAAGTAACTAGCTGTAATTAAAACCACTAGGAATATTATACATTTCTAAGGCTTCTTTCTGGCTTCAGACGTTGCGAACTATATTTTCAAAGAAATTACAGATTCTGAGGTTCACAAATTGGTATATATTTTGTGATGAGTTACGAGATGGTATCGTTTTCGTAAACAGCAAAAATATATATAAATGGTTAATTTTATAAAACTGAAATATGAAAATAGAGGACAACAACTGATTTGTACGTTGGTTTGTACATTTTATTTTGTGATAAAAGAACTTAGTGTTAAAATCCAGAAAGTATGTTGAGTGGGACTCACAATATTTCTGTAAGCAATCTGCTCAAGAGAGCGAGAAGTTTGAATATTTTTCTGGGAAAGTGCTTTATGCTGATGGGCACGGGACTGTGACTAAAAGAGGTTGGAGAGAAAAATGACAAGAGATCACGTTCAGTGATGCGTGTTTTTTAATTAAGGGAGCACGCCGTTATTAACTCTAAGGATACGTGAGAACTTTATCTAAAAAAGTGGTACAACATACGTTTTCATTAATGTAAGTGTGTGATCTTGCAAACAACTTTAGAATGTCAGCTTTCCGTGATTAACAGTCATTTATGTGTTAGCAGCAAAGAGAATTTTATCCTAACGCATTTAAGTCTAATCAGTGAGAAATCAAGAATTGGCTGAAGACAAGAGTGAAAACTCAAAAGATAAAAGACAATTAATACGACAGAGGTTATAGGGAGATAATAAAGTAAAAAATACCCCTGAACGTTTTGAACCAACTCTGGAATAAATGTATGAGGAACAATAAAAAATGAGGTTGGAAAATTTTCATTAATCCTCTCCTCCCGGGTTTTTTGATCTTCTTTTTCGTACACTCAGAAAAACGTTTTGACGCCAGAAGTGGGTGCGAATGATAGAAGTAACTACTCCTTAACAAGAAAATAGTTATTTTGAGGTGAACATTTGATTTTTTTACACAAAACTGCCAAGATAACTGTCGATCTACTACATATTTCGAGTTTAACAATCTGGATCTGTGGTTCGGAATCATTGGCGTTCGCGGAGGCCCCAAGTACTTGTGGATGAGAAGACGCACTCCCTCCTTTATCACAAAATATACATAATATTTGTGAAATAGGGCTGTTTAAGCATTAAATTTGAATTTAGGAATCATCAGATCAAATATTCCTATCTTAAATGATATAAAATGAACTTGTTTTATAACCTGGAGTTTGATTTATTTACTCAAAAACAATAAAACTGTGTGTGACGAATGGGCGAGAAGATCATCTGCGCACGTTTTCTTGAGTTCCAAAACGTTAATTTATACAATTAGATTTCTCTGAAGACTGCTTTTATTTACTGGACCGTACTGCCGAAACTTTTTCGCTGAGGTTATGTACTCCTGCGTCTCCCCTGTGTTGTCTGTGAGACGAAGCGTGTGACAGACATTTGCTAATGCATCTTACGGGCCTCATGTTGTACCCCCTGTTCTCAGAGCTCTTACTGGGACGACGAAAGTGGCACAACGTAGCACTTTCATTCATATAGTTCCCTGTCTGATGATAGTGAGTTTGTTGCTCGTGGCCCTTTCATGTAAAATGCATTCCGAGTATTATGAGGCTTTCGATAATATCGATAGCGGATGCAACCATGGGTTTAGAGCACTTGTAGGGTTGTATTTTTTATGAGGGATGTGATTTATGAATGGAATGAAGTAATCTTGATTCACTTACAGTGATTCTCTAAACCAGTAGCTTATATGATTTTGTTTGTAATAAAGGAAAACGCTTGAGGATTAAAGCACTGACGTAAGCTGCAGGAAAATATTTAGTAAAGTTAAAATATTAAATCTCAAAAATTACGTTTTGCACTCTAAAAACAAGACATTTCGGTCTGTTGTTAGAGCTTTCTGTCGCACTTTGATTTATTGTGCATACATGAGTAAATTAATCCTTGAGCGTCTGTATTCCAATTATATTGTATTTCTGTGATTTTTTAAAATACAAGCACTGCTTAGAAAATTGCCTGCATTTACCTTAACGTAATATACGCAGCTGTCGCTTTCAGTTTCTTGTAAGTAAATTTGGGTGTACTTTTCGTAAATTATTGGGGTGTAGATTATATGTTTGTAATGACTAAAGGGTACTTGAAATTTCCTCAAAAATGTTATGCTTTGAAAAGACTGCGAGCTCATTTACATGAAGACAGCCCCCAGTTTTTATTTTGCGCGTTAATAATTTGCCAAGAAAGTGACGTGCTTCTTTTCCCTGGCGGACTGGCAATTTTGAATGTCTCTACTTCAGGAAGCTTTTTCATTTCTCACGCGGTTCAGCTGCATAGCTGCCCTTTGCGGATTGCTCTCTCATTCAAACACGATTTCTCACCATTTTGTCCCTTTTTAGAAAAGAACAATTGCTCTTTGTTGCGACGGAAATGAGCTGAACAATTTGCATAGAAACAGTAAAGATAACGACTCTTCATAAACAGTTCGTGTTTCGTGAATATGGGAGTGAAAATAATTTGCAATGTTACCTAAATTATAGTGCTTCTCATTGTAATGTTTTATATCGTGATTTCCGTGTTCTGTGAAATACAAAAATGAGAATACATCATTGTGTAGACTAATGCAGAAATATTCATTCACATACTATATTAATAAATTGATATACAATAGTATTAATTTATTTAGTAATTTGTAGTGTGCATCGCTAATATATAGACATTCAACAAATAGAAGATGATTAATAAAAAAGGAGTTATTCTCAAAGATCAGGGACAAGAAGGGCTGCTCATTACTGCCACAGAGCCAAGACTATGACATTAAGGAGTCTTTCCTTAATGATATCAATGCGCAGAGTTTAGATCTTTATCAAGAGTCGGGTGATAGAAATGAAGCATTATAGCTTTGAGAAGGAAAGTTTTTATTATATCTCGGCTTCGAAATTAACCATAAAAAGTTTGTTCTCGTAATATTTGAGTATGATGATCTTCATTTTCTTAAGACACGAGTCTCTCATCCATCCCTATTTAAGCAACTTATTTACGATTCAGACAAATATTGTTTTCCTCACGGAACACAGAATTGAAGCGATGTAGGTGAACGATAGCATTCAGATATGTAGATGGATAAGATCGTTTCGATTGCAGTGTAAGTAGACCGTTTATTCGAAAGGTTTGGCAAACTCTGATGCTGCGAAAAGCTTTTTACCGCTAGAAAGGAATTACTAATTGAATATGTTTCTCTGACAATTTTGTTTTCTTTTGTGAATCAGTAGAACGATTTTTGACAGAGTTTAAAGCAGTTGTGCAACAAACGTCAATTGAGCCGACTGCCTGCTTTCAATGCCTCGAAATTCACAGCATGCGGTTAGAGGTGAGGGATAGTTTTCACAAATGATTAACCGTGTTCCTATATCACTACTAAAAATAATATAAATTAAAAGAACTGTTAAAAACTATCTTCAAAAGCAAATGAGAATATGTATGTGTATGAATGAAGTCATCAAAGGGATGTAGACGGACAGGCCATAAATACAAGCTGCCTTTAGAATAGGCCTTTCCAACTGGCGGCCCGCCGGATCCTTTTTTGCGGCCCGCGACTGCTTTGAACATTTTTATTATACCAACCAAATTCAATACAATTGCACAATTCATCTTATTTTCATTTGATGATTTGTTAATTTTCTCGTATATACATTAATCATTAAGTATGCTGAATAAAAGTCGTAACTAATATAATTTTGTTTCAGTATAATCTCAGTAGTTATCGTAAAAACCATTTTAAATTACGGTGGGACCTGCGGCTTAACTAGAAATTGATATGTGGCCCATAAGCCCTTCTACGTTGGACAGCCCAGCTTTACATCACAGCCAGTATTGCCGCTGTTCTGCAGCAACACGGAGCGGGAGGCAGTGGGGTTTGAGTGCCGATGCTGGCGGATTTTCGATTCAATCTAGATAGCTTGGTCGAATTCAACCACTGTTTGGTGGAGAATTCGGCTCTGATCGGTAGTTTTCCGTGGTTCATCCGATCAGTTGCGGGCAAATGCCACAGCAGTTTCCTAACAAAGTGACAATGGATCACGCGTGATCTTGCCTTCCCCTTCCTTGATCTCCCTTTATGTAAACACACATTTATATGCACTATGCTACCGCACATCTAAAGAGACCGGGAGCTTGGTCGGGAAGAGGTCGGGAGCTTAGAGCTCATCTCGGCTGGGGCGGCACGTACTTGGAGAAGAAAATCTTTTGCAAGCCGACGTGGAGCTCGGTGTCGGATCTCGCCAGCCAGCCTTACTTCCAGGGGCGGAATTCCTCGAGAAACGCAAACATTCCTACATAAAAGAGCCTAATGACCTTAGCAGTTGACGTACCCGAAAACATTAAATAATCAATCGAAAACAAAATTTCAACGAGCCCACGCTGTATACTTCCATTACGCTTTTAATTAAACTCGCATTAGACTAATTTTTCATCAAAGAATAAGGCATGTAAATATTTCTCAAGAAGTAAGATTTAATGTGCTTTTTTCTATTCTAGGTAGATAAATATATTGATTAAATGGAAAATTCTCCAGTTGCCGAAATGACAAAAATGTTTGGGTATACAACAGCTCCATGCAACTTCGCCAACATTTGTAAAATGAATTACAATCATTTCTACGTAATATTCATAGAATATTCCCCTTCAAAGTTAGTTTGGCACCAATGAGCCCAAAAAATCGCTCTCGTTTCAGAACATACCTTTCTCTTGATATAACTTGTGAAAATAAACGCAATTATTTTTTTCGTTACCATAATTTAATTATCAGAAATATTTCATCTCTGTCGGGGGATCTCGTTCTGGTGCAAAGTAAACGAAAGCAACTGTGGGATGCTTTGGCGGAACCGCCGCCCCCCCCTCCCCGCCCACCTCCAGCGCGTTGCAGGTTTCCCCGCGGCCGCGACGCGCGGGTGTCGCAGGCGAGGCGTCGGGTAGCACACATAGCAACTAGTGTGTGCGAGAGATCCGTCCACTATCCCGCAGCGCTGGCGTTTCTCAGGTCGTCAATTAAAAGCAAAACGCGCTCGTTATTTCTGCCAGCCGCCGCGCCGCGCCGCGCCGCGCCGTGCAAAGCGCGATGGGGGAGGCGACCACTTTTCCCGCGCTGCAGATTCACGGGCGATAGCAACGCCCCGGGCGGAGGGGCACAGAGGCGCTGCTTGCAAACATAAGCATTAGGTTTGCACTTCTCCTTGCGCGTAACGACGTCCTTTCTTCCTCACGGGCAAAGTTCTTTGACGTTCCTCTGTACGGCGTGAAGATAAATAATGAAGTTTGCACTGCTGTGAACGCAGATCTCACATTAGCTGTGTGGGTAGCACTTGCCGTTAATCGGCGGAAAATTTAGCGATCTTTGCTTCAGACGAATTCAGAGACGCTTTTTGTTGCACTGACTATGTGATGGGGAGAACACGCTTCTAGCCAGATTGACAAATAGGTAGCGAACGGATATATATATATATATATATATATCTACAGTAATGAGCAGGGTTGGAATTAGCTCAGAGGCGTCATTTGGACTTAATACTCTTTTACAAGCCCCCAACACAACGGCATTTCTTTCCTTCCGTAGGTATACGTACCAAATATTCTCACCCTTCAAAATCTACTTTCCACTAGTTTAAACAGTAATTTATTCATTTTAAACTTAAGCTTAAACTTAAACTTATTACTGAGGGAAAATGTATGAGAGAACAGCGTGCTAGATGAAAGAGCAAAATGGCAGTGCTTGAAGACATAAGCAGTGGGTTTGCTCTTCACTTTGACGCTTGTCAATTGTATAAGAAGTTTAGGTAAGACTCTCCTATTCACCTGTAGGTCTATAAGTCAATGTGGTTACTTTTTAAGCAAAATAAAATTGCACATATTTCGAAGCGCAAGGGCAAAGTGTCAATAGTTTTCCCTAAAATAAGCATTGGGTTGCAACCCTATTAACTTTGCAAGAAGAAACTTGCCCCGGAATTCTGTATAAATTTAACGCCCACATGTAGTGCATATGACTTTAATACACAAATGTAGTTATGACTAATAGAAAAGAAGGATATTAGAATGGTTTAATGGAAGTAAAATCGAGTTGTGCGTTGCACAATCTAACTCGTTCATATTAACGGCTATCGTTATGTGAATTTACAGAATAGACACGCGGGACAGTAGTGTTTCTCTAATTGTGGTGAGATGTAATGAGGAATTTACTCTATATGTTCCTGTCATACAAATAAAATAATGTGTAATAAAAAACTGCAAGTCATCTCTGTACCCGTCCGTTTTACCAGGTGTACCAGGTTTACCAGGTTTTACAGACCTGACATTAACCTACCAACACAAAAAAATTGAGCACTCCGAACACTAAAGTCTGTGTTGTATCGTTCAATAATCATGCCGACGTTTGTGCCTGAAAAAGAACATTTGCGGCTTTTCTTATTTAATCAATAGAAAAAGGCTGTCGAAAGTCATAGTTTGCTGGTAGAAACATACGGTGAACACGCTCCATCGACTAGAACATATGAAACATAGTTTTGGTAATTTAAACGTGGTGATTTCAATGTGAAATACAGTGCGTGCTCTGGTAAACCATAAAAGTGGAAAGACGAGTAAGCGTCATTGGATGATGACCCAACTCAAACCCAACAGAAATGGGCAAAAGCATTAAATGTGTCACTATAAACAATCAGCAAATGTTTGCAAGCAATAGGGAAGATCAATAAACTCAGTAAATCGGTCCCATACGATTTGAAAGGACGGCAAGTTCCCGACAATGCGCTGTCTCACACAGCAAAACCATTGAAAGCCACCTTGAAATCGCTGGTATGGGACATCCTTCCGCACCCGCCGTACTCCCCCGAGCTGGCCCCATCTGACTATCACCTCTTCACATTAATGGAACACGCCCTCGCGGAGCAGCACTTCAGCAATTTCGAGGAAGTCGGAAAATGGCTTGACGACAGTTTTGCCGCAAAAGACAAGCAGCTTTTTTGGCATGGCATTCATAACTTACCTGGGCAAAATGTGTAGAAGCCGATGTTCAATATTTTGAATGAACACAAGATGAATTTCTCTTGAAAATTACGTGTTTTCTTTACCACAAAACTGGCATAAACTTATGCATACTCCTAGTAATTCTTCACTTCGATAAAAATACGATATGTCTGTGTTTTTAACAGAAATTTTAACGATAAATGTGTGTTTTAATTTTTAAAGGTATTGATTGAAGAAATAGGAAGGGTTATTCTCAGAGAAATGTTATTGCAATTAAAGAAGAAGAAGGTACAATTGAAAATGAAATAAGTGCTCTAAAGTTTCATTCGTTTGGTTTGGGTTTCTGTAATGTTTGAATTTGTAGGTAACTGATATTTCAGATGCAACTCACACTTTATATTACATTATACATTATACTGTACTATATGTCACATATTACTATATAGTATTATATATGAGGTTCCTGTGTGTGTGGGTATATGTGCGTTTTTGAGTGATTCATTATATTTCGTGTTTCCGAGAGCTTCAACTGCTGTGGTCGTTAGTTCCGTACGTGTAGTACATGTTTTATCACGGGAGGTGGCGGTGCTCTTCCCTCGTTGGCTACTGGCTGAATAGAGAGAGCCGAACTACACATCGGCTTGCGGGCTTTTCCCACTAGGAATCTCTGCACAGGCACCACACCAGCCGGGACGCTCGAAGCTCTCGACTGCTCTTCCCACGCGTGGTGGTAAGGTAATAGTGATATTGTAGTTCATGTAAGTGTGTCTGTAAGAAAGGAGTGAGGGCAGGCCAAGGAAGAGGAAGGAAGGAACGCGCGCGGTCCGACGCCCGTTTGTTAACATACTGCTCCAGTATCCACCTGGTGTTGAACGGAGAAACCAGGATCCACAAAACCGCGAAAACTACCGATCAGAGCTTCCAGCTGCTACAGTTCTCCACCAGACAGGGGCTGAATTCAACGTAGCTTTCTAGCTAGAGTCGAAAATCCGTACCATCGGGACTCGAACACTAGAACCTCCCGGTCAGAGGCTCCGCACTGACATCAGTTTATGCTCTAAGCTAAGCTGATCTATATGTGCGCTGTAATTAGGTTTTGTTGACAAGTTATCACACGTTTTCCTCCTGAGCTTGTAAATTTGAGTTTCCTTCAGTTGCAAAACAGAATTTCAGATCAATTTCAAAGCAGCTCTTTGCCAAAGACCTTCGTGAAAGTGATGGCCGGGCCGTCTCGGAGGGGGCGGCGCACCGCGGCGGGACAGACGAGACCTGTCGCGGGTGGCATGCGCGCACGCGTGCTCGAGCGCACGCGGGGGTTCACTGAACCGCCCCGCGGGGGCCACAAAACGATTCCGGGCGCCTCAGCCGCCGCCGTTTACGGTTCGAAAGCTCCCAAGGTCGCCCCGCTACGGTACTCAGAGCTTCCGTCTCTCGTTACGGTGCCCGTCAGACTGCGACGACGACGGAGCAGTGGCGGGGCCGATGTGGCGGGACGGAGCAGGATGGGCTGGGCGGGGCTGGGCGGGGCTGGGCGGGGCTGGGCGGGGCTGGGCGGGGCTGGGCGGGGCTGGGCGGGGCTGGGCGGGGCTGGGCGGGGCTGGGCTGGGCGGGGCTGGGCGGGGCTGGGCGGGGCTGGGCGGGGCTGGGCGGGGCTGGGCGGGGCTGGGCGGGGCTGGGCGGGGCCTGGGCGGGGCTGGGCGGGGCTGGGCGGGGCTGGGCGGGGCTGGGCGGGGCGGGGCTGGGTGGGGCGGGGCGGGGCGGGGCTGGGCGGGGCTGGGCGGGGTTGGGCTGGGCGGGGTTGGGCTGGGCGGGGTTGGGCTGGGCGGGGTTGGGCTGGGCGGGGCTGGGCGGGGCTGGGCGGGGCGGGGCGGGGCGGGGCTGGGCTGGGCGGGTTGGGCGGGGCTGGGCGGTGTTAGATAGGAGGATAGGAGGAATGTTTGTGTACTCCTTGAACTTACAATATGAAGGAAAAGAATAAACTGAAAATACGCATTTTACGTGTAAGATTCCGGTACCCCTTAAATAAGACCTGATAAGTTCTTGTTTTAAGTCTTTGGAATTGAAAATATTATCCGATACTTCGTGATTACATTTTTGAGGGAAGACAGTGTTGACAAATTTGAATGACTAATGTCGAAGTGCCCAGATCGTTAAGGGATTGATGCAAAGGAATGAGGATTGTGTATTTGAAATAAGTATTTTTTTAATGTCTGAAGCAATGGGAGAAAGCAATTATGCTCACTATTTATTCGTACTAAAATGCTAACTACAAACAGCTAACGACAACCATAGTATGATTCAAGTTTCCGATGAGTGAAAATGACAAAATCCTGTTTTATCAGAGCACATTTGATCGCTTTAGCACTTTAAGAAAGAATTGAATAGACTAGAGAACAATTAATCTTTTCTAAAAATATAGGAGTAGAATATATAAGAAATAATTTACAAAGGTTAAAAGCTTAAAAACTGACAACAATGGGCACTTACAAAACTATCAAGATTGTGTATTCAAGGAGGAGGGCTGAATAGGGTTAACTCTTCAAGGAATATGCCTGACAGTGTGTATCTACTTATCAGGTGAGAGAAAAGCAATCTAATTCACATGCCAAAACTTTTCTGTTGAAGGAAAAGTCGTTGGAGAAAAGATATATATTTGCATGTATACTTTTCACTAGTAGGGATATACCGCTCTTCGTTAAGGAAGAATGAACAATATGGAGAATACACGCTTGCATTCTTCCCTTTAAGAGTGAGAACGTGTGAAGACAAACGAATAAAAAGCTAATTTTACTGCTTCCCCTAATAATTAAAATTTAATTGGATTCTTGAACATTACAGAGTGAGTTATTGATAATATTTATTTTCTTTAATTGCACACTTTTCTTTGTTCTCTCGCTTTATTTACGATTCGTCAGAAGGTGATAGAATAGAAAGTTACGTAACAAGTGCGCGAAGCAGATGATTTTGCACACGTATTGCTATAATGTTTTTTGACACGCCACGCACGTGCGATGTTTTGCACACGATTCGTAATGTTTCATGCATGCTTTGTAATGGTTTGCGCACTATTAGTTGGATTGAACAACTTCGCTGTTTTGCACACGAAAAACTAGTGAGAGGAACCGCGTTTCGCGCATGTCAAAAATATTTTTTTTATTTTGTCTAATTTTTGCATCTTGTCAATTTTTGCTGCGACGTTCAGTGCTAACATATAACCAGCAGTGTTCTTGCTTAATTTTCTTTAGAGTAAGTGCAAAATATTATTATTTAATTTCTACACATTTAAAACTCTTGTAAGAGAGGAAGTTACAATGTACGAGGAAGTTACAATGTATTTTATTATTTAATCCATTATTATTTTATTAAATCAACAATTGACTGTCAATATATTGTTTAAATATTGTGTATTATGTATCATCCGTTCTTTGAAATTCACTTCTTAGGGAAACTTTAAGCAAAAGTATATTAAGTAAGGACATTACGAAGAATGATGCACTGCTGTAACCTGGAAAACAGTTTCAAAGCAAGAAAAATAATCTTCCTGTTCACATCATAGGCGATCGCTTGTGATGGACATCAAAGGTAACATTTCAACGACTCATCGTAATGTAAGCAACTTTCTCATTTACAGAATCAATATAAAAACTAGTTTCAACCTTGAAAAGGAAAATTAACGAGTTGATGAGAGATTGTAGGAATTTAAAAGAGATGAAACAATATCCTTGCGGCAACTTTACATTGACGTTGACTTTCGCACATTCACAAAAGGACATTTCTGATATTCTGGTTCACAAGGAGAAGTATTTTATCACGCATGTAAAGGAAATTATAAAGAAAGTGTAATAATTTGACGATATCGTAATGTAGTTTTATTTGGTTTGAAAAATGGCTAATCATTCCAAAACAATGGGACTACAAATAAACTGTTGTGGATTATTGAAAAATGTTTAATGTTTTTGAAACACTGGAAAGAGTTTGACGTAAGTGAAGTACAGGATCTTTATATTACATTGACTGACAAGTTTGACGTAAAAATGACAATTATAGGTCCTGATCCAAATAATCCTTGTGACATTGAAATGAGTGTTGGCAGCCTAACCGTATGAGTAAGAGTGAAGACAATGCAAACTGCAACAGTAGATATTGATATTCTAAATAGAATTTAAAACATGTGGATAATATAAAGATGTATTTAATAAATTATATGAGAGAACACAAAAAATCTTGAGTCGTGAACAGTTTTACTACAAAAACATTACTTTAGCCAAAGAAACGATTTAGGTCCCTTAGTTCTACGAAATTTATGTACTTTCTTCTCTAGTGATAGAACAGTGAATTGTAACTCCACATATGAGTAATTTTAATGTGATTATGAACTAGAAACAGGTGAATGAAATTGCTTGTGTTTGGTAAATGTTTCCGAGTAAGGTGTAGGCACATGCAAAAGAGTATTCATCTTATTCGAGTGTGGTGCGAGCGTTATGATGTGCATAATAAAATGGGATCTACGCATGATTTACATTGGAAAGTTCATTGAATAGCACTCGAAAGCAGATATTTTTTTTATCAGGATACCTGTCACAAAAACTATATCGTAATAACTAACTTGACATTGTACTTTCTTGCTTTCCGAGAGCTTTTTTTCAATTAGAAGGCACTAATTGCGCTCAAACGTGAACGATAAACAGAAGAACCGAGAATTCTTGACGTATTCGGTTCAACACAAAACGAAAGAACGGCTTTAGCGCGGGAGGGGGAACAGACGCACGTGCGCTTGCTTGAATGAGTGGCGGAACGTAGCGGAACACGACGAGGCGAGCAGGCGGCGCAGAATCCGCGGAGCGAGCGCAGCTGTTACGTGCTGCGGGCGTGCGCAGGGCGGGGCCCCGGTGTCAGGCGAGAGGTCACCGGGGCCACGGAGTGCCGACGGTGATTTCGGCTACGGCAGCGGTGGTGGTGTTGGCGGCGATGGAAGTGGTGGGGAAGGGGAAGGGGAAGGGGACGGGCAAGGGGTCGGGCAAGGGGACGGGCAAGGGGACGGGCAAGGGGACGGGCAAGGGGACGGGCAAGGGGACGGGTAAGGGGACGGGGAAGGGCCGGGGCGGGGAAGGGGACGGGGAAGGGGGTGGGGAAGGGGACGGGAAAGGGGCCGGGGATAGGGGACGGGGAAAGGGTAGTGGGTGAGGATGGGGAATGTGAGTTGGGATGAGGCCTGGGACGGGGACGGAGACGGCTATAGCTTTGGGGCGGCGGTGACAACCGCCTCAACAGTGGCGACGGTGGCGGTGGCGGAGGCGATTGAATCGGCGCGGCGCCGTGGTGTCGTTGGTGACAGTGGCGAAGGGGAGGGGCAAAGGCGACAGCGTGCTGGTGGTGGCGGTACAATCTCTCTTATGAATATGCGGATCGACATCGTGCAGTGGTCGCGATACCTCTCCCAAGAGGTAGCAGCCTCTTTACTACGTTTCATCTGATATATTGCTGAGAAGGCGAAGCATAATTATCCGATCCTGCTTGTCTTGAACCCATCATTAGAATATGAACAGAATACGATCTGTGATGTGCATTTATGCAACTTTTGAGCATGGAATGTTGAGTGGAGAATACTTACGAAACTGATTGAAATTGATTACAAAACTGATACTTACGAAAATGATGATGAAAATTGATTTTCTCTCTAATTTTTGGTGAAGCAAACACATTTTTCGTAAAGATCTCATGAAGGGAGAAATGTAACTGTTTTGTGTTAAAAAATTGCATCTCATTGGTATTGTTATTAATAAATGTTTGAATAGAATGCTAGACATGTTGTATGTTAATTCTGTTTTGTTCTGTGAAGTAACTTATGGAAGCACTTGTGAAATAAGATGCTGGAGGAAATTGTTGAAACCAACTGGCAGTTTCTTCAAACTTTACCTGGAGTTTCGAGCACCTTAGTGTTTAACCGAGACAACTTGATAGTGAAGAAGTTCAGGAGAATATGCATGAGGGATTAATGGAGATACACGAGAGTCTGTTTCTTGTTATTACGTTGTACGTTTATTCACTTTCAAAAGGGTATCCGAAGGTAAATTGCAGATAATTTGTTTAAAGAACAGTCGCAAAACAGCGTTGTCCATGTTGTCTGCGATGGTAATTTCTCACACAATATAAATTTTAACACTGTAGCAAAGGGAGCAATGCAATTACTACGATGGGTACGTAGATCTTTACCTGCCTGAGAATCCGCTATCTTCGATTCAAATGAAAAATAATTACTACAAGAAAGTGGAATGAAATGTGTCAACCGAATAACAACAAAAATACATCCGTATCAGAGCATGAAGAAACCTTGGAAGACCAAAACCATTCGGGAGAACAAACCACATCATGGCACCACAAATCTGTGAATGTTTTTGCCTTGAGGTCCGCAAAACTAGGACCGAAACATCTATGAAGGTAAACAAAAATAAAAATTGAATTATAATTTAAATGTCAAGAATATTTGCAAGATGATCAATTTTCTCGATTATTTCCCTGCGATAGTCTGTGATACTCTCTATCTGGATGAGTATCATTAATGGAGAGATGGAGAGTTAGTAACAAGAACTATTGTCCATAACCATTATGGATAATATTATCCATATCTATTATCCACTCTACAAATTATTAACGTTTATGGCAAGAGTATCAAGATTTGTACGGCAGTTACCTCAATTTCATACATTTGGTTATTTTTCGTCGATCAAATATTCCGCCTTCATAAACTTCTCAGGCTATAACACTGAATCGCAAGCCGCAGTACGCTCTGAGGAAGCCCATAATATGTTGGCCGAAACGTCAGCCACCAAATCGACGACGCGGCTCATCCCGATAGCTTGGACAACATGAATTCCGGCCGCGGAAGCCTACCCAATCATGCTATTTGTTAATTTTTGTTTCATTCCAGTTCATTAATTCATTTATTGGCAAAATTGTCGTACTAGATACCATTCCTGATTCAAAAGTTCTCCGATAAATTCAAAGCAACCTCATGAAATCGAATGCATCTCCAGTGAATTTCCTATCGACCGGGAAGAGTGGGCTTTGCGGCCACTGCGTCGGCGCGACGGGGCAGTCCGGCGAGGTTCTCGTGGGGAAGAGAGGAGAAATCGGGCGGCTGCCGCGCGCCTAGGTGTTGAGGGTGGCACCGGGGCCCATGGGCGGTTTCTCTACGAGGGGACACGCCGCGCCGCGCCGTGACGTCACGATGCCACGAGAAACGCCGCTGATCCTCTCGGAATCCGGACACTGCGACAACATTGCTCTCAATTTTCGGGAGTAGCGCCTGAGATGTTTCAGTGGCGTCACTATCATCTCTGGATCGACTGTGACTAGGAGGTCGTAGGGTTCACGTCCCGAAGGTGGCGGATTTTCCACACACGCTCCGTGGATAGATTGGATTAAATCACTGTGTGGAGGGAAATTCTTGCGTTTGGCTGCTCTGATCGGTAGTTTTCCGTGGTTTCGTCGATCAGGACTCCGAGAATGGCTGAGAAGCCCCCTAACAAAAGGACCACGGATCACGCGCAATCTTTCCTATAACCTAGTCTCTTCCTCTCCCCTTACATACTAAATATAACACACGCACACACATAATACAGTACCGGAATCATCGGGGCAAATCGGCGCAGATGGACGCAGATAGGAGCTTACAGCTTATCCTAGCTGCAAGGCGTCCCGCGGGAGGAGATACCTGGATTTATTTTGTTTGCCATTACCTTCAGGATGAAACCAAAATTTCAGGGAGACAAATTTTTTTTATATACACTAGTTAACTCTCTTGGAAATGAGATCAACCGACGCATTTTATGGTATTTGGATTCCGTGAATGAAGTGAGATGAAGTAAACCCACAGAAAAGTAACCTTTCTGGATGTCTAATATAAAATGAATTTGCGTAGTCTGAAGTGGGACATCTACAATCGAAGAATCATTGGCACGTAACGAATACAGTGTTTTCTTTCATTCTCGTTGCCTCGCTCTCACTTCGTTTCTATGTGTTTCGACAGAAACCCGAGAAAACCTGGCATTTCCTATTGGAGCTTTATTGGAACTCGTTCATTGCTCGTTCGTGGACTTCACGTGCGCACGTGATGACTCCAATCTAAACTGCTGCACACTCTTCAATGTCCTCTCTGACACCAACTTTCAACACGCAACTTTCTCCTCTCAGACGTTTCTACTCTGTTCGAAGTTTTCCTTTCTTCGCCCTTCATTCAGCTTTATTAGTGACATCGCCGTTCATAAAACTCATCATTATTTCATTTGTGTATTTTGTGACTCATTTCTGGATATTTGTATCCTCTGAAAGTGAAATAAGTGAAGAACTGGTTTTATTGTTCAGTGTACACATGAGTGCATATAATTAACATGAAATTATAGTAAAATAAGAGCGTGAAATAATGACCCCACATTTCAGTTTTAAAAAGTGGAAGGAAGAACACATTTGTTTTTGCGAATTTTCTTTTTGATATCTTTAAAAACAATGATATTTTTTCTGGTAGCCTTGAATCCATTCTACTCGTATTACACGCACATATTCTTCCTCATTCAATTTTTCACGATGCATTTATTATACTGTCCCTTTGTTATCTTTTGCAAGACGGTCTCTAAATTCCATTCTCGTTTTCCCGGTCTGGTAGTTATGCTGCCTTGCATTGTACATTCGCTTCCCATTCAAAGCACCTTCTCAAATTCTCACTTTCACTCTCGCCAATTTCTTATTCTAATTTGCATCTTTCAGAATCAGTGTAAAAGTGGAAGTCGCCAGATTATTATAATTACGCTACGGCATTTTTCTTAAAATGTTCTTGTCAAAAGAATGAATTTTACTCTCTCTTCTTCCATGGTATATCACATATGAAATTGCATTTCAAGAGAAATTCTTGTCTTTATTCTCGTATCCTCTGAGCATAATAACTCAGAATACACTTCTTAAGGCCACTCACAAAGTAAAATGTTGCATTTATGAGTGGGTAATAATTGTGTCATGGTAGATTAGGAAAAAATAATAATTTTAAGAACTTTTCTTTAAAGGTATTTTTATTGTGTAAGTTTTTCATGTACTCGCTTTGATTCTCCTGAATTAGAAACGTGCATACATCCTAGAGAGAATGGAATAATGTAATTTATATTTTAGTTTGCAATGACATCTATATAACATAAATGAAACTATCGCTTACCCTATGTTCAACAATGTACCGTCAGCGTAGTGACAACAGTGCGTGAAGACACTCAAAACAATGACAAAAGGAGATATTTGTGCTGCTACAGATTGACATATATTTTCTCATGCTAATTAGTATCCAAATCTCCTTAGTTTGGGATAGCTTTTCGTTATTGTTTCACCCTATCTAACTATCTGCCTCTATAACTATCGGCACCTAAAGTATATCTTTTCATATTTTCCATTTTTTTTAGAATCCTAAGAGTACAATTGAAATATGAATTCAATAATATTATAAAAGAGTACAATCTTATTCTATATTTTTCATTGAGAAAATGGAGATGTTTTGAAAAATGTAGATTACGCGTTTCTCAAAATGCTTTTTGAGCTGATTTTCAGAAAGTTTTAGTTTTCTAGAAATCATTTTACATTTCTCGTACATACAAATACAGTAATGTACCAAAAAAAGCCGAAATCTAAATATTAACGCAGTGAAAGACAATAAACAAATTTTGTAGCCTAATTTTTGAAAAATCAAACATATACAACAAGCGAATATGTCATGATATTAAGTGCATTCAGTGAGGATGACCCTATCTCTGAGCAGTAGCGAATTTTGATAATCATTAATTCAGAAGGTAGGTCAATGTGCGCCAGAGTTGGAAGCAAAGGGTGTGTTTTACATACGTTTGGGTGCTCGTATTTTGTGGAAAATGTCACGAATATTCAGCATATTCCTTGTTGTCAGCTACACGTTGTGGAATGTCTGTGTATAATCTAAGGCATTTACGCTGAATTTTTGTATTATATTCATATCAGCCGCTTCTTCATACAAGAAAGAGAGAAGAATATTCCGCATTTTTACCTTGCCGTATACTATACGTACGTATAGTAAAGAGAAAGTTATGTAATGATGCGCGAAAAAACTGCTTATTTTCGGCAGAAAAAACTCTTATTACAGAGCCCTGGTAATGAAAAAGTGGACAAATCCAGTTGCTAAATTCAGAAAGAAAAATCTCCTAACACGTGTGCAGCCAGAATCCCTGTTTTGTGGATCCTTGCATACCGAAAAATCTCAATTGAAAGAAAAACGTCCGTCCGTCCGTCTGTGAACAACGCTAGCGACTAAACCGCTGAGTCGATTTTTTTCCAAAAATTGGTACTCCCCGATCGATCTGGCTGATCTCGTGGCTTCGTGAATTTGAAACCGAGCTTTTAATTTTGGGGGATACTTTACATGAAGCCCTCCAGAATTTTCCTCAAAAACGGCTCCAATTTTTTTTTAAATTTCTTGTAAGAATAGAGTAAAATACACTTATTAAGTTGGCATAGCTCCGATTTTCACGGTTAACTCTGAATTTTCGAAAATTGCAAAAGTTTGGATTTATTCGGCGTCTTCCTCCAACTACAAAATTGCAGATAGAGATTTTCCCTTCAAATAAAATTCGTTCTTAATAGTGATTCTTTCTTTAAGGCGATGTAAATTTTTTAAATTATAGTAGTTTTCGGGCAATTTTGCGTGCAATATGTGCAATTTTAAAAAATTACCCAAAACAAAATTTTCTCAAAAACGGCTCCAAATTTTTTCTTTAAAACTTCTGGTAGGGATAGTGATAAATGTAATCTATAGATGACAAACGCCATATTGCCCTATTCTTTTGTTTTCTCCAAAAATTGCAAAAATGTTACTTTTTTGACTTGCCTCTTACCTCATTAATATTTACATTAACGGCGATTTGGTGACGTTATAATATTAATGAGTACATGTGCTCTATATAATGTCAAGTAAACTTCTCGAGAATTCAACCGTTCTCTGAGAAAACTAGCTCAAAATTCCGCCTTTTCAAAAAACGTTCAAATGCCATATTCTCATAACATGGCTGCAAATTTTTCCTTCAAATTTTTGGAACGGAATAATTGTTAATTGCACTCTTATAAGACGTAAAGTTCATTTTGTAGCATTTTTTTGTGTTTTCAAAAATTACACAAATATAATTTTGTGAAAAGACTCAAAAATTTAATATGCCACATTACCAGGGAATTTATAAAGATTGTTATATTTAAGAGCGTAAGTGCTTCAAATAACTTCAAATGAAGTATTTTGAAAAGTCAACAATTTTCTGTGAAAAAGATTCAAATTTCGCATTTCAGTAGCGCTTAAACGCTATTCTTTAAAAACGGCTGCAAATTTTTAAAAGAAAATTGCCATTTTTAACGAGGTTTTTGTGTTATTTAATATTCTAAAAGTAATATTTCCATTCTACCGTTAGGAAAACGAAAAATTGCGAAAATGTAAAAAAAATGTACTTTTTGCGTCGATCTTTTCTACCACTTCCTTGTCCTATCGTCTCCCATTAGTACATACATTTACACTAACATAAACTCCTTTACACATACCAAGAGACTGGCCGGAAGCTTTCAGCTTATGCCAGCTGGGACGGTGCTCCGCTGGTGGAGAAACCTGGTTGGGGCAAAGCCCGCTCGCCGACGGCAGGACGGTATATCACCATCCAGCGGGGGAAGGTCACTGCCACCTCCCGAGAAAATAACATACACTACACTTACGGGGCTAATGACCTTAGCAGTTGACGCGTCGGAATTACTAATCCGTGAAACAAAAATAAACACCAAAAACAACAACGATGGGGTACAGTCAACATACACATAATAAAATTCCTTCAATGATTTCCTCTTCTCCATTCAAATGTGGCAATAATGATACCTAGGATAGTCTCTTCCTGTTTTTATATAAATATCTGAGGACGAGACGGAATTTCGGAATACGTTATCGGAAAAAAAGTTTTGAAGAAACAATATTCAGAGATACAATTCTTGAATACTTTTGTAAAGATATAATTATTATTAGGAAATGAAAATTTCTATGAGACACATACAGAAGCTTGAAACTCGTTTAGTCTATACACCAGCCTAAATATTCCAAAGCCTTGAGTAAAGACCTCAAAAACTGAAGCTGTCGGATGGTAACAAGAGCTGAATGAGGGCGATTAAAGTGATAGACAGATGCTCTCCCGCGTCAAACGCGAGCGTTCTCGTTAGCCCAGCCCGGATAATTGGCTCGTCAATTCGCTAATTATAATGAAGGCGCTTCAATCCATCGGGCGCTTGCGGTCGATTGGGTGCTCTGCGGGCAGTACAATTTCCTGCGGCTCGCGTGGAGAGCCGGGCGAGCCCTCTGCACCTGTGATGCAGACACGCCTGTAGCACAGAACCACCGCTGTTAGTATACCTCGGTCAGTAATGACCAATGAGCTCACGTGTTTGCGCAGTAAACACCAATATATAGTACGATATTGCTAAGTACAAATATAAAAACCATGTAGTGTACATGCAAGAAATGAAGTATACTTTTTAATAAAAATTGCAACGATTTTATTGTTTACGCACGAAGTACAAAGAAATAATCAGTGGTTCTGTAACTGCCAATACTTTCTCGCATTATTGAGAAAAGTTATGGAATATAATATTTCTGCTCTTCTAAACACTTCAGACATCTCTTGAAACATTCCAAACCAAATCAAACGAAGCTCCTGTGGCACGAATCTGCAATTTATTTCGACAACCAGGAACAGTAGTCATTTCTGGCTTGTAAAAAAAGAAAGAAACATGAATAAATCACAACTGTTACAGTATTCTCACCCATTATACAGAAAAAGCGAGGATAATTTTCCAAACTTGCTTCGGTTACATCGATGCGTTAAGTGATTACAGCAGAATTTGCGACCAAATATTTTGAAAGTAAGATAGGTCTATAATTAAACATCCAGAGCTGAAGGCCATCCAACACATCGACTATGGATGCATAAAACTTAGATTTAAATTTACTTTTAACTTTTAAAGAATTATATCTGGATCACAGTATATACTCTTTGATCTGGATCAAAACAGAAAAATTTCTAAACGAAACTAATTCGTAAAAAAAACACAAAGTTACAATCAAAACTGCATGCAGCTCCCGTACAGCGATAATATCGCCCGACAGTAATATTCTCTGATTTCAAAATACGGGGTCGCATGGTGCCATTTTCGTGTATTGCATCAAGACTTGTGAAACTTTTTTTTAGCTTTGAAGAAACATTTTTGGAACCTCAAGACAAAGGAAAATAATGGCTTTTCCCTGTTTTGCATATATTTTAGTATTACTTTAATGCAGGTAACCCAAGAAATATGAAAAGGTTTTTTGCCTCACGAATTGATTTAGTATTTATTAACATCGCATACCATTTGCCACTCACTCATTGTAAGTTGAGAACATCATTTTTAAAAATATGGAAACAATGTGAAAACATGAGATAGTCTTTGAATACTTGAGAAACCAGTTTTGAGTAACGGGGGTGAGTTGTAAGTTTGACGATAAAAGACGCTTGTGATCTAGTTGTTCATCTAGTTCTTAACAGGTTGCACGTACTTGAAGATTGTGTGTACTTTCCAGCATGAATAAATAAATAGGTCATTTCCGATATGTTGTGTAACACTGGACTTAAAAGTTCAGGTTATTTTCCTTCTTTATTAATCTATAATACATTAAAATACATTATGTCGAGTACGTAGAATTTCGAATATTAAATTTTTATCCAAAATTCTTAGGGACTTAGAAGTTCGTTGCATCTCACGTGCCTCAAATTAATAATTTGCTAACTAGTCCCCAGTGTGTGCGTAGCTACTAATACTTGGCCAACTTGCTTCAAGAAGCCCCGCAGGACTGTGCTGTAGGCGTAACCCTTACGCACGTGCACGGCTGGGGGAGGGGAAGAAACTAGCAGGCACTTAGAATACCTTACATATGCAATTTTACTTACCGTGTACTTCAATAGCGTCGAAATTCCTTCAACCAAATTGTCATAGGTAATACCACGAGGAATTTGGAAATTGTCGACAAATTTCCGACTCGCAACGCTAGAAGGGGATTTATCTGAGAATTTCGAAAGCACGAGTGGTATAATAATTCGTTCCACGAATGAAATTATGTCCAATAATTTCAAATGCGCCATTCATTCTTGCTATTTAGTCTATCCATTTCCCTATATTATTTTGTCTTTATCTAAGTTGGGGAATCCCAGGGTTCTCTCTGTTTTTTTAAAATTTTGTCCCTTCTTGTTATTTCAATACTGATCTTAAAAATCTCGTCTCTTCTACCTGGATACAGCTGTAACTTCTAGAATTAAGTTTTCTGTATCTTTTTCCTTCGTGTTCAGAGTTTTATTATTTTAAAAAGCCGTTGTTTAGTGGCCATACACATCACTTTCAATGTTTCAGAAATTTTTTCCACTTTAGTTAGTATTCGGCTTTAGTATTTACTATTTGCTTAACTTTAGTATTTTACTATTTGCTTGGTCTCCTTTCTTTGAATTCTATATTCTTTTAACGCCTCATGACTTTTCATTGAGATAGTTCCGTTTTTCATTGAACGGCACTTTTTAGTTCTTCATTGCGAATATTAAGTTTCCTAATTATTTTATACTTTCTCTTTTTCCCAAATGCTTTAGTTGTTACCTTTTCTGTTACTTGTTTTAGGTTCCGCATTTGGACATAGATATCTGTTCTCATTTTCCGTTCTCCGTATATAATTTTATCCGTATTTGATAATGATTTATTATGCTATTAATCCCAAGCAAGTTTGTTTTCCAAACTTTATCATTTGTATCTTTTTTCCTGAATGTTTTTTACTCATTTTGTTTTAAGTGCTATTTTATCATCTTCACAAGAAGTGATCAGAACCTAGATACATTCCTCTCAGCACTCTTACATTCTGGAATAATTTTCCTTACCTTTTCGTTTGTTGTTAAGTAATCTATTGTTGATCTATTTCCATAGGGTATCCTGACAAATTTGTGGATTTCTTTGAAGAAAGTATTTTCCACTGTATATCAGTTTAAGTTCAAAAATATCGTAACGTTTTTCCTTTTTGATTCACAAGTGGTTCTCCGTTTATTTCAATTAAATTTTTCATGGTCTGCCATCCAGTTCTACCATTCATATCCTTCTGTTACAGTGTAGACAATTTTATTTTGACAGTTTGTAAGCACATATAGAAGTTACTCGCTTAATATTTTCTACTTCTTCTGGGGCATACACAGATACAACACTCAGATAACCTTCCAATATCTTAAATCCACATGTAACTATTCTTTCGACGACCCTGTAAGATTTTATTATGCTTCTACCTTTTCACTTTCTAAAATTGTCACTTCCGTATGTTCATAGTGAGAGATATTGATTAATAAAGAGTGAAAAGGACGAAATAGCGTGAAAATCGACGGTGACCGCCGCGACTGGCAGGCTCGCGACTCGGTCATTTGCGGGATCCCACGAGAGATGCGAGACGGTCTGGGCACGGTGTAAGATATATAGGTGTGTCAACTAGCCGCCTTTTGGACAAAATTTTGAAGCCAGTTTGAGGCTAGTTCCTCGCTTATCCGTACGGTGCGCACGATCGAGTTGGGCATTCATGATGGCGTCTCGCGATTTAGTGGCTTCCACCAGAGGTTACAACGCTATTAAATGCATCACCATCTTGTCCCAAAAATGCCCAAGTCGTTCGCATCGCTTACATAGCGAGAACTGTTGAGAACTAGCCTCAAATTAGCTTCAGTTTTAGACCGGGAGTGAACCCACCTATATCGCTTACACCGTGCGGTTTGGCGGCGAATGACAGTTGGCGGCGGGATTGCAAGCCGATTGATCGCTGATACGAAGAGGCGTAAGTTGTAAGATTTATTACCGATGAGTGACGCAAAGGACGCAGAAATTGAAGAAGGACGGAATTGTGAGTAATTTAAAAGTTCGAAAGGAAATTTGATAATATAAGTGAACTGAATTAAACTAATTGAAGGTGTGTGAGACTGAATTTAGTGATCGATGGCTTCCACGTGGTGAAGCGAATTGTGGGGATCCGAAGTTACGAGATGATTATTTCTCGTTCATGCCATATAATACATTACTCTACAACTGCTGTCGTCAAAGTGCTTTAAAATTAAACTTGTTGCTACGTGCTGCAATGTGCTGCGTGAACAATTGCGGAGAACTTTAACATCGGGCATACCTGTGGCTACACGCACCCGAAAGTCGTGCCTCGTCGGACAGTGTGTACTGCCCTCCTATAATTAAAGAAGGAGCAAAGTATCGGCGACGCAAATCAAACGGTGCAGTGGAGAGAATTATTGCAACCGGTGGCTGAAGCAGCGACATCCTGGTACGAGGTCGCCACGGTGCAAGCGGGCCTGCGATCGCTTGGGAGTGGAGGGAGAAGAAAAGGCGACGAGGGGCAGTAGTCTCTGCTGCTACGTCACCCTTCGCGCCCCCGAACGACTGATACTCCCATTTCCGAGGTCGCTTCATACGAACCCGCTCAACGGGCAAGGTATAAGCGACCGAAACAATCCTGGAGTAAGAGAAATCTGAAACAGCGAATGAGACTTGAAACATAAGCATTGTTTTTCTATTTTGCACACGCAATGCGCGCGCCATTTGGCTAACATCTTCTGATCTGTTTTTCTTTTCATGTTGCAGGATTGGCCATAGATGCCCGTAAGGGTAGGAAAGGCCGCACCGCGGTGGAGTGAACGCATATTGCACTTTACGTGCGTTCACAATACTGCACAAGTATACTACACCCGAACGACTGCGAGCTGAGGTGGACGCGCCCGAGGGACTGGGCGGCCGTACCAGACTGCGGCGGCCAGGTACTTCACGAAGTATTTATGTAACAATTCCAGAGATGGTGGTAATTAGAAGAAGATAAGGGAATGCCATGTCATAAGCTAATCTGAATACTGAATAAAGAATTATCTTCAAATTATCTGCCCACTTAACCACAATTAATTGAAGAGTGTTTTGTTGGGTTAGATTTTATTATTTATTTTAATGTGATCACTATTACCAACGTTGTGTTGTAAACAAAAGAATCGAGAAAGGTATCATACGAGACGTAATAATTTTACCATGCCGGCGTATACCAGGGGTGGGGAGCTCTATACATCAGGTAATTATCAGTATAGAGAAAATATTGTCGGTTTCAGTTATTACGGTGCGGGAGAATTCATAAGTGCATAATCAAAACAAAAAATTTCTAGTGTAATTGGTTAGTATGAATGACTAACAATACTATTCCAGTCAGCATTCAATGTTATATTTTTTATTAAGGGTTTATTAATTATTATTGTATTTTTGTTTAGTAATGCATTAAATAATTTAAAGGTATCATGTCAAATATATTGAAAGGAGTTTTACTTTTCCATTAATGAATTAACTCAATGGGAGAATTAAAAATATTCATTTAATTATTTCTTAGGGCAATAATTCTAAGGCATTCACCGTTGATTTGAATATGGTAACTTACCTAAATATCAAATTTAAAACGCTTTTAGTTTCAATATAAAAGAGAATATTTATTCGTGAAAATGACAACAAAACCAACAAACTTAATACAATATTGTTTGCAAACTAAAATAATAATATAACATTCAATTAATGGAACAAATTTCCTGAACATAATCTAGGTGTACATTTTTCTATCTTTCAAGAAAAAAAACAAAAACTTATGTATGTCCAACTCTCTGTACCCTTCACCATCAACTCTCAAATATTCGAGTTCATCCAATTTTCTTTGATAATTGTCTTCAATTGAATATGTAGTCAATATCTCATTACCCCTATCACATCCAAATTCTTCACTGAATGATATCACTCTGACTGAAAACTCCACTCATCATGTACGTCTTTATTTTAGAACGTCCATTTCCCATTTGTTCATTGATTTCCTTCCTCTTCTTACGTCGACCATTTCCATGACATCGAAACTATTGTCAACCTGCGTTCCTATCCCAGTAGACATGTCATCTTGATGTTAAATTTGTTCGAAGTATCACCTCTAATTTCGACTCTTTACAGTATACAATTGTACTCTCATGTTCTCAGCAAGTTTGTTTCCTCAGAGAGCATTTGAATATTCCCTTTCCATTTAAATTTTCAGAAAAATTATATGTTTCCGGCCTATATGACTACTCAAGTTTCGGCACATTTTGAATCGTAATGATCGTTTAGGACTAACTTCTTAAGGAACGAGACTATAATTGCACTATCTGTTGGATAACAGAGAGCATTTGAAGCCAGTCCCAAAAATGTTAGTTTGGAGAAAGAACAA
This sequence comes from Acheta domesticus, assembly GCA_031308135.1. NCBI lineage: Eukaryota > Metazoa > Arthropoda > Insecta > Orthoptera > Gryllidae > Acheta > Acheta domesticus. The sequence continues at coordinate 32,276,521 of JAHLJT010009419.1, read as the reverse complement.
GTCTGCGGCTAAAGCCTTCTCACTAATAAATACTTCATAATAAATAACAATAATAACAGTAATAATAATATTAATAATAATAATTATAATATGGAAAAGTAATCCAATATGTTTTAAAATAGAAATCTTGGAACGCTGGGATTAGGAAGTTTATTTCCACCTTCCGGCCGTAGTAATACAATATTTCCAAATGTATCTGCTCGTGAAGAATTTATAAACACTAGAAGAATTCTAATATTAAAACAACGGTTTAAAGAGAACATTAATATTGCTTTTTGGTAGTTACACAGTAATAATTCCTTCCTTACCCTCCACAATTATACTACCCTTCCAAGATTATGCAGTCCTCCTGATAGTAATTATATTTACATTTCCAAGTTTCCTACTTTGCAATGACTTTCCACAGTGCCTAATAAATCAATGCGATTCATAACTGTAAAGAACACGTGGTATGCTGCGTGGACTAACGAGCAATGAAAGCGCCCTAACGACTAAGAAGTTCATCGAGTTTATCACCCTTGAAATAGCAAAGCCGTCTTCTTTATGGTCTAATTTGTTTTCAACAGATGAGCCTGTATGTTATATGAGACTTTAAAGGAGGAAACAAAACGAGGAAACGAGAGTTGGAGGCGTGGGTGTTTGAGGGAACATTACTTAAGAGAGAGACTACGAACATTACTTACGAGTCTTAAGGGATGAGAGAAAAATTCCCTTTTCATACCATATTTCTCAGTATACAAGGACAGCGCTAATGATACCTCAACCAGTAATTTCCTTTCATTTGAACATCTAACAAAAAATATGCAAATAAATGTACTGAGGTGCTTAGTCTTATTAATTAATTCGCGCTTTAACGTTTCGTATTTATCAGTCCGGGGATGATCCATTATAATATCCTGGACTTCTTGTGAAATTCGTACGTTTATACACGTAATTACATTATGAAATTTCTCCGTATCATTTTTAATTTTTGACAGACTAAATTGCGCCTCGGCTTGCGCAAACCATAAACTTGTCTTGTTTCCCAAAACGGAGGGAGCGAAACGCGCGCATTTGTTGAGGTAGTGGCAACATACCTTAACGAAGAATCGTCTGTTGCTTCTGTGTCCATAATGAATTGCTTGGAAAATTATGCTCCGAAGTTGGTCTTCAACGTTGGAAGTCACCAATTGAAGACTATGAGAACCACGTCGGGGTCACCAATTGAAGTGCTTTCGTGTTATCTTGAACTTCAATAAAACTCAAGTACTTCTACTTTGTAGTATTTCTTTTATTATTGCAATGCTTAGAACATAGATTCTTGCTTATTCTCCTTTCGTCCTACGCAGCTCAGCACAGCACGACTGCTGACTGCCTTATGTACAGGTAACTTCTGTAACTAATAAACACATTTCTGTTTGTATTTAAATATTTTTCTTTTCTGCCTATATTACGTATTATATATTACAAGTTGGTCCATCATTCATAAGACAGAAATCATTTAATCAGCTTTATATACAATTTTTTTCACAACGTTTCGGAAACATATGGTTTCCATCATCAGGTGAGAAATAATTATAATATATTAAAAAACAATTGAAAAGTGCCAAACAGAAGAATTACAAGAAAATTAAAATTAATATATACACGAGTCAACAGAATGCACCTTGTTAAAATCTTTAGAAAATTTAAAGACATATTACAAACAGTATGAAAGAAATTGGAAAAAAAACAGACAGAAAATTAAAAAAAATTCAATTTAATGGGAAAATTTACCATCAGTTAGAAGGTACACCTATCGGTAGTCCGATAAGTTCCTTACTTTCAGAAATTGTAATGAGACACCTAGAATCACAAGTCTTGAATGATCTAAACTTTGTTTATTATACACGTTATGTCGATGATACCTTTATTGTTTTACCTCAAAATGAAATTGATAAATTATTAAGTAAATTTAATGCGTTTAATAATAAAATACAATTTACTTTAGAAACAGAATCAAATTGTTCTTTAAACTTTTTAGATGTAACTGTTTTTAGGAAAAATACAATGTTTGAAACATCTTGGTATACCAAACCTACTTTTTCTGGAATTATATTGAACTATCTATCAAAGCATCCTGTTATTATTAAAAAGTCAGTTGTTTCAAATTTAGTTGACAGAGCTATACAATTGTCGTCTCCTTGTTTTCATAATTATAATTTACGTAAAGTTTTAGAAATTTTGCAATTTAATAATTACCCTTTGCATTTCGTAGATAATATTATATCTAGGAGATTGAAATTCATAAAATATCTAAAACCTCACAGAAATAATAAGACAGAAATTCTGAATGATTAATTTGTTTACCCTACATTCCTCAAATAAATAATTATTTCAAAAATGAACTTTTAAATAAATTTAAATTAAAACTGGTAAATAGAATAGTAAATCAATGCAATATAGTACAAAATATGAAAGATTTTAGAGCAAAATTAGATATAAATAATGTAGTATATCAAATCAATTGTAATGATTGTAATAAATCTTATATTGGACAAACTAAAAGAAAATTGAGTACCAGATTATTAGAACATAAAAGGAATATAAAAGATTTAGCATGTAAACAAAATTCATTAACGCAACACAGAATTGAAACATCACATCATGTTGATTTTAATGATGTAAAAATTTTAGCTCGTGAAAATTTGTCTTATCCTAGATTAATATTAGAAACATTATTCATCAAAACTTCTCCGAGCTTAAATACACAGGTAGAATCAAATCAATTCACAAAAGTATATGATGGTTTATTGAACTTGTTTTCTAAACATTAAGATATTTCACTTATTATTATTTTTTTTAAATTTTCTGTCTGTTTTTTTTTCAATTTCTTTCATACTGTTTGTAATATGTCTTTAAATTTTCTAAAGATTTTAACAAGGTGCATTCTGTTGACTCGTGTATATATTAATTTTAATTTTCTTGTAATTCTTCTGTTTGGCACTTTTCAATTGTTTTTTAATATATTATAATTATTTCTCACCTGATGATGGAAACCATATGTTTCCGAAACGTTGTGAAAAAAAATTTGTATATAAAGCTGATTAAATGATTTCTGTCTTATGAATGATGGACCAACTTGTAATATATACTACATTTTCTGTTTTCATGGTAATAACTACCTTTATCATTGTTAAAGAATATAAATAAATACGACGATTCAATTGCACTGAAATATCATCAGTATATGTACGAATGTTAGATTGTATTATTCAATCTGTGAAAGTTTGATGTTTAGTTCTTAGATTCTTATGTGAATTAATAGATTGTAGTAAAGTTTTTATTGAATGAATAAGGCAAGAATGTACAGAAAAATAAATATTGTAAATGTCATAAAAAATAATCGGAAGAAATAAAATGCATTTGCTAATATATAACGACTTATTAATGAGGATGAAAGTTGAAACTGTTGTAAATATGAATAATTAACTATCCGAATATGTAAAAAATTTGCCTTAAGTTACGCGAGTAAGCGATGTATTCATATACCGTTAATTCACGTTCACATCCATAGGAACAACTAAACACTCAAATACATCATTTCCTCAACGAGTCTGCCTTACCAACCACAATATGAGGCGTCAGTCACGTCTTTATTCCAATATGTCATATCTGACAGCCAACAAATGATAATGGTCGCTAGTTGTTTGTACACCAATAAAAAATTAAAAACTTCACATGCGACCAAAAGCGTGTTACTTATACATTTTTGATCTGTAGCCGAAAGGTAGCGTTCACCAAGTCCACCATCAGGAGTTTAGAGTAAAGGAGAAGTAAATACCACCATTTACCTCCAAAATTCACAATTTGGATTAATTTTAATTTTCCCGTATACTAATACAGACTGCTTATATTAAAGAAAGTTATGTAATGCTGCAAGAAATCCATGTCAAGATTTGGACGATACTTTGTCGAGGTATTTTTTGTAGCGGATCTCTTACACCGACAGAAAAAGGTTTTTCAGAAAATCGGCCCTTATGTGAACAATACAGTACATACAGAATTTTCTCCAAAATGGATCTCCAAAACACTGCAAATTTTAAACGGACATTTAAAATTTCGGGGTACTTTGCAATCAAATCGTCATAACTTTTCAAACTTTTCTTCATCGTGACTCCACATTAAAAAAAGTTTTGGTCAAATAGATAAGTTCTAATTTCATAAAAACCTCTGTTCAAGACGTGAAAAAATTTGTTTGATATCCGCCATGAACTATATTAATGAAGCTAAATATATTTTTGTTAATGAAGTATATTATTCAAAGCTATATCTTTAAAGGTCGTAAATGTTTTGAAAATTCCAGTTGTTTTGAGATAATTTAGGGTCAAAACGTGACAGTTGTCCGGGAAATAAACAAGATTTTCTTAAAAAAACACTTCAAAATATTTTCTTTAATAATTTCGTACGGATCATGCACAATCCGCTAAATAACATGACAGGAGCGCCAATTTCATTACAACTTTTGAATTTTCAAAAATTACACATTTAAAAATGATATTTTAATATAAAAAATAGCTTTTAGACATCTTGTATGATTCATATATATATATATATATGAATTTGGATTCTGGATTTATCCTATAACTCGGTTTGTGGACACAGTTGCTTTAAATGATCTATGCTCTAGTTTCTCGAATTCTCAAATGCATTGGAGTGTATATCTTTCATTTTGTGACTACATAAATAATGAGAGATCTTTAAGTAGTGCACATTAGTTTCGTGGCTAAGGGCATGAACTCCTGATTTTATAAGATCAGCAGTTCAAAACCCGAGACCTTTTATCTTTACACTTTTTGAAATGATTGAGTAATACTTGCGATTCAATGGCTTAAGAATCATTTTCAATAAAATGTTTACATTTACTATAATTAAAGATTTGTATTTTTTAATCCCCGGCATTTATTAGTTCTTATGATGAGTTTTTCAAGGAATCGCTAAATAATTGGAAACAAGTTGCATTGTTGTAGAATGTCGTAAACGAATCAAATAACACGAAAAAATGTGTGCTGTTTTTAAGCCAGTCGTTTTGAGGTCTTGGAGAAAAATATAGTATTCATGATGGAGATACTACGTAAACATCCGTTCGTATATAAAAAAATTGTTTTGGATCATTTAAAAAAAATGTCCGATGTTTAAACCTCTGGTATTTGAAACTGCTTCAGGCGAAGTTATTTACAATGTATCTAAGACTTTCGGTTCTAATGATTCTCCCTGATTCGCTTACCCTTGAGTGTCCATTAAACTACATGCTTCTCGAATTACATGCGTCCCGCCCCTTATTCTTAAGTTCACATCTTTGACCTCTTAATTCATGCCTTCGGCTGTGTCCTTTGTGAACCCTCTTTTCCCTATTCAAGCAAACCATTTCTTTCCCTTTATTTGCATATTTCTTTCGCTCGACCTCTGCCCTTGTCTGCTCTTGGCAGTTCAACTTTGCTGCACCTTTTTCTTTCTCTCGTGGGATAAAGAAGTTCCGACTATGCCAACAATTGTGTATGAGAAATCGGGGGGCGGTGATTATCAGTTTCGGGGATCTCCTTAAGTGGGCATGCTGGATCTCGCGGTGAGTCAGGGCATCAAATACGTCACCGCAGAACCTCTAATCGGACCTAGGGTCGAATGCCGACGGTAGCAGAATTTTCGACACCAACTAGACACCTGGACCAAATTCAGGTGTTGTCTGGAGGAAAATTCTATCGGCCGTGTGCTATGATCGGTAGTTTTCCTTGTTTTCTCCGATCAGTACCGGGTGACTGCCGGAGCAGTACCCAAACAACGAGCCACGGGCCGCACGCGATATTTCCTTCTCTTCGTTGTCCCCTCCTCACCCCTTACTTCCACGCATTTGCACTTAAATTCACTTCAATAATACACACGCTCGGGTCGAGAGCTTAGGGCTTGTCCGACTGGGGCGGTGCCCCGCTGGTGGGAGCATACCTGGTTGGAGAAAATCCCGCTAGCCGACGGTAGGTCGGTGCCGGATCTCACCATCCAGCGGGGAAAGATTACCACCATCTCCCGAGAAAACACATGCACTACACTTACGAGTCTAATGAGTCTAGCATTTGACGGGCCTGAGATCACTAATCAATCAAAAATGGTAGGACGGGACGAGGCGAGGATGGTTTGGGCGGGGTGACCAGGCAAAGCACGAAAGGCGGAAGGGTGAGGGGGAGGGGGAGGGCAGGATGAGGAAGGACCGGGTGGCGTGGGCACGTGGGGTGGGGCAGGGTGAGATTGGGCTGCATGGGGAAGGGACGGAGCAGAGCAGGACAGGCAAAGGTGGGCCACAGCGGAGCAGAGCTGAGTAGGACGGGGATGCCCCTTACATAGATTCATTCCTTTTCCTATACAACTTGTTTTCTCTAAAAACTCTCTGGCAATTCAGTCAATTCAGCAAGTAATAAATAATGTAATGTTATCTTAAGTCATGTCTCCCCCAGGAACCCATATACGTATTATTCATTGTAAATACATTGTACATTAGAAACACGTCAATAATAAAAGTAGGGGAGTTGCTATTACGGGTGATCGTGGAGATGACAGTGCATGCAAACAGTGAGTGCAAGTACAAGCGCGGCGCATGCACAGGCGCGGGCGCGTGCACCTGTGTGGAAAATGCGTTTTTCCTCATTAATTGAGGGAGAGTAAAGTAAACGCGGCCCCGAATGTGGGCCAAGGATGCTGCTTGGCGATTGCTTGCAGGTGATACGGGAAACGAATGCATTCCCCGGCGGGGCACTGACTCGCGAAGAAGCCCTGGTGCAGGCGAGATAACCCACCTCCCCTGCAGAACTGTTTCTGCGAGACGCGGAATTAATGCTTGTGAAGTAAGAAGGAATTTCAAACTCGTTAGAGTAAAATTAGTCTCGCAGCTTGGAGGCGTCACAAAAATGTGACATACACTTTCTTGGCCTTGGGATTAAAGAAGTTGTATTAACTTTCGTAGGTAAAGACGCTTTTCACTCGGAGAAATCTTATTTCAACAATAGGATAATCTAATTAACCTAGCTTTTCCGCGTCTTGATGTTCCAGTAGTTTGGGGTCAGACGTTTTTACGTGAACGCTACTACTACGATTTAAAATTAATCCATTTCAATCGAATTGTGGGTGCTTTTCTTATTTTGATTAGTATTCTTTCTTGAGGGAATATGCGGTGTTAGTATATAGTATTTTATTAAGAGTTATTTGTCCACGAAGAAGCGAAACAATCAATAATTGACTTATTTTTTGACAAATTCGTCGACGATGTCAAAGTTCCAGAGGAAATGAAGAAAAAACGTATATCCGTAACCCATAGTTCAACGTAGGTGATAAAAAGAAAGATCAGCGTGAGAAACAAAATGAAGAAGTGGAATAGAAGGCAGAAAATAGGAAGTGGTACGAACGCAAAATGAAGATCAGGAAGAGACAGATGGAGATGGTGAAAACAAACACATTTGTTCACATAGTTTTCCATTCTACTTGATGCAAATTCTCATTAATAATTTACATTAATTCATTTAGAAATAAGTTGATAAGGTCGATCAGAAGCTTGAAGGGGAAGTAGAGGAATAAATACAAAGGGAAGAGAAAAAAGGCGAAGGAAACCAGAATCGGACGAGAACAAAGAGAACATGCGGAAGAAATGGCTTCAGAAAGGAAGAGGTACGAAAATGAGTTGCGAGAATAGTAGAGATGCAGCGAAAGGTGCGCCCTAAACATCGGAGGGAATACGACGGAAAAGCGAATACCATGTAGAAACTGACAAGGAAAGACAGAAAGAAAAAGAGAGTTGACCACCTTGAATACAATATCTTTTATACAGCTTTTTATCTGTACATTATGAATGAAATCTCATTGAATCCTTTTACTGCATTTAGAAATTTAGATTGCGACGTAAGTATTCTTTAAGATTTGGTACAAGGATGTTTACAAACGATAATATAAAGGTGAAAGAAAGGTTAGGTCAAAAATATGTTGAAGACATAATTGGAAACCGGTATTCAGGTAGCTCCAAAAAAAATGTTGAAAAAGAAATGGGAATTGTGGAGAAGAGCATAAGGAGGAGACTGTAAAGAGAAATGGAATATCATGTAGGGATAAATGAAAGAATGGTAAACAAAAAGAGCCAGAAAAGAGTGACCGTACAAAACGGAAGGCTGGGGCCAGCAAAAGCAACCAAAGCAAGATAGAGAAAAAAAGGAGAGAAGAGGGCATTGTGAGCAAGGGAGCAAGCCTATGCAACCGGAGTTTCCGCGTGGCACCCCGAGAGCGATGGGGAATGCCTCACCACGGAAATAATCGAGATTCCATGCGCAGCGTTGGCGCGGGCCGCACGCTATGCAAATGTTGGAATTAACCGTACGCGCCTCCATTTGTCATGAACTTTATCTGCGCAACGACCTCCCGAGATCAGCCTGCGTGCGGGGGCGGGTGCAATATGCCCAAGCCCGCGCGTACTGTATGCGGGCACGCGGCGGGGCCATTACCATCGCACGCACGCCCTTAACGCCGCAGACATGAATGATTCAATCTCCTTCAGAATCGCAATGAGGTGGTTGTCCTTGCGGATGGTGAGTTAGCGTTGTTCAGCAGCTTAGCTAATTAAATTATGCGAATTTCGCGCGACAAATTTATCGCTTTGGGAAATCGTTTTCTAAACTGCGGTTATGTTTTGATGGGAGGCATTACAATTAAATTCGTGTCAGGTGTGTATGCATATTTAAGATCTGTGTGTTCTTAAGCATGGACTAACGAAACGTTTTAGTTTAGGATGGAGGTAGGTTTCCTCACTGATTTAATTGACTGATGATGTTACAACGGTTCTCGACGTACAGGGATGAGTACAATTTATAATATTGGGCTTTTAATCTTCCACGCATGCTAAATGCATTAATACTTTTACTAGAAAATTTATTTTTCGATTTTTATTATCAATTTCATTTTCGCCTGATAAACGTTTTTAAATTGATTTTGATTTTAGATTTGCTCTACGCCCATTATCTCTTTATCACTCTATTCATGTCGTTAGATTTATGTTGGATTGTGTCCTTTAGGTTGTTTACTTACATCATCTGATGTCAAACTCTAATCGTCAACTCTGTTTACGCCAAGTCTTTTGTGTTTTCCCAAGTCGTGCATCGTAGTTCATCTCGATGCTTTTGTACCTATAACTTAGCTTGCAGGTGATAACGCAGGTGTGTCATAAAATACGCTTACGGTTGGGAATGTGGCTTTAGGAACATAAATCAATACTGGGAGCGGCAAGCCTAAAGACTATACCTAATAGGTGCAGTGATTGGAAGATCGTGAGTCCGATCACAAAAAGATGCCAGTTTGCACAAAGCGTTTTAACGTCAGCGAGTCAATGAGTTAGCGATGCCTGACGAAATCCATTTCATGTGCCGTGTACTCTGATCTGTCGTAATCAGTGGTTTGAACGGTTTCCCAAATCACTTTCATGTGTATCCTGAAAGTGCACCGAGCCATAAATAACGAGCCATAAACGCGAGCCATCTTGCTTGCCCATTCCGTTTCCATTACCACGTCATTAACAGTTTCATTCTATTACCATTCAATTCCACGGGCGGCGTGCGTTGACCATCATAACTGAAGGACGCTGAAAACCACAGTCAGTCTAGCTCTTGAATCATGAAGATTATTCTTATGTCGCGGAAGATGCTGTTTGAGCTTGAGTGAAGGGAAAACGAGTTTGAGGAACCTAAGTATTGGAATGAGGGAATGTTAAGGCTTCGAAATGGCTTGTTGTGGGAGAGCTGGAAAGTTGGGCAGAAAGACTTGAAAAGCGTCATCCTGGTTTCGTGCAAGAGAGGATTTTGAAATTAAAAATATTAAGTGTCAGCACACATTGTCGTTATTATCTGCTTTCCAACATGAAGTATTCGAAGAAAATACCCATGTTACCTGTGTCCTTGGAGAAAGGAATTGATTATCTCTCTTTTCTTATTCCTTATTCATGCGAGCATGAAACAACGCATATTTCGCTCCGCTGCGGTGTGCCAAAAACAGCTGGCTAAAGTATTGTCTCAGAGTACTAAAACACGGCACCGACCGAGCATAAACTCATTCAATACCACAGCGATATGCCAAGATGTCTCATGGTGCAAACACGATCCCGGTGCGGCTAGTTCGGCTGTTGGCTTTTAATAATGCGTACGAACGGCGCCTTAATCAGAAACGGCATTTTTTTGATAAAGCGACAATTGGAGGCGCTTTACTTATTATTGCGGCGATGCTTGCTTCGGCCTGGCGAAGGGAAGTGGGGGCCTCAGCTGACCTTTCGCGAAGCAGTTATTCTAGCGTTTATCCCTTGTTATTTTCCTTGTTCCTTTCTCACCTTAAGAATACTTCGTAAGAAGAGAAAGTTATGTTGTCGTACGCCAGAAAACGGCGATTTTTTGCCAGAAAACTCTCATTGTTGGGCTCTGGTGGCGACAAAGTGGATAAATCATGTTGCTAAATTTAGGAAAAAAATGTCTAACTCATGATGTAGTCAGAACCCATGTTTTGATGGCTCTTGATACCGAAAAATCGATTGACGGCAAAACGTCCGTCCGTCTGTCTGTCTGTCTGTTTGTCCGTCCGTCCGTATGTTTTTCATTGCACTATGCTCTCGGAATTTAGGGGTATAAAAGACTATCTTGGGCGGGGTGCGTTTGATATGTACACTCTTTGCTGTCCGTTTATACCAAAGACAGGTTATAATTCTCTCTAAATTAAGATTAGGCGCCAAATTTGAGTTAATTCGGGTACCTATATGTAAACAGGGAATATCATCGATTTCCTTAGCGTATCAACGATTTAACCTTCAATCTGTCTGCCAAAGCGGAGCTGGAAAAAATCACCTTCTTCATGCAGCTGTGTTGGCCGGTGGCGGAAGAGTTGGAGAGGTCGAGCGCCCTGAGGGCAGAGGGCGCCGCTTAGCCTCCGCCTCCGCCCCTGACCCGCACGTCGAGGTCGCGCCAAGGCCTCCTCCGGTAAACAGCATGGAACGGAGAGCGCCCCTCCCCCGGGGAACGCGCTGACTCGCGCCAGCGTTTTCACGCGTAAATTGAGCGCAGAGAATCGCTACTGAGCTCAACGTCCTTTGTAGCCAGAACAGAGGTTCCTCAACTACCGACCTATTGCCAGACCTAGTCTAGAACCGGTCGCTGAACTGGAAATTCTTTTTTTTTTTGTTGTAATATTTGTCTTTGTTAGTCTAGAACCGGTTGCTGAACTGGAAATTCTTTTTTGTTTTTTTTGTTTTAATATTTGTCTTCGTTTCAATGCGATCACATAAAATATGTTGTAGGTAAGACATTTCTGATCGATTATAAATATATGGTCTGTATGATCTTTTGTAGGTATCTGTGTGTGTTTTCAAAATTATAAACTGTAACTCTTACCCTTTAACTTTCTATGTCTACTCTAAGTTAAAAGTAAGTTAACTTAGAGCCGCAACTACAAAGTTCCACATTCTCTTTATTTCAGATTATTTGTTTATTAGGGTCTTATTTTACTGTTCTGACTTATTTCTGATTACAGATCGTTTGAAAAAATGAGACGGAGCGTATGAAAAGTAGAATATTTCGGAGTTAATTAAGAAATAACTTTACATAAATATTGTTGCTGTGTTAATATGATAACAAACTTTATGTAAATGTAAATACAAATAATTACACTTAAGAACAATTTTACAAAAGTGGGGATTGAGTTTGATAACTAAGTAAGGTGATTTAATGTACAAACAGTTTATTACATATTTTAAGATTTTAATTGTTGAAGATTAAATACATTTTGCGAAATCACTGTTTCAATTCGCAGACAAGGATACGCCGGCATGTGTAAATACGCAGCTTTCTTTATTGGAATCGTCTACGCACGATTATAAGGTTAATGTTTATTTTTCCTCAATCCTTTGTTTGAAAATTGTCATTAGAAGCCGGAGCCTCAATGCTTCAAGCTATAAATGTAAGGAGGATTTCTGAAAAATTAAAAGAAAGGTATTGTATAGCACAATTTCACACCATTGATTTTTACAGAGAATAAATGTAGATGGTAAGTGGATGGAGAACAGATTTTTATTGGGAACATATAGAATAAAATCGTGATAAAAGGAAGGAGAGAGAGAAATTTCTCGTGTAAAAGTTATTTAAGAAAACATTTTTTTAAGTTATTAACTCAAGAATAAGAATGTCGAACGTAATTGGAAATAATTAATATGTTTGTGTTAATTTAGATCTTTATTCTGAGAAAGTTGTGAGAGTTAGATTGATATCAATGGAATTAAAATCATTGAAAGTTTGTATGAGCGAGCAGAGAAATTAAGAAAGACAAATGGAATGAACTTTCTCTAACAACGGGAGGCTGAGGGCCTTTACAAAATCTTTATCTCGCATGATGCTCCTGAGCTTTTAACACTTCATAGTTGCACATCACACACTTTCATCTTACTAGGCACATTAACAACTACAAGATTTTGAAAATATATAATCACTGTGTTTACAAACCTGTAGTTGCAATTATGATTGCAATCAAAGTTGATATTTTTTCACGTTTTTCACGTTTTTTTACGTTTAATGCGATTGTACGCGTGAACTCTGGAAGCTAATTTTCTCAAGTATTTTTTGCGATTTCGATTTCATTGGAAAAAACTATATAAATTTCAAGGTGTGTGTTAGTTGAAGTTAAAGGTTTTGCTGTGCATGTACTGGTATCTTTTTAATTTCAGTTTAAACAAATTTATCGGAATCGCATGTAATGCAACTCTGTGTTGCCGCAAACTGAAAAAATCGGAATTATAACAAAATTGTTTCCTAACGGATGCTGGAATAGTGCATTTTGACGGAACAACATCATTTGTGGTAACAACATTAGAGAAATTTCATGAAAATTCTCGGATTTATTGTTATTGCTGTTTCTATTAATAAGTGTTGTCTCAGCTGACGCAAACATGTTCTGAGGCGGTAGCAGCTTACTGCTCAGTGGCATCTGATTTATTTATGGAGGTTGTTATTTCTATTATCTTGGGTGAGACATATATGTTTTCGCCTTATAAGTACAACGTATACCATAATACGATCTACAATCATCGTTTAGTATATTTCATAATTGCCCGGGGAATTGACCAGATCTCTGACAAGCAATCGCTAACATCTTATCAGGGTTGTAACTCAAGAAGATAATAATGATATCAATTAAAAAGATTCCGTATGCGGGGATACATCGATATCTTCAAACATGCCTTATTTCCATAAAAATGTTTTCCAAGATTGCATTATAATATAATTTGGTCTATGTTTATAGAGAATAGTTCCCCGAAAAAATATTAAAATACGCTTAAAGTGTGAGCTTTAAGCTTAAAATACGCTTATATTACGAGAAAGACTACTCTCTAGTTTGACATTCGCTGTATCTTTCATAAGATGGGTAGATACAGTAATACTAAGGAATGTTGTGGGATGAATAAATATTTATTGATTGAGGGCGCAAGAGCTACCTAAATCTTTAGTTCCATAAGTATAGGGCATCTTATATCTCAGGAGAGATCGCCACAGGTAACTCAGGGTATCAATTGATGTCACTGCAGTGTCTCTGACCAGAATTTTTGCTGGACAGCTAGGTCGAGTTCAGCAGCTCTGGGGAGAATTCCAGCAGCTGGCGGATCTGATCGTTAATTTTCTGTGGTGTCTCCGACCAACACCACGCGAATGCTGAAGCAGTACCCTATCAAACGGGCCACGGATCGCGGGCAATCCTTCCTTCTTCTTCCTTGTTCTATCCTCATCCCTTACTTATATACACATTCACGTGCACTACACAATCACACTTATAGGGGGCCTAGTCGGAAGCTCAGAGCTTTCCCCGGCCGGGGCGGTGTGTCTTTCGTGTGAGATATCTGGTTGAGAAGAGCTGACGTAGGTCGACACCGGATATCGCCAGACAGCGAGGAAAGTTCACTGCCACCGCCCGCGATACAACATGCACGACACTTACGGGAGTTATGACCTTAGCAGCTGGCGCACCGGATATCACTAATTAATCAATTAATCTCCGGAGGGCACCGTGTACCTCCACTGATTGAACGTGAAATCCAGCGCCCACCTACACTTGGACGTAAGTTTAGGATGCCGCGAGAAAGTTGCACATGCAGCATGGAATGTCCTCAGACAACTGCAGGAAGAGAAGTGAAATGATTTAAGAAGTGGGTAGTCTGGTCAGGAGAGGCCAAGGTCAGGAGATGGCAAAGAAGGCAAATTATTACTTTCTTCTTCACTTGTCCCGACAAGATGTCAACGTGAATGCCTATTTAGCTATTTTACATCCACTTTTCTCTCCATTCTGCAGCTTGTTAATGCAGTTGACATTCACCGGAAAGTGGTGAGAGTTTTGTTACTTTTTTGTGTACGGTACAAGGAAACGTGGAAACCTCAAATACACGACGATGAATTTTGTATTTCATATCCCCAATAAGTACTTATTAAAGCTTGTTGAACATTTTGAAAATAAAAGGCTTTGAGACAATAAATTGAAATTCTATTGGAAATTGTGACACTATTTTTAAAATCTGCCAGAGTATAAATGTAAATCCATAGACATAAAACGTTTCTTAAAAATATGTTCATTCTAAGTTACAAAAGTTCAAAAGTACTAAATACAAAATAATACCATCGTACATTTTATTAAGCAGTGGGTAAGACTATTCATTCGCTTATTTTATTTTCAACAAGCGTATTATTGTCTTCCAAATATTGCTGAGTGATAGTTTACTTACACTTTAGTGATGGCTAGCAAAATGCCCGATGTTGCCAGGGCTTTCTTCATATCAAATCCGTTGAAGGAAGAAAAAGTTTAATTTTAGATAAACCATGGTGTTTAAAATTATTTTTAATGTAATTGGTTCCAATTTTAATCAAATACCATAATTTTCTTTCTATTTTATTTTAAAGTACATTGCTGTTAGAATTTGATCTGCTCTGCTTTCCTCAAGATCTTCAAGTATTTGATTAACTCTACATTTACTGAGTAGGTACAATATGCACTCACACTACGCATTTAAAAAAATATTGCTTTTAAATAATAATTCTGACAGTTCATGTGTTTGTCCGTTATTCTATTATTATTATTATTATTATTATTATTATTAATATTATTTATTTATTAGGAAAGCAGAGCAGATTCTAATAGCAATATACTTTAAAATAAAATAGAAAGAAAAGTATAGTATTTTATTAAAATATGAACCAATTACATTAAACATTATTTTAAACTTTATAAATATTTCCGGGATATAATTTTATAATCTAATACACCCTCTCGTCATTGAAAGTACTTTCATTTTGTGACTCATTTTTTCTGTTTGATATAGGCTTGTTCAAATCATTTAGCCAAACAAAACCAGAATACATCGTTATTATTTTTATGTGAATCTGAGGTCAGTCAGTCTTTCTTGAAGAGATACCAATTGGAGAGCTGATAATGTCGGCATGTATCAAATCATCAGTATTATACAAATAGGAACCTGTAGCAGCAAAAACATGTCGAGTATGTGGAAACTGGGGTCCAGGAGCAGAAAAAAAATTCGCCGTTCTGAAACGACACGAGTGATAATGGGCTTCCCTCGTCTCATGACGTCAGCTATGTCCTAATCAGTGACGTTCTGAATATGAGAAATCTGTCGGTACGTGCTGTATAAAAATAGGAGATATAACAGAATCTAATATTTTATTTTCAAAATGGAAACTGTTGTTTTATTTTCCATGGTTTATGGATATCTAATAAAATCATTGACACCTCTCACATGACCACTGCCTGCTTAGCGTTTCGAATATTTATGCCTATATTTAAAATTAGTACCATCCATTACGTATAGCAATTTGTTCGCCCATCTTAGGCCATTCTGATTAGTGTTTAAGCTGTTAAAGTTAACTTTATCTCTTAAACTTAGGGTTTATTTTCGAGACATATTGTATACACGTTAAAAACACAATTTTTGCTGTCGTCGCTAATTTACCTAACGACCTAGAAAATTCGATATGCATTCTGGGCTGCCTTCAAGCTAGGCGCTATCTCCTGTAATAATTGTTTGTTTGTTATTTGGACGACTTATCTTATTTCAGTACAAAATGAACGTCCTCGATATTGAGTAGAAATGTATATTTTTGTCAGACATATTTGTAGTAATGATTTGTTGTTTTCTTTAGCATCTTCTGACAAAATAATTGGAGATGTAAACTTTTTTTTGCTTTAACCGCTTCCATCTTTAAAAATCACCCCATACAAATGAAGACACTTAAAATACTCAACATAATAATCCTTCGATTCATTGTCAACAGATAAAAATCCTGAAAAATATGCGATTCTTTCTCAAAATCATAAAAGTCCAATACATACCTAAAGCATATTTTTAATATATTTAATTGAACACTTAAACACGCTTAATGTTTATTGTATCATATGTAATCTCCTCTACCTGAACATACTGTTGCAACAAAGCGCACATCCAGCGCACTGTCCAGATTTGCCTCAAAAGCCTCCTGAAGTGCTGAGAAACACGCGGTAATATCTATAACTGACGCTGTTGGGTAGCGCGTATCTCATAGGTGGGCGGGGGGAGTGAATAACGGATTAAACATTAATTAAGTGGACACTGACCTCGGCGGAGCCTTCAATAGTTGCGAAGACACCAAAGACCACCCATATAACACGCCGAATAAGCGATTTAATAACCCATAATTGTGCATTTACATGGGATTTTGAAAAATGTATGCCATCGAAAAAATGTGGGCTATAATTTATTTATTTATTTTTTGTTATTTTAGGTCGCATTAACATCAAGATAATTAGCGATCATTATTGTGTTTAACGTTATGTAATAATATGGCGATGACAGGGGGGAAAGAACGAACACAAGTACAACCATGCCCGAGGCGGGACTCGAACCCACGATCTTTGGTTCCTAGACACTACTACCTTCACGCTCTCGGCCACCGCGGATAGGCTATGAGCTATATTTATATTTGATGTAATTCAACTTTATTGATACTTTTTCTCGGAACACCACTCGGTAGGCCCGGTAGACCCCCGTATACGCGGGAGCCCTTCACTCTTATCAAAATATTCATCTTGAATACTCCATTTCTCGTGTTTTGGTCGATCATGGACGATTTGCTCCGACAAGCCCTGGCTGGTACTGCCTTCCACCCTCATTAGTCAATGGAAGGAAGAGCGTTTTGGAGAACGTTTTGAGTTTCGACGGGGGAGAGAAGCCCGGGCGACGGGAGCACGCGGGCGCGCCGGTGCGGGATTAGCATCGAGGCCGCGGCCGCGTGTCAAGGGCGCACGGAAATAGCAGCGCGGTCGATCGGCGTCCCCACACCCGCCCACGCCCCCGACCCCCTCCCCACCCCGGCCTCGCGCGGGTCACGGGGTCGCGCGCGGACCGGGCAACGAGAGCGCACGACAGGGCGAAGCAGTGCGCTCCGCCCGGATGAGATCGTCCTCACGCATCTGTGAAGAAGGAATTTGTGGCTTGCAAGCTGCATTTAATGAAATGGTTCTGTTTAGCTTGGCTCGTCTGTTATGGTAAAGAAGGAATTTGTGGCTTATAAGCTGCCTTTAATAAAATGGTTCTGACTCATTTGTTATTGTAGTTTGCAAGCCACAAATTCCTTTTTTACATTTAATGAAATGGTTCTTCTGAGCTTCACTCATCTGTTCTTGTAAAGAAGGCATTTCTAGCTTGCAAGCTGCATTTAATGAAATGGTTCTGTTTAGCTTGGCTCATCTGTAATGGTAAAGAAGGAATTCGTGGCTTATAAGCTGCCTTTAATAAAATGATTCTGTCTAGCTTGACTCATTTGTTATTGTTGTTTGCAAGCCACAAATTCCTTCTTTACATTTAATAAAATGGTTCTGTCTAGCTTGGCTCATCTGTAATGGTAAAGAAGGAATTCATGGCTTATAAGCTGCCTTTAATAAAATGGTTCTGTCTAGCTTGACTCATTTGTTATTGTAGTTTGCAAGCTACAAATTCCTTCTTTACATTTAATAAAATGGTTCTTCTGAGCTTCGCTCATCTGTCCTTGTAAAGAAGGCATTTGTAGCTTGCAAACTGTATTTATTGAAATGGTTCTGTCTAATCTACTTGTATGGTTATTTCAATATTATGTTCAACATTTTTATGTTGCTGACATTTTGCTGACAGGTTGCTGACATTTTTATACTTCGATTGATTGTCAATAAAAACTATAGTAATTTTGAAGCTGTCTGAGTCATACACATCGTGTATTTGTAATTCACTGGAAGCTCTGGAAGCCCAATATTCCCCATACGTGACCAATTTATGTTCTATTACTTACATCACACTCTAACTTAAGTATTACTTATTAACTCCTGCAATGTAAAAATTATAATTGACATGGGAATGAACATATCAACTTGCGGGCAACGTTTGAAACACCTGCGACAGTGCAGTTTATAAGAACAAAATGTTGTTCTTATTGCGTTAGATATTCTGAACGTAAAACAAATAAAGGTGTCAGCAAGGGAAGGATAAAGTTCAATAGTCTTAATGCACGTACGTGCTATTATAAGCGGATTTGATTATAATAATAAAATACATAATGCTTCCCAGGTAACAACCTCGTGAATTTTTTAAAAAGCTGTTTGCAGACAACTACTATAGGATTTTATTCGCGGCAAGAAATGCTACTTTTATTATCCATATAATAATTATTAACGAAAATACATACAGAGAATGCATGACGAAAATGCGCAAATTTCAAAATGTAATTAAAGTAGAAGTGAATATGGTATTGATCTCAATTGCTGCATCTCCATTTTGAAATTCCGTGATATCTTGTGATTGTTTTTAACTCATCCAGGACGCAACGAGGATGTGATTTGTTTTGTGGGGAAACTCGCAAATATTTTTAATTAAAATGTATATTGTATGTGTTTGATTGTTACTGCAATTTACGTATTTCTCTAAAATGTTTACAGACTGATTACTTTCATTTCTACCATTAGAGATGAATTGCAACCATTCGTTTTATAAATAACAAAATCTATTTATTCTCCGTGCCCCTGCGCAAAGGTGAGGGTCGAAATAGTAATTCTAAGACAAGATGCGAAGGCGGAGGTGTGTCTTCTCCTCGATGTGAGATAAACATCGCCTTCCTTGGATTATATTTTGTTCTCGTTGACCTTCACAAGAAAAATGCCATTCCCTTACCTCTAACCTTAAGTAATAACGCGCCAAGCCTTTAAATATGTGGGAATCGGTTACCGCCGCGCCCCTCGTACTCCCCCGACCCTGACACTTGCGCTCGAATTCGCGTTCAGTCACGACTCTTCCCTTCGCGTTACCTGCGGTGTAACTGCAACGTTGTGGATATTACTGCAGTTTTCTGAGAAGTGGTCATTAACCACCTTAGAAATTGTCCACGTGCTATCGCGAATGTGGCAATTTGGAAAGCTTGTAAATGGCTGATTGAGGAAAATAATTATGTATGTTGGGTGAACTTTGTTGTGGTCTTCCTGCTTGTAGAGATGATATTTAGGCAAGTGTCATCTGACTTGACAGTTTTGATACATTAATATCGTAATAGGAATTAACGATATCCTAATACTCAGAGGCTATAGGCATTTCCTACGCATTTATTCTTTTCACAAAATCACGACCAGTAATTTATACCTTTTGCACGCGTTGAAGAATATTCATGAAATATAAAGTAGTTTGGATGAGAGTTAAAAATGTTTTGCTTCGATCTGATAACTTACGTTGAGAAATACAAATTACCTTCACTCTTTGTAGACAAAAATGTGTAAACTCTTCCTACTTCTTACACACACACACACAAGGTGAGAAAAAAATGTCTCGTTATATGTCATCCGAGCATATGATGCTCAAAGTGCATTTCATTGATTCCATCGTGGGTTGTTTGACAGTTTTGGAGACTTCTTTAACCAAAGTAATAATCGAGATGTATTTGTCCTATAAAGAGTTGTGAATCTCATAAATTGAATTAAAGAATCTTTGACAAACCTTTGTAGAGGTACACAGAGGCGTATCTAGGTATTCAGGCGCCCGTGGAAAGCCTACAATTTGCGTTTCTGTCAGGTTACTTCAAAGTATACAATAAATAGCGTCCCTTGTGACTGGCGCCCATGGCACGTACCATATCTGCCATATCGTAAATACGTCTCTGGATCCCATCTATCTAAGACCCATTTTACACGCTTCCCTTTGACGAAGGAGTTCATTCGTCAAAATGAATTGTGTAAATCGCGTCTAAAAGATGTTAAACCCGATACGGACAAAATTGCCAAGGAAAGAATGCAACGACGATCTATACGCCATTAGTCGGGGGTTTTTATCCCGCTAAAATTTGGTTGTTCGCCCGTGTGTTGTGGCTTTCCCATCTACCCATACATCACTTTTAGAATAGATTTCTTTTAGTTCTTACTACGTATGTGGCGTTGCTTGGAGGCAAGGTGCAATACGATTTTCTGATCCTGAGTTTGAGGATGGATGGACATACCGAAGCGTTATGTATCTCCCGTTAATAAGGACAAGTAATATGACCCACTATGTTTCATTTAAAGAAAAAAATCACCAAATTCGATTAAGTAGAAAGGTCAAGTTTTTCTAAAGAAAAACTCTCAGTGTCGAAAGTATGTAGATAATAATAAGTTATGACAATAATAATAAGAAAAGGAGAATAACAACAATGATGATGTTGAAATGTTTTGTCCTGTGTGATGTTTAAATCCTGTGTCTCTGTGATAAATTTGGCGGAAACGGGGCAAATTCAATATGGCTGTGGAACGAATGTTCATTACCAGATTGACCTCCCCCTTATCCTCCCTGTTATCCTTTCACTAGCCCTGTCCATCGCCCTCTCTTACCCCTTGGCCACCCACACCTCTCTTGGCCCCCTCTCCACGCCCCGCGGTTACGAGAGCAGTGCTTGTCAGCAAAAGAGTCGTCAGATGGCGCCAGCGGCCGGCGGCACGACTGGGGTGCTCCCCGCGGCACTCGACACAACACAGTGGGCGCCGCACCCTCGTGCGGAACGATCTCCTCATAGATCTATGAAAATGGACGCCGTCCAGTGACCACAAATTCACGGAACCAGAACCGCCTTCACTTTGCTTTCTTATCGTTGAACAGTTCTCCTATAAATCCACTTACGTCAGTGAAGAATTACCCGTTTAGGAATCTTTTTTGACAAAGGCAAATTATAGCAGCATCTAATTGACTATTGTTGGGATTATAAAGGACATAGCGTTTTGTATCTAGAATGCATGTAAAAAAGTAGTACAAGTTTTCTTCGTTTCATAATTATTTTGGAACCTTAGATTAATCTATTTTAAGGAAAGTTCATACGTAAAAAATGTCTTTCATCTGAGGCTGGTCAGGGGGTGTGAGGTGATATTATCCCCCCCCCTGGTCCACATTTTTTTGTAATATGGCTTAATTTATTTTTAATCATTTTCTACACGATCACATCCAACCCTGAATGCATGTATTATTTTAAAGTTAGAAATTTATTTAGTATTTTAAAAATATTAATTGGGCCCATTAATTGGGCGAACTGAAATCGATCTCATATAAGTGACTTATGAATTTGTCATTTCCTCCATATATTTCAATAATCATGGTCGAAGATCTCCGTGCTATTATTTTCTTTCGCATTTTTGTATTAATATGAGAAAGTTTGAAGGAGACGTCAAATATCAAGCGTTATTTGTAATAATATATTAGCAAACATTTAATTGCTGCTCACTCTGCATATCTAATAATGAATTAAGAATGATCTCCTAGGTCGAATTTAGTCACTGTCTGGGAGAGAATTTTAGCGGCGGCTGCTGTGATCCGTAGTTTTCCGTTGATTCTCCTATCAATACCAGGTGAATGCCGGAGCAATACCCTAACAAAACGGGCAACGGACCGCGCGCGATCTTTCCTTCCTCTTTCTTGTCCTATCCGCATCCCTTACTAAAACATTTAATGCACTACACTACCACACATGCCAGGAGACCGGCTGGGAGCTTAGAGCTTGCCCCGGATGGGGCGGTGCCCCGCTGATGGCAGGTACTTGATTGAGGGAAACCGCGTTAGCCGATAGGTCGGCACCGGATCTCACTATCCAGCGAGGGAAGATTATCGCCACCTTTCGAGCAAAACACATGCACCACACCTACGGGACTGCTGACCTCAGCAGTTGACGCGCCCGTTATCACTAATCGATCAATCAATGAGAATGTTCTTATGTGTTTCATTTAGGGCTCACAAAGAAGTGAGAAGCAGAGAGCGAGTACGTTATTTCGATTTTATACCCTCGATCACCCACTCAGCACTCGAAAGTTAGGCACTTCCTTATCCACACTACTTCGTTATATGGAACATGGTAATCGTACATCAGCGTAAAATTATTTCTAATCGAATTAAAATTCACCAAAACTATTACTTCAACACGTTATTTTAGTAATCCGACTGATTACTAAACTGTCTGGCACTGACGGTACGGTCATCATTATCTGATCTATTTGATCCTATTTCCCTCCTGTCCTACCTGATCAAACAAAAAACGCTAGAAGAAATCCACATGCAGCAGTAGTGCAAAACTACGACCCCGGATGATGAAATGAACGTAATTCAATAGATGAAAATTTGTAGATGGATGGATAGATATAGACCAAAATTTCGGGTTAACCCTAAAATGATGAAAAAGGAAAAACTACGTGAAAGTTATACCTCTGCTTCAGAAACTTTCATTCATTATAACGCAACGTCATTCAAAATGAACGTCTGAGGGATGGATAAGTTTGCATTTAAACTATACAGGACGCAGACCATGTGAAAAAATGCCATTATAATTTGTGTTCCTAATAATATTTTTTCTTTTCTTCATTTTGTTAATAGAATTGCAGGTGGTGTAGATACCTTCTAATAATAAATAAAGGAAAGGTGTTGTTCGGTATCAAATATCGTATACTGAGGCTTAAGATCTTTTCGTTTGCAAAGATAACATCATCAGAGCTATCCGACAATTGCATAAAACATGAAATATAGATTATACCAATTATTTACAAAAATGATGTACAAATTGTTAATGCCAGATAGGTAAGCAAACTGAATCGTTATCTTGCAGTGTCTGGGCGGATAACTTTGAGTGCAACTCATTTAAGAGAAACGAAGACTGGTCGAAAGCAAGTGGGGGCGGGGTAGGGGCGGTGCAGTCCGAAGGGCGCGGCAGGAAGGCTGTTTGTGGAGATGTGAGGGGCAGACGGGCGGGCGAAGGAGGGTGGAGTTACGAGTGTACAGATTTTTAGTAGAGGTGACGAGAGTTCAGGTATTTGCTGGTTGAGACAAGTCATGTTTTGTTTTTTCAGGCTGTTGTCTATATGAATGGATTCTAATTTTATTCCGTGTCAGTATCAATTTTCAGTTTTTAGAATACGGAAATTAGTGTGTTGGGTGAATGTGTGTGTGTTTAGATTTAAGTGATCAGCGAAGTGTGACTGTGGTAGTGTTGTTTTTCCAAGTTTGTTCGTTATCTTTGATTCTCTGTGTGACTTTTAGACCAGTTTGTCCTATGTATATTGCATTGCAGTTGTTCCAAGTGAGAGCATAGATCCCGCATAAGGAGGTAGGGGGGATTGGGTCTTTAGTGTTGGCTAGTGTTTTCTGCAATGGAGTGTTGTGGAAGGTAGTTTTTAGACAGAATTTATTGAGTGTGGAGGCTATTTTAAGAGAAAGGGATCCTACGTAAGGGCTAGAGAGGTAGTGGGTGTATTGTTTTTGCCAATTGGAGCGAGAGTGGTGTGTTTTCGGATGTTGAGTGTGTTGGTTTTTTGATTATTAATTTATCAATGAAATTACTTTCGTATCCATTTGCCCTGGCTATATGTTTTATGATGTTTATTTCTTTTTGTGTTTTATGAAGACATGGGTATTGAAATTAACCGATGTACCATGTCATGGAAGGCTGCATGTTTGAATGTGGGAGGGTGTTGTGAAGTGTTGTTTATGATTGAGTGTGTGTGTGTGTGGGTTTCCTAAATATGTTGAATTCATGATGGTTCTGCATTAGCATGATGGTGAGATCAAGAAAGTTTAAAGACTTGTATTAATTTTCTATTTCAGTGGTGAATTTTATCTTGGGTCGTAATGAGTTGGTGTATTGTCTAAAAATATCAAGATGTCTAGGGGTGCTTGTCCATAGTGCCAACACGTCGTCTCCTTATCTACGCCAGTAAAGGATAGTTTTAGAAGTGGATATCCAGAAGCAAATAGCGTATTTTCCCAGTTGTTCATAAATATTTTAGCTATTAAAGTTGAGAGGGGGTGAACCCATTGGTAAACCAGAAACTTGGGTATACAATTTGTCATTGAATTTGAAATAGCTGGCATCTTTAGGTTGAACAGTTAAGTTCTGATGAGCACGGTACGGCACACTGTGATCTGTCAATTAAGTCTTAACCCATTTATTCCCACTGCCCCATTATTGGGGCGGTTCACTTTATTATATATTTAGAGTTATTAGAATTTCATTTCAACAAAATTTTATTATGAAGTGATTGAGGTTGGCAATATGTAACGCGTCAACGGTCGACACACGTTTTTTATTTCATTCTAACCGTTTCTAGTGCACGGGAAAGATCACAGTTTTTCGAAGTTATGGCTTCAAATAAAAGGTGAGTCCTTCTTTTCGCCTTAGTTTTTGAATATTCTGATAATACGATTTTCCCTCCTTCTCATATACATTCTCAACATATCTGTATAAGAAAATTGCGAAAAACATGTGTGTGAGCAAAATAATATCAGTATAAACAATACTGCCCCAATAGTGGGGCGGTGGGAATAATTGGGTAGGGGTTTGTTTATTTCGTTGTTAGTACAATATAGCTAATTATTACTCACATTATTATAAATATTCATAATATTCGGGTTTATTTACTATGATTGGTCATGCGTGAATCACATAACCTTACATTTCTTGACTTACAGTCTTACGGTGCACGAAATTGCATCGATACTTGAAGACGACGATGATTTTTTGAACGGAAATGTATATATGCAACCTCCTGAAAATCATTTGTTGTCAGATAGTGATAGTGAAGACGAGGATAAAAATGCTTCTGTAAATAGTTTGAGCGGCAATCAGTTGCGTGATCATGCAGAGCTAGTTGCAAAAAAACTTGATAAAGAGACTGGTTGTGTCATGGATGTTGAAATAGGTACACCAGGGGATACCTGCGAAACAAATGACTGTACAGATAATAGTAAGGGAAAGGTCCATTTGCCTTCTGTTAGGATGTGGTCAAATACTGATGTATCGTATGCTTCTGAATTATGCTGGGAACAACCAGAGTGGTTAAGTGATAATTATACTCCAGAAGAGCTCTTTGAAAAATTTTATGATAATGAAGTAATACAGCTCATTGTAGACAGCTGTAAGAATTTTGCATTGCAACAAATATAGAATAAATGGAAATGAAATTTTCTTAGCTATCCTTCTTTTGAGTGGTTATTGTTCAGTGCCAGATACAGGATGTACTGGGAAACCTCTGAAGACACTCACAATGCTGCTATTTGTAAACCTATGTCTAGAAACAAATTTGAAGACATGTTAAAATATTTACATGTGTGTGATAATTTGAATTTGGATGCAACTGATAAATTCGCAAAAGTGCGACCCCTTTGGTCATTATTGAATCAAAGATGGCTAACATTTTTTCCAGGAGCTGCTAATTTATGTGTTGACGAAGCAATGGTGCCATATTATGGTCGCCATGGTGCTAAGTAACATCTTCACGGAAAACCAATTCGCTTTGGATACAAATTTTGGTGTCTTTGTAATAGATTAGGTTATTTAGTTCAGGGAGAGCCACACCAAGGGGCTAAAACAGGAAATTCGAATCTAAATTTAGGAGTTGGTGGATCAGTTGTTATGCAATTGGTTGAGAAATTACCAAAAAAGGGCAATACAGTCTTTACACAGATAATTTTATCACATCACTAAAACTTTTAGATGCGATGAAACGCGCAGGACATTTGTGCACTGGTACAATTAGGGCAAACCGTGTAGAAAATGCTCCATTAGAAGCAATAAATGCAATGAAAAAGAAAGATAGAGGATATTTTTGCCAAACCACAGACGTTACAAATGGTGTTACTTTAGTAAGATATCACGATAACAACATAGTAACAGTTGCATCGACTCACAAGGGAGTTCACCCTATTGGAAAGGCAAAAAGATATTCTGCCAAAGAGAAAAGGAGAATTGAAATCCAGCAGCCGGCATGCATTGCCTCTTACAGTTGTTTCATGGGAGGAGTAGATCGTTTAGACCAAAACGTAGCTTCATACAGAATTAATATTCATATGAAAAAATGGTACTATCAAATGACTGTTTTTCCCTTGAATGTGTCTGTCAATAATGCTTGGCAATTGTACCGTCTAACTCCAAAAGGAAAAGACGAAAGTATGGATTTGCTCTCTTTCACTAGGTACATTGTACAAACATATTTGCTGAAGGGAAATGAAAGACCTGGCCCATCTCCAAAACCACTCAAAAGGAGGGTAACAGACACTATCCGTTTAGACGGAATGAACCATATAAATATCAAGAGCTCTACTCAGATACGATGCGCATTATGTCATAAAAATACGACAAGGAAATGCAAAAAATGTGATGTTGGATGCCATGTTAATTGCTTTGAATCTTTTCATTTTCCATAATACTTTTAATAAATTAAGATAAAATACTTTTATCTTAATTTTTCTTTGTATGTTTCAATATTTAATATGTAACTTCATCAGTAAATACAAAATGTTGATACACAATCAATTGTTTTCAAATATTTATAGTCACAAATAACACCTACCCTTTCATTCCCACCGCCCCAATAATGGGGCGGCATGTTTCGTCCAAAAGTGTAACCGAAATTACCAAATATTGATAAAAACATATTTATCTCCTTATTATAATAAACATATGTAATAATAATTGTGTAATTTTCAAAACAAATAATTGTGGGAATAAATGGGTTAAACTATATTCTTGCATTCGGATGTTGGTACACAGGGAAATAAGTTTATCACATTAAAGAAAACAAGTTTAGCGTTGGTGGAGACTGGGAAATCCTTAATCTTATTGATGAGATCAGAGCTATTGAGTATTGTGTGCTGAGGTGTGTAATTCACGTGTTGTTTGAAATCTTTGTTCAGTTTGTATGCAATTCTGTGTGTGAGAGTGTTAGTGTATGAAACTACTGGTCTAATGAAGATGGTGGATTTGTGGATATTTGGTAAACTGTATAATCGTGGAAGAAATGGATTGCGGGGAAGAAATCTCTGTGGATGACTGAATAGGGCTTTTTATTCTGCGAGTTATTGTTTTAAGGAAGTGTGGTGTTTATTGATGGGGTCGTTTTTTAGGAGTCAGATTCCATTGTGGTCAGTTATAAAATCCTGTACTTTGTTGTTATACTCTTCCTTGTCAAGAATCACTATGGAGTTGCCTTGGTCAGCTTTCGTAATAATAATATTGTCTTGTGAGATTTTGTCTTTTAGTTTTTTTGGCAGTTGATTGTTCTGACGAGATGGGTTTCAGGTGCGTTGTGTTCAAAGTGATATTTGATAGTGTGTGTGACAGTGTGCTTGATTTCCGTATGAGGAGTATTATTGGGAAGGACAGTGTCAAGCTGAATGTACAGATTTTTTGGAGTGTTGGCATTGGGTGGAGAAGGAGGTGAGTATTTGAGACCTTTTTATAAGAGAGTGGCTTCGGAATGGGATAGAATAGAGAATGAAAGATTTATGACACGAGGATGAAAGTTGGGGTGAGTCATGAAGTCAGATTGTTTCTTATACTGCGCTTGGCTGCAAGATAGACGTTAGACGTTCTAGCTTCCTTACCTGCTTTTGTTTGGGGCGGCTGCATATTCTGAAGATGCAGCTTCTGGTGAAGACCAAGGGCGCATCCCGCTCAGCAGGATGTAGTGAAGAGGCTAAGTGCTAATGATGACCCTTTGATTTTTATATTGATAAATTCGCGGGATATCCCTCTCACAATTCGTGTGATGAACCATATATGTAAGTTCGCCAGCCCAAATTTCAAAGAAGTCTTGTAAAGGTTGGAGACCAACGAGGCTTGACTTGCTGACATTATTAATAGAAGTGCTGGTGGTGTAGATACTTTCTAATAATAAATACAAGAAATATGTAGTCCGGTTTGAAATATCGTATATTGAGGCGTATATTTTTTTAATTAATTAATTTTCTTAACTTTTTAAACATAGTGGAACTTCAAGGTCACAAGTTGCACGGAGAGGATAACACTATCTTTCATTCGAGAGCTTCATTATGATATAAATGTTTGGTATTGAAGCTCCCGACTGGATGACTATGTCCCTCTCCCCGTCTACCTCATGACCTTCAAGTGCGACTACGTTTAAACCGGAGTATAGCTATGTGATTAAGGTCGAAAACCCTGCCACTGCCGGGACTAGGACCTAAGACCTCCTGGTCAGAGTCGCTCCAGAGACAGAATTATTGCTGGCTCTAAGCTCAGCCGGTGCTTCAGCGGCGTGGGATAATGCGCGTACTATATCGTGCCGAGTTCGCGCTATGCATAGCGCACCAGCGAGAGCAGCAGCGAGCCTCATTTCCGGCGCGCGCGGCCCGGAAGCGACCGCGAATGATCCGGAAGCCCGCGGATCCAATTAGCGCGAGACAGAGACGCGCGCGCGGGAAGCGGCGTCGCGCGCATGCGCACTCCACAAGGCGCCGGCGACGCGTGCCAGGGCTGCGCGGCGGACAGACGCTGGCGTAGTGCACCATACGGACAAAGCACAGGGATGCGTTGGAGGGAGAAAATAAACAGTGTTATCTGTCTCACAGGAAATAAAAATTAAAAAGAAATTTAAAACTACCTGAAACAGACTTTCTTATGTTTGTATCGATTACTTAAAATCAGCAGCGGCTTGCATAGTGCACGATACGGACAAAGCACTGGGATGCATTGGAGGGAGAAAATAAACAGTGATATCTGTCTCACAGGGAATAAAAATAAAAAAAAAATTTAAAACTACCTAGAACAGACTTTCTTATGTTTGTATCGATTACTTAAAATCAGTAGCGCCTTGCGTAGTACACGATACGCTGGCATAGTGCACGGTACGGACAAAGCACTGAGATGCATTGGAGGGAGAAAATAAACAGTGATGTCTTTCTCACAGAGAATAAAAAATTAAAAAAATAAAACTACCTGGAACAGACTTTCTTATGTTTGTATCGTTTACTTAAAGTCAGTAGAGGCTTTTGGCTTCATAACTGGCGGTGACAAAAATCTGTGCTAAAAAATCTCATACACACAAATAAATGATATCTGTAGGAGTCGTTCATAAAGTACGTAACGCAAATTTTAACGAGTAACGTAACGAATTTAACGAGTATTTTCAATATCCCCTCTCCCCCTTGTAACGCATTTCTCTATTTCTATGTAACGTAGCGTAACGCTGCTTCAGACCCTCTCCCTCCCCCTTTAGCATTACGTAATTTATGGATGACCCCTTATCTTTCGCGATGCTTTCCCTTCTGCTTGTAATTTTTCGTATATGTAACATAGAGAAAGTGAAATAATACTAAAAAGATCTCGCAATTCACTCGGAAATGTGCTGTTTCTGGGAACCTGATACCCAAAAAGTGTATTTTTAAACGTCTGTCCAACCGCCTATAAACAACACTGACGCCTAAACCACACATAGGATTTTTTCCGAATTTATATCCCACTCAATCTGGCGCAACGTGAAACCCTGCAAATTTTAAACGAATCTTTGGATCTTTGGGGGTATTTTACACGAAACACTAAGATTTTTACAAAATTTTCTCAAAAACCCCTCTACATTTTTTGTACTTGGTATCCTGAATCTTGTACTCCCTTCTTCATTGTACCGAAAACATTTTCTGTTGGAATTTTTTATAGATATTAGGCCAAAAAATAACACAGACGTAACCTTTTTTTTAAATGTTTCGACATTATATTGATGAATATTCATCCAAGTAGGTGAAAGCGTAGACGTTATGGTCTGAGTTTTCCGATTAATGAAGACATTGTTATTATATCTGTTCTACTTGCGCGCGATAGTTAAAGCCATATGATTGATGCTTTTTGTGCCATATGATTGTGTGCGTTATCTCTCTGTCCCAAAAGTTTGTAGAAAAAAATGCCTGTTTTGGAAGGTTTTGTTTTCTTATATTTAGAAAATTTTGGGTGGATTTCATTCAAAATTATCCAACATTAGTAATTCCTCGAAAAATAACAGAATATCGTTAAATGCTGATATGAACGAATAGATTGCAGTGCGACAAAAACCTCTTCGCATTGACAATGACGTTGGAGAGGTTCGGAAGAAAGTTGATCTATTGCAATTTTCTAAAATTCAGACGTTCGGAATAATGAATAAATATAATATTCTTGACATTTACAGTACAGTTATTAGCGCAGTTGGATTTATTTCAGCAAGATAATTAAAGAAAAAAATTGGATCATTTTTAGAATTTTGAAACGTTTTTGATAAAAACAGATACAGTTTTTGAAAAAGAGTTTATTTTATGTGTTAGTATTGGTAAGTGTTAGTATTTAAAGTGTTGCAGCCCTTACTTATTTATTATCTTTGAACCCCTTTTTGAGAAAATTGTTAAATTACTCTGGTTCTTCCAAAAGAAAAAATATCCTTTAGGAAAACGGCAAATCATTTCAATCGATCTGCAGTTGCGAAAGAAATGATTGAAAAAGCTTTAAACAAATTCTATAAAATACTTTTGAGGAAAGTTAAACATTCAAGAAATATTAAAAGCCTGTATTAAGTATGTACAAAACATATAGTAACGAGACTAGTCACTTTCACCAAAATCGACATATTAACACTTACGAAGAGCGGGAGGCTTGCTGAGACTGGTGTGGCCTAGATTTTGTTATTGCCCTTCGCCATATATCTGGAGGACATGGGGTTCCAGTCCCAATGAAGGAAGGATATTCGACACTAGTTAAATATGTAGACCGAGTTCAGCCACGGTCTGGAGGAGCATTCTAGTGACCGACAACTCTGATTGTTTTCCTTGGTTTCTCCGATGAACACTAGGCGAATACTGGAGTTTTAAGGAAGAGGCCACGAACCGCGTGGCAATCTTTCCTTCTTCTTCCTTTTCTTATCCTCACCCCTTATTTACGCACACGCTTACATGCACTATACTATCACACATGTCGAGAGCTTAGAGCTTGTCCCACTTGGGTGTGGCCCTGCTGTGGAAGAGAACGTGGTAAGCGGACGCAATGGCGTAGCTTTAGTTGGTGACACCCGGGGCAAAACTAATAGTATCACCCCCCCCATAAATGAAGTATAAGATTGTTACTGAACATTAATTAATAATAATTAATAATTTTAATACATTATGTAATAAAATTAAAAGTATATTTGCACAGGACATATATTTATAATGTATTAAAAAACTACAATTCAAAATACTTGAAATATAATTTTAAATTTTTTTTTCATTTAATTAGCCAACTGAGATCCCATTCAGGGTAAGGGCCTCCTGCCTTTTTGCAGGGAATACTGAAAGAAGAGAGATACGGCGATGATGAGGCGTGAAAAGACGAACACAAATACAATCACGCCCGAGGTGGGACTCGAACCCGCGATTATTCGACCCGAGTTCGCCTCGTCACTACTGGTTTATCAATCTCTGCCTCCCGCAACAGCAAATAAATAATTATATAATTTCAACTATAAAATTTTATAATTGTTGTCACCCCTAAAATGGTGACACCCGGGGAGGACCGCGCCCCCTGCCCCCCTCTAACTATACCACTGAGCGGACGTGTAGGACGGTGCTGGAACTCAACGTCCAGGGGCAAACACCGCCACTTCCCTGGCTAAAAACATTAACTACGCTTACGAGACTAATGACCATTACAGTTGACGCGCCCGAAAAAACACGAAATAACTCAATCAATCAATCAACCAAAGCCCTTCTATTAAATTCAAGAGGATCTGATAAGTAACTTCTCAAATTAACACCCTTCTCGAACCATTTCTCACATAACTGTAATGTAACGCTCATGTAGAGGCAGAGGCGTATCTAGGTATTCAGGCGCCCATGGCAAGCATAGAATTTGCGCTCCTGTAGGGGGTGCTTGAAATCAAGGTTGTTGTTATTTCTTTTAACGGGTATACTGTAAATAGCGCCCCCTGTGAGTGGCGCCCATGGCACGTGCCATGCCTGCCATACCGTAGATACGCCACTGTATAGAGGCTACCTCATCTGGTGGCAAACGTGGAGTCGAATAGTAGCGGGTGAAGTCGCAGTGATTTTAATATGGATCGCGGGCGTCGCGGCGCGCGCTGTGCGTCGCCCTGTGCGCCATCTGTCAGGGGAGAGGCGAACTGGACGCGAGCGCGGCGTTTCCGCGCAGCGGCCGCCGTCGCGCGCGCGCCGAGCGGCGCCGCTGCCAGACTGCGATCAACAGACGTCAGGGGGAGAGTCCCTACTAAGGTCCCATTAAAATAAGTTGGTGATTGACGGTTGTGCTTCTGAAGCTGTAGCATCATACAATATGACTATATGATTTTGTTACTTGTAGAAGTATTTATTTGAAGGGTTTATTTTCGTGTCCCAGGCTCACGTGTTCTGTGCTACACAAACTGTCAACAATGCTCCTTTCCAATCGCAACGGTCAATCACCAACTTATTTTAATCGGACCATAGATACAGAGAGAAGCGCATTCCATTGTTCCACCAATCCGCCATTTTAAATTCAGTTGTCAGGAAAATTGGAAATGTGTGGTAGTCTGGGTGTTGAGTGCCATGAATCTCTCAAACTAATATTAATATTCTTAAAAATCTGCATTACGTCACCAATTGTTATCCTTTCTCTTCAACTTCTGAATTCTGCTTGATGAGGCTGTCGGGTGAAAGAATATTAAACGGTAGTGATTGCGCTACTCTCCGTATCCAGGGACTCTAGTTAGGGGTTGTCCGCTGGACCGCAGGAACTGGAGCTGCCGATCTCACGCTCTGGGTATTGAAAGGGGAAACGAAA
Source organism: Acheta domesticus (assembly GCA_031308135.1). NCBI lineage: Eukaryota > Metazoa > Arthropoda > Insecta > Orthoptera > Gryllidae > Acheta > Acheta domesticus. Next base: position 32,243,396 of record JAHLJT010009419.1, on the reverse strand, counting down.
AGTGTTAAGCCATGACCGGCATTCGTATAATGAACATTATTAATTTGAGAAAAAGATGTCTAGAAACAATATGTTTAACTCTTTAGATCTTTTCGATCGCGTAACGATCATCGGAGATAATCTTGCATCGTCTGGGCGAAAAAAATAATTCTACGAGAGATTTGTTTTCCACCCAAATGACGTTTAGCTCTGATGATGATCGAAATCATAAAATGATCAAAAATATCTTAAGAATTGAAAATATTGATAGCAGGCATCATCTCAAATTATTACGAGGTATCAAACTCACCAGCAATATTATTAACAAAGAACACTACGAATTTACACTTAATTTTCAAATCGTCTCAAGCAAGGGTCAAAAAATGTTGGTGAAATTCTACATGAAAAGGTGGAGGAATTGATTTTTATTTTTATTTACCTTTTTGTTTTTTAATGCAGAGTAGAAGGTGTTATGAAGTAGGACGAGGAAGTTGAATGATATCGCTGTTGCGCGAGGGAGCAACCAGTGGTAATATTTTAAAGGGGAGGCCAATGCAATGCGTTCCTTTATTCCTATTTTAAAATACGAGTGTTTTACGTGGAAGGAGGGACTAGGTTCGTGCAACCGATGCGCAGCACCGCAAGCCCCGAAATCAAGGATCCTCGATCAGGAAACGCACAGATCCCCCAATAAAGATGAGAAGGACTTTGACAATAATGGGTCTCATTTGGACTTTTTGTTACCGGTGCCCCCAAGAACGTAGGTACGCATGTGAATGGAAACGATGAAACTCGGGGAAAAAATAATGAAATAGTTTCAATTTTGAGTAAAAAAATGCAAATATTTATTATGTTAATCCGCAATCTCTCATATTGCGCGTGCCGACTGCAATCTCGTAGTATGTGCTTCTCAGTTTATGACACGGCATGAGTTGATTTCATGAGATGATTTCATGATTTCATGAGTAAGTCTGCAAGAAAGAGACTGGCTGCCTTTTTACGTGTGGCATTATGGAACATTACTATGTTATTGCAGTATTTATAAATATTGGCTTTGCTAAAATATTTAATTTATTGCATAGTTTTGCGAGCGTATTTTATTTTTAGGGTGCGTGCTACTTCTTGGAAAACCATTTTGTGTGGTTTTGTTCAGGTCAGTAGTCTTGTTTTTATTCAGTTTCCTTTCGGAACTTAGAACTACATTTTCTTAATCTTGGAAACGAGGTAAAAGTATCCTTGAGGCGTTGTCGACTAATCAGTATTGCTTCCTAACATAATTCACAGACGTTCTCATTTGCAAAGAGCACCTCAAACCATCGCGACCTGAATTATCGGCAAACGTAACGCCGAGGGCAAATGCATGTGTATGCAGGGCCTGTTTAGCGACTAGCACGACCCAGGTCCTTGCCACTCATCGACGACGGCCGCAAGGGCTCTCGTGCTTGCGGCACGAGGCTGCCCATTGTTCCGAGCGGTGAAGCAATGCAGCGACGTGTGTCGCGACGGCGTGACCTTCATTACGCCCCGCAGGTGCTCTGCGCGGACAATTACCATTGTGCTGCGACGCGCGTAGAGAGCTCGGCCAGACTTTGGAAGGCCAGCGACGAGAATGTGTGTTTAACGTCGTGAATGAGATAATTAAGGACATGATGGAGCGTCATACGAAAGGTCGTGGTTTATTGTTTCGGCAATTAATATAGTATTCTGATCTTAGGAAACTTATATTTGCAATATAAAATATAATATTTTAAGTTAGATATATTTTAGACTATTCTTCATGTTGTCTCCTCCTGAAATTATAATTCATTGATGCCAATCAGGAGTTAACAATAAAATTCTCACTTTCACATACCCACTGGTTATGATTGTATTAGATGAGCGATTGACGTCAGACCCAAGCAATTTGTTGGTTTTATGCGAATAAATACAAAGTTACGATTGTTAGTAGATATTCATGATTGAAGGCTTTTGTATAATTAAAAACAAGTAAGGATGATCGTCCCTAAAATCAGCCTTTTTATTTTGACGCATTACAAGCAAATAAGTATTTCACGAACAAAAATGTTTCCAAATATCAATATAACAACGTTGATTTGAAAGTACTTGAATAAAATGCTAACTAACATTCTTTGAAAATCATGTAATGAAATCTTGATAATACTTTTTTTCTTCAGTTACGTAATTATTACGATCATTGTCAGTGTCATTAGGTGTATTTTTTCAATTTGTTTTTTTTTTCATCCTACGATCTCTTTTAACATGAGAAATTCTTGTTTATGAAATGGCAATTCGTAAAATGTTCTAGCGTTTCATTAACAAGTTCTAATTTCATTAACAAGTTCTAATTTTCAATATATAGCTTGAAAATCACGTCAATTCTCGACGTTGTAAAAATAGTTTCTAAATATATTTATTTCAAAAATAAATGAATTTGTACATTGGTAGAGTTTGGATTTTTATGCTCTAAAATATCTTCGTCGTCGTCAATAATGGGCTTTTAAAAGATGAAAAACACGCAGTAATTTCTTACATAGGTAAATAATGTACATATAAATATGATTTATAAATGATGAATAATTAGTTTTAAATTGAGGTTAAACTATTTTTTCTGACTTTGCATGTCCCTTCGTATAACGTATATGATCGGTAACATATTACATGTTCAAGATATTAAATATGATAATAAATCAAATTGTGGAATATTAATACAAATTTAATACAAATTTTAGCTCCAGTCAAAATTATCTAGGAACGTTTTTTCGTGTTTATTCTTCGCATCTTAAATTGCATCAAACATGAATTTTTAGACTTTCCCAAAATAAATCGAAATTTTAGGGCCTATTGAAAGTAGGAGTAGGTCACTGATATACTGAAACATGTATCAGGGTTTTAGTGAGGCATTTCATTATTCATTTTATGAATAAATTGAATAATCAAGCGTAGCACTAAAATAATGTTTCATTTTGCAGAATTTCTTTGTTATTTCCTTTAAAAGCTTATTTCCTTTAAATGCGCTTTGACGAATTATAGAGCTGTGTTATTAGCCCTTAGCTGATCTTGAAGTAGTGGCCAACCGTACGACATATTATGTCAGTGGATCGATCTTGCAGTGAGATCTCTTAAACGTAGGGTTCATTTAAGAAAATTGCTTCCCTTACCAGTCCTTTGGGTTTGAACCAATTTTTCTTAAGTATTCTGTACACATAAGAGAGGAACCATTTGGTCTGAACATTCATGAAACTTACTTATCAAGTAAATCATATTCTGATGTCTTGAAAACGGCGTAAAACAGTATGAGCTTGTGTAGATCGAATCGTTGCATGTAAATTTGTTTACAATAGAGTTAAGACAATCGTACTCCGAATTCACGATAACGACTGCAAACCGTTGAATATAAAATTTTTCAGTTTTTCGATTCAAAAGACTTTGACGTCAGCACGTTCAGTTCGAGAAGTGTGTACATACAGATTTCTTCGTTCATGAACTTCCTTTACTTTCATGAATTTGTGTTTCAATAGTCTCGTTCCTGCGTTTACCTTCTACCTTTACATCATTTTTTCCCTTTACACTCCCACGAAGCGAAATGGGCGATTCAATAAAATTGGGTATTTTCTCGTTTACGAGCTGTAGGATCGAGAAATTCATAACATCTACTCCCATCGGCAGTATAGAGTGTATATACCGGAGTTTTATGAGAAGTGGAGCGAGAAGATTTAAAGGTATTGAGCTGAACGCACATGCGTTTTAAATCATATTTAAAAATACCTCAAAAATTGCATTAAGGGGTAACGAGAATGTGAAGGATTGAAGGATGTTATTTTAAATTTTATTTTAGAATGGGTTTGACAGAAGCACTTAGAATTAGTTAATGCATTAATTAGATTTACTGATTAGTACAAAATCCCGGAAATACGAGTATACTCAATCCAGTTTTCGGACAGTGAGCTCCCTGCAGCAACTTCTCCCTGTAGTTAGAGAGCAAGACGATTGTGATGGATCAATTTGATGGATATTTTCATTGTCGGCAGTATTCCTCACTGGAAATATGTACAGCTTTAAAAGATTGCTTTATAATTTTCACAAAAACTGGAAATCTGAATCAATGTCGAAAATTCAATTTATTCTAATAAAATCATTAGAACCTTTTTTAACCTTTTGCCGAGTGGAAATATCTTTCATTAAGTCACCAGGTGCGGTGCATCAAATTGAAGTAGCTACTTATTGACTGTATTTTTGAAAATAAAAATTTAAAATAAACCTTCACGTCTGCTTATATAATATGAGCATTTAACTTAAAACTTACCAGTTGTCAGGAAACGTCGAAGCATTCCGTTACCAAAAGAAAATAGTGCTAAAATATGTAAATAAGAATTGCAGTGAATATGGAATGTAAAATAGTGCTAAAATATTTAAATAAGAAATTACTCTCAAATGGAATAAGTAGCAACAGCAACGATTCTGGGATGGAACATGAACTGTCCAAAAATACGATTATGCCCATTCGAGGTTTTTCTACACTTTGGACAATACACTTTATTAGCTTTTTGCTTCACATGCGATTCTTTTTTTTCCGCTCTTCATTTCACTATCTAGGTATTCTTGGGCGTTTTACGATCAACAACCTCTTTCTTTGATATTTACATATTCGCCGAAAATATTTGTGCTCATCCGAGAGATTTTTCAGAACAAGTAGGTTAAAATATTTTCCTTACAATTCCATGTCGGATAATGCAAGTTTTACAAAATGCTGGAAATAGATTTTATCTTTAAATTGGGTTTAATGGGTTTATTAAAATGTTAATGTTTAAAACAGTGACAAAATTTTAATGGAGTTGAAACGACGCATTCTCTAAGAGAATAGATTACTTCTCGACAGATATTGCCAAGTAAAATCAATAGAGTCCCGAGAATGAACAGCTTTGAAGCTCCTTCTGGTCTGTAATGAGCACATTAGTCAACAAGAAATAGCTAGCATGAGCGACGTACGTTACAGCGACGATCACGTATTAATACGGAACGTACGAGTATTAAGTATTAAAGAAGAATAAGAGTGATGGTGGGACGTGTCTAAGATTAATGAGAGGCAAGGCGTGTAGTTTCAAGCATCTCTGTGCCATTAATTTGTATTTACACGATGCCACTCAACCTCCCCTCACATATATATTTCTCAGATAACGCATTAAAGTCAAAACGACGAGGGTCTAGCCTTCGGCTTCGCGATTTGAGCATAATAAACTTGCGCCTGTGCAACGCATAATTTTCAATGTACTTTATGCTAAAATATTGCAACCAACATTTCACGTTTCGCTAAAACACACTTTCTCATGTAACTCGGAAACAATGCGTTCTAGACCCTCATTACCAGATTTTCGTGTTCCACAGGGAAACGAGTGATGTTTTTAAGCATTAGTCTTGTAGAAAATGCGACCCTACTGAACATTCTATTACATTTTGGAGATTGTACACACCCATTCCATAGGACAGGTGATCAGAAATTCGTAATCTATGTAAAAGTAGATTGAAGGAATAGAGACAGATACGATAAAACTGGTTTTCGGTACAATTTAATTAGAATATTTACTCTAGCACATTACTGGACCTAGTATATCGCTGTAAAGCACATCTCAGGGGCTGGCCGTTCGAAGTTAGAATCCAGTATGAAGCAATTTTCACTTTAAAACGATAATTTACAATGTTTTCACGGGCCTAGCTAACAATAACAATAATTCTTACACATTCGTTGTTTTTAATAACTTATACTTAGGATTAAATGTTTCTTCATTTAACTGATGATAAATTGAGGAAGCATTATGAGCACGTGTCGTGTCTGTGTTACAAACAAATTTAAAAACGAAATGCCAAGCTGTCGAGTCAATACAGGATCTTGCTTCGCTCGAACTATCAGAAAGATCTTGCTGAATGAGCAATTAGAGTGTGTAATGTCAAACACATGCATTAAAAGCACCGCACTTATAGAATGTTATGTTATTTTTCTTTTTGAAATTTGTAGAGTTTAAAAAGTATTACTAATTGCTTCGTTTATAACTATCGCGAGAACGTGCGTGAGAATGTCGGATCCTTAAAGACAATCGTGTATGAAGACCTAGATAAAATAAGTTACAAGAAAAACAGTGACATGTTTGACTTGTTAATCTTGTGAAAGGCCATTCTTTCGGCGAACAAGACGTTGTGTTCGTTAGTTATTCTAACAATGCTGAATACGTTTTGAAAAACCTTAAGTATCCCCATATCCTACCTGCAAGCGGCGAGAAGACTGGTAGGTGGGAAGTAGAACGAAGCCTGCTGATGGATTACATTCTTGAAAGGTGATTATAATGTTCCTCAGGAGTGGTCGACAGCTAAAGCTTAACGACAGAGCCCCTGCGTTTATCCAACATTTGCCTAATACAATCAGGCCGCTTTGAAAATCAGTCCGTGTTGACACTCGACGTTGGGGCTATCAGAATCTTGAAGCATGAAGACTTCCTGTGCGTCGACATCCGGATACCATGCGAAACGTACCGCATCTTCCAGATTGCGGTGGAAGCATATGGAGAAAACGAAGTCTGCCGGCGCCGGCGCCGTCGCTAACAAGCTTTCAGAAGACGCACTCGTGGTTCCCTTTCGCCCCGCCGGGCGCGCTGCTCGGAGCCCCGCGCGCGCTCTCTGCCGCCCGCGTACTACAATACACAGATAGTCATTTCCTGAAGAGTGGATCCATAATTTCATTCTATACGTGGAAACCAATTCCCTGTTTTGTGTGTCCTTTCCTCTTCGCCTAACTCGATTATTTCCTTTGCCCGTTGCTTAGTGCGTCAACTGGCTTAGCAAATAACACAGGCTTTCATTCAATTCCGGAGAGCGAGCGTAAATTCACTTTTATCATCTGCCTCAGCCCCCCAAACAACGTTCGTTTAATTCTGTCGACAATTCCCTTCCTCTCTCTTTTCGCGGGGTGGGTGCGGGCGTTTGTGCGATCTACATCTTTTCATTATGATTCCGCTCGTGCCTGGTGTCACTTAATCAATGTTTGCTTCGTTCTAATTATATATATTGCTTGGAGGGGGAGAAGTAAAATTTTATCAAGTTATCTGATAGTATGATTTGAGTGACGTTCCCGACATTCTTGCTTTCGTGGTTTCTCTCGCTGCAAAAGGGAAACACCACATCGATACGATCGACAGCTGTTGACGGACAGCGATCGATTGCCGAGATCGAATACGTGCGAAGTGTAAAGTAACTGATGTTACCTTCGAATGTGCTCGGAAAGAGATATCGATTAGATGAATGTGGTGATTACGTCTTTTAACAGAATTCGCTTTTAATATTATGGACACTCTTTTAATGAATGGCTCTTGATAAATACATCCTTCCACATACGGTGTGTTTTTAATGCTAATTGTACAGAGAAACTATTAGTGTAGTGTTTTTGAGATTCAATAGAAAACTCATTTCACATAATGGTGAAGTTTCTGGACCGAGTTAATACGATTGTTAAAAACTGTACGTAAATGGAAAAATAAGAATAGAGACGCTTATGTGCTTGTAAGGAATATTTGGAGGAGTTGATCTAATTATTTTCCATTAAAAAATTGTTTCATATACTAGTGGTTGATATATACGCCGGTGCTGGATGATCGAGCACTTTTATTAGTTTTAAAAGAATCCTTATTATGGTATTATAAATCCACACGACTTCTTAGCTTAGCGTAATCTATCGTACTTCTGTTAAAAAAAAGATTCCTAGAACCTACTCCTGGTGGAATTTGAGGCTGGACACATTGTTCATTTATCACATTAGTTTCTTGTTTGGCGGTTTGTTGTACTAAATTGGGATACGATTTGTTCTTCATAAGCATTTTAAGCAAATGTTTATTACTGCGTACGTTTCTCTGAAATTATTACTGCTTAGAAAGGTTGTACTGTTACAAAAATGTCAACAAAATTTTCCTCTTCCTATTGAATTTGTTTTTAGGACGTTATGGTATTGCACTTCTGCTACACAATGGTGAGTTTGTAAAAGTTTTTTCATATATTGAATAATAATATGAGAATAAACTATTTTAGCACTTCTGAAGAGGTGTTAATTTGATGTTTATTATAACGGTTATATTGTTCCTTTATTACGTAAGTTAATTTGGTTTCCTAAACTGCTCCTTTTTCTCTCATTTCCAATCACCATTTCGTATCTCTTGCCCTTTTCGAACTTCAACTTTTCTTTCTGACTTCTCTTAAACATTTCTCTCTTTTACACTTGTGTTATTTTCTTTCGTTCTATTTCGTTCGTTTGTTCTCTTCTCTTGCGTTTCCTTAAATTTCATCACTCACTTTCTCAGTTGCCCAGGTTAATTGATTATTTCGTGATTTCGGGCACACCAAAGACTATAGTCATTACTCTCGTAAGTGTAGCGCATGCATTTTCGTAGAGGTAAAGGTGATCTCTGCCCTGGATGGTGAAACCCGGCGTCGACATACACGTCGGCTACGATTTTTTTCATACCCACGTATCTTCTTCAACGGGGTACCACTCCAGGCGGGATTAGCTTTAAGCTCTCGACTGGTCTCTCGAAATGTGTGGTAGTGTAGTGCAAGTAAATGTGTCTGTAGTGCAAGTAATTCTACGTATGTAAAGGCTGAGGGTCGAACAATTCATGTGAAAGAAAGATCGCACGTGGTCCATGGCCCGCTTGTTAAGGTTCTCCACCGGCATTCGGTTGACGTTGATCGGAGGAACTTCGTAAAACCACCGATCAGAGCAGCTTGCCACTAGAATTCCCATCCACATTCTACTTCGAATTTTTTGAAGTTTTATGCTATCACTTTACACTGTTAACTAGAAAATATGAATTCAAGAGGGCGCTCACTGTAGTACGACTCACATCCTGCTCCCGAGTCATTAAATTTAAAAAGAACGTGGTGCTAAAACAGCTCGTACTTTCTCGCCATAAGTAATGATTATGTAAAGACTATATGCTACAATTTCTCTCCCAGTTAACAAATCTCAGTGGTCCCTTTTGGTAAAATCAATTACAATAAATAGTAGAACATTGTTGCGAAAACTAAATATTTTCAAGCAAATATCACCAGAAATTGGACAATTATAACTCCTTTTTACACAGATAAATCATATTACAACAATGTGTCGTAATTCACAGACATTTGCGAGCGGGACGCGAAATGCCACGTGATTGCTTTCCGATCTGATACTAGCTGAAGGCTAGAAATTTTTATTTTATACATTTTAAATAGATTTTAAATAATTTCTAAAAGATTAATTGGTAAACGTATAACAACAGCTTCAATGTAAGAAATTAACAAAGAAATATGAAATAATATACAAATTCTAACTTATATAGCATCCAACGGCCTCAAAACACCTCCACACAAACGTTAACGAAGCGCCGAAGACGACTTTGTTCGTTGCCAAATTACACAGAAAATACTCATATTTTCAACAAATTTATCATGACCTTATTCGAAGATTGTTTTTTATAAACTCATTTCATTAGGAAAAAAATATCTTCACAATTGTGATTGCAGAAAGACGCCCACATTTTTTTTTAATTTTTAAAATTTTCGTAAAATTAAGCATTTCAACCAACGTGAGACCTGCACCATTCTCTTACGCGTCCGTTACGCTATCTAAGGTTTAAATTTTTTCCAAAAAATTGGTGCAGTTTAAAAAAAACAGGTTTGAAGTAATTAAAAATTGCCTATCTATAACCCAATATTTCGCAAAAGATACTCATGTTTTAAAAAAATTGAACATGACTTTATTTTTAGATCTGTTTTTCATGAACACATTTCATTAAGAAAATAATTGTACCTTCATAATTGTAGTTGTAAGAAGACGGCGAAAAAAATTAAATATTTTCAATTTTCGAAAAATCAGGGTTTTTAACAAATATAAGGCCTGCGCCATTCTCTTAATCGTCTTTCACACCATTCAATAACAAAGTTTAATCAAAAACGTTGGAGCCATTTTTTTGAAAATGTCCCAGGTGCAAAGTAGTCTTCAGAATTAAAATATCGGTTTCAAATGTGAGGGGCCGCGACATCAGCCAGATCAATTGAGGAAAATCAGTTTTGGAGAAAATCGGCTGAACGGTTTTGCCGCTAGCGTTGTTCACTAGCAGACGGAGGGGCAGGCAGACGTTTTGCCGTTAATCTATTTTTCGGTATTAAGGACCCACAAACCTTGGATTCTGGCTACACCACGTGTTAGATTTTTTTCTAAATTTAGCATCTGGATTATCCACTTTTTCGTTATCAGGGCTCTGTAATACGAGTTTTTCTGCCGAAAATTCACGGGTCTTTCGCGCAGCATTACATAACTTTCTGTCTACCGCAGGAGTGGTAGTGAGAAAGTATAAAATTCTACCCGTTCAAACCTTCAGGCACTTCAGGCGTTGTTGGTTACAATATAAAGTATTACATTGAAGATATATAAGTTTACATCGATCATATCAGGGCACAAGTACTCTTATTTGAGCTTACACATATGTTTTTATTCAATTCTTGTCAAGATGTATTACAAGCAATGAGATGCTGTATAACACACGTAGCGAACACTATATACAGTTTCTTATAATCACTTACGTTATGTTTATCACCAGCAATTCATGGCGGTTTGAAGTGATATTCCTGGTATCATGACATTATTCGAGAGAATACGTAAGTATTACGGCCAGTTTTGAACGTGCTTTTGCTAGGACAAGGTTCAAGCTTTAGATAATTTTCGCCGTAATTTGTTAACGTGATATTTAAGGCAACTAACGTTTAACTTCTTTTGGATTTGTGCATTAGGAATAAACTTAGGTGGTTTATATCCAGCCTTGGAAATTTGTTTTGGATTCTCTCTCATGTAATTATGAGTGTTATATAATGAGTATGCATAGGCGAGTGACGGGCAAATGATAAATTTCTAAATTGTTGCTCCGTTTTCCATTCTTAATGCTGTCTTTTATTTACTAATGGGAATAGTTTGAATATACGACTAGGTTTGAATCATTACATTTTCGTTGAATAGTTATCGACCTCTATACGTGACCAGATACAACTGTGGCATCGCTAAAATACCGTTTTGAAAGGAGGGAGCTATTTTGCTTGAGCCCCTCGAATCTTTTATTCACATTGAGATGATGTAACTAATTTATGTAATCTTTCATGTTATGTATTCTGGTTGTACGAAGGCATCTGAAAGCGCTTACATATCTTAATGGCGACTTAGGGATTTTGACGTTAAGTTGTGACATTACGAATAATGCATCACATAAAATAATTGAAATTACCACTCTTGGAAATTACCGCTCGTGGTTGAGTAGTTGATTAAGTTTGGGCAACAAAATTGGTTACAAAAAAAAACACATACGTTTTGATAAAAATGTTTCTTTGCTCTAGAAATGTGTCATACACGTTTTGGAGTTACAGGTTTCACTTTCACTTCTGCGAGGCCTCTGCTTCTGGCGCGACGTGCAACGGGCGAAGCCTCTTTCTCTCTCCCCAGCTGCCACGCGCCGACCCATGCTCACCCCCTCCCCACTCCAGCCTCCTTCCACCCCCCTCTCTCTGTCTCTCTCTCGCTCTCTGTCTCTCTCGCTCTAGTGCCCCTCCTCGCGCGGCGCGGGGCGTTGCGTGCTTGCAGCGCCCGCCATCGACTGCGTCACGTGCCGCTTCGCCATCCCTCGCGCAAGTCATTAGCTGCTCGCTGCCGATAACTCGATATCGGCAGCAGGGTAAGTTATCACGGCGGCGGCGGCGGCGTCTTCGCCTCTCCGCGCTCTGCCGCTCCGTCGTCAGCCCCGCCCCCCCCCCGGCACTTGCCGCGAAGCCCCCCCCCCCATCTTCGCCAGCGGTTCTCGGTCGTCTGCGTCGATGAAACTGCTGTACCTCTGACCACTCCTAGGGCCGGTTGCATAAAGCTTTCCATACGGGTTCCATAGCAATGGGTTCTACAAAATGTATAGGCTCCACAGGCCGTTCACCGTTGCATAAAGCAAATGTATGGAATCTATAACTATAGGTTCTATAAGTACTTCAAAATGCCACCGCTAGATAGCGACACAGTCGATATTTGAATAGTGCGTATTCTGTGTTTCGTTTTGCACGTTCTTAGTGTGTGCTGAGCTCTGGCGAGGTGGTTTTGGCGGAGTGCTGGCTTGTCTCTATACGTTCTCAGTAGCAATTTCGTTTTATTGCATTATATTCATATATACATATTAGTTAACTTTTTATGTAATTCTTATTTAAGTACAGTTTATTAAAGAATAAACTGTACTTAAATAAGAATTAAATAAAAAGTAAAATAATATGTCTGTATGAATAATATTCACTAAAATTCAACACTCAAAAATACATCAAGAACGCACCTTACACACCAAATAAAACTCTACAAAAATATTATATCACAACACGGACACCAAGAACCACCAATAACCTCAAACACTAGTAAACAGATGCTTGCAGCAGTGCGCAGTGTCGCCATGTTGCTTATTTGTAGATTCTATAAGCATTTGTAGACATGTCTCAGGACCTATAAGATATTGAACATTTTGTAGGTTCCATAAGTCGTATTGGTCGTTTCAGAAACACGTTTTGCCGCTGTAGACTATTTTATAGAATCAATAAGCTTATGGATTTCATATCGAACGTTTATGCAACCGGCCCCTAGTGTTCCAGTCTCGATGGGGGCAAAATTTTCCACACTAATAGATACGAGGAGGTAGGTCGAATTCAGACGCCTTCTGGGGGAGAATTATAGCGGCCGGCTTTTCTGATCGGTAGTTTTCTGTGGTTTCTCCGATCAACACCAGGCAAATGCGGAAGCAGTACCCTTACAAACGAGCTAAGGACTGCGCGCGACCTTTCCTTCCTCTTCCTGGTCCTTCACTTAACCCTTATTACACACACGAGTACACTTACATACATTACACTACCACACACGCCGGGAAACCAGTAGAGTGCTTGACGTGGTTAGAGCGGTGTCCTGCTGGTTGAAGATGCATGGTTGAGTAAAACCCTGCTAGTGGAGGGGTAGCCATCCATCGGGGGAAGATCACAGCTGAATCTCGCAATAAAACATATGAACTAATGACCTTGACTAACATGGGACTAATGACTAATCGCTAGGAACCGGATTTTTGTGTAATTTCATATTTTTTGTCTTCCTACGTACCGTTCTCAAAATTGTAATCTTGGCGAATCATCGCCCTTCTAACCCAATATCCAATTTTTTCGTTACATATTTTTACATATTTAGTTCTATATTACATATTTTGCGGCTTTCACAACATATTTCCTTATTCTATCAATTTTCTTCAATCTTATTACATAGTTTTTATGAAAAGAAGTTTTTTCAAAAAATTAGCATTTTCCCCTACATTATTGGTGAAATGTAGATGTCAAAAGTGGCATCGACACTGCGTTTTGTGGCCTGTAACCTTAATTTCTGAGAAAAAAGTCCGAAGTCCGGGATTACAATAGATGAAGCTTTTACTGCTGACGAGAAAGTTGTATGATGTAAAGTGTACATCAACTTGTGCTCTCCAAAATATTTTTAAAACATTTGTATTAGTTTTAAAATTTATTTAGGACATTTTTTCTAAATGTAATTTCGTTCTATGTAAATGTTTTTTAATTAGAGAATTTTAATATCATATTTTATTCGATTTTACATATTTATTACATATTCTTACTGTTTTCATTACTTATTTATGTATATATTTTGACGATTAATACTACATATTTTTCCGGTCTCTGCTAATCACAGCATGAAATCACAATTCAATCAATCAATCAATCAATCAATCAATCGTTCGCCCTTTGAGTACTACTGTCCTGTTGCAACTTATGGAAGGAATATTATGTACGCTCACCATCCTATTTGCCTCTAGAGATTAATTATTTTATTACTGACCTTAACGTTTCTGTCTATATCAAGAATATTGTTGAAGAAAATTAACTACACAAATTTATGCTGCTATCTATGCAATTTGTAACATGGCCAATAAATTGCTTTATCTCGATAGAGATTATAATGGACGGGTATTTTCACTTCTCGCTTCGACGCTCAGGTTCCACTTCTGCCGCGTAATTTTGATTTTGCAGCAAATTCAGGAACGTGAAGTTACACTAGGCATCGACGGGCGCGACATCAGGTGCGTATGTTTTCAAATTTAGATCATTCTTATATTTTGCAAAAAAGAACCACATAAATAATTTCTTCTTGAAGTTAATGCAATTTATTAAAAAAAAAATTCAAATTTTTTCTTTAACATTTTTTCTCGGTCAGAGCGAAACACGTTTAAGTATGGCGCAGATCCTATTTTCGGCCAACTCGCTGAATTTTTGAAAATTGAAAACAAAAATTAACATTACATAACTACAATGTTGATATAAGAAATTTTATTTCTTAGTAAAATATATTCTTTAAAATTAGATCGTTATAATATTTATGTAAGACTCTGATCTTTTTGTGAAAATTGCAAATGCAAATGTTCAACTTCCTTTCAAGCTGACGGGGTAGTTGAATTAGTTGTGAGGCTGGAGTTGTATGGGTAACGTGGATTGCCTACTCTGAGGATCTGAGTTCCAATCTCAGCGTGGAGAAAAAAATGCTAATTGGAAACACTTTTTCAGGTTCATTTGTCATATATTGCGTAACCGTTGCAAATAATGCAAGGATGTGTGTGCTGTTGTAGCACCGCTAGTTTTCCAAAGACTATGAATACCTAATTCTTTTCCTTTCCCCTTAATTATTTTTAAATTATGACTTCGAAAGAACTACTCACCGCTAATCAGAAAAGGAAGTGAAAAAAAGACCACATTGTATCGGGTGAAACGTAAACTCCGTTGTAGATACTAAATTCACATCAATGTATTTCAATAGCCTATTCATCCCAGCATGTCAGTTCATGCTTCACCGGTACAGTGCTTATTAGCCCCAAACCGAGTTAATCCTACACACTGCCAGTAATGCTCTCGAAGTACATACCATTCATCCTTACTCTCATAAACGCCGCTACATTATCGTCATAAATAACCTCCAACTTTCGTTTTATTTTTGCATTTTTCTTTCTCCTCATCAATGTATTTCAATAGCCTATTCATTCCAGCATGTTAGTTCATGCTTCACCGGTACAGTGCTTATTAGCCCCAAACCGCGTTAATCCTGCACACTGCCAGTAACGTTCTCGGAGTACGTACCATATATCCTTACTCTCATAAACGCCGCTACATTATCGTCACAAATAACCTCCAACTTTCGTTTTATTTTTGCATTTTTCTTTCTCCTGCGTGTCCTTTCGGCCCGTGGCGGGGCGGGGCGGGCCAGTGAGCGGCTGGGCGCGTTGGTCTCAGCGCCCCGGGCTCCCGGGCGGCTGTGCCGAAGGTCAAAGGGTGGCCAGCGCGCCCGGGACTCTTCGGGAGAGGTTGGCTAATGCATTGTCTTCACTAGCGGGCGCGCGCTCTGCTTTCCAGACGCTGCCAAAATCCGACATTTCATCTTCATATATAATTTGCACTATAGAAGCGTAGAATGTTTATCATTTACACAAGAATATATTTGCTCAACAGAAAAATTAAGCGAGAAATAAAAAAGCAGTCGAATTGTGTAAATTGAGTGCTTTTTTATTTCTCACTTAATTTTTCTTTATATACACACACACACACACACACACACACACACACACACACAGGACCGGATGTTGCTATATATTTAAGAGACCAATCTAACTCCACTACACGGCGCTGTAGAACAAAACATTCACGTCAAATGCAACCCGCAACGCAATCGACAGCATTTTGAAACTATATCGTTAAATAACTCTTAAACGATGCGTTCGAGGGCCTTAAAAACTACAATTTTGAGGCCAAAAGAAACGTTTCTCATTCCGTAATCTATAGGATGAACTCTTCTTGAACATTCTATTACATTTTTGCTAGTCCGGCTGTTACCGATATTAACTCACCTACTCAGAGACGTGCAGAATCTGCAAGTGTGAATGAGAGGGAAAGCGGCAGAGACAGACAAACAAGGACAGGGTGAGGGAAGGAGGGAGAGACAGTGAGAAAGGGCGATGGAAGGGGCAAGAGGAAGATGAAGGGCAGAACAACGCCTGCCGGGTTTTCCTAGTATTACATATAATGCAGATAGATGTATAAGATGTATGTCGTATTGTTTCTTATCGTATCATATAATATCAAACAACCTTAAAATAATATTAATTTTCATCATCTAATTATCTAATCACTTGTTCATTGATGTAGTTCTACAAGAATACATACAGCTACTTTCTCGCATTACCTCTCCTTTTAGTAATTTACGAAAACTCAGTGTTTAACGAAAACGAGATCTGCACTATCTTTTTAAGTGTAATTTGCTTCTCTGTCGATCGGCTGACCGATTAAAATACCCTCGGCCTCTACGTCCGCTAGTGATAAATAAATAAGCTGCAGATTTTTGCCTATTTGCCGCTTTTTATCCTTCAATTAAAAATGCAGTATTTTAGGTTAATTATTCATTTTGAGGCATTAGTATCTAAATACACGTAATGCCTCAAAATGAATAAGGAACCTAAAATACTGCGTGTTTAATTGAAGGATAAAAATCAGCAAATAGGCAAAAATCCGCAGCTTAGTGATAAATAGCGTTAATGTTTAGGGGAAAGCATCAAGAGCTAAATTGTAAAGGCACTCTCATTTTCAAATACATTCCTCTCAATTAGGAAAATCAACGAAAAATACTTATTATGAAGAACATATACCACAGAACAAAATTATTTTGTAAAAAGAAATAAATAAATAAAGAGCATAAAAGATAACAAAAATACGACCATAAGAACCCTGAAGAGATAAGACTTTAGCTCCCTGCTTCCTTGGCAGAGGTCTTGAAGATTCCCTGTACGGCTGGGCTGCGCACACGTGCAATTTCTGGGAACACAATGGACCTACGCTTGAATTGCAAAATCTCGATTATTAATTGGGAAGATTATTAATAAATTCGATTATTTTATGAGACGTGGCAACCAGTAGCAACAATTTCAAGTGGCACAAAATTTTACTTGGTAACCCCCCCTATTAGAACTTCCTAAAATCGCATCAGGGGATTATTGAGGACCGCGTTTTTAACCTCTTATTTATAGTTTGAAATAAAAAAGATTGAATTTTGTATTAAAGAAATTAAATTATGCTCTACTTTTCCATTATTAATACGAGAGTCTGATTTCGTTCCTAACATTTTTTGTGGGTTACCCCCAGTATTAAATTCGCCGTGCTCACATCCGATGTCATTCGGGGCCACTCTGAGTTGCCTGGGGTGTGCTCTGCCACCTGACTCCACCGCCGCTGGCGAATGAGCTTACCGTGGCCTCATTACTGTCAGAAACACAGACCTCCGCTGCAAAATCTCCCCGTCACAGAAAATTGAATACTATGCGCCAGTCATATGAGAATATGTCACAAGAAAAAGGTCGGCATTTTCTTCATCAATTTAATTTTCATTTTAGTTGGTTGATTTCAAAGACGTGGTTAATTATGAATGGATGAATGATGTTTGAAATTAGTATATGAATTACATAGGGATTTTTACATCATGCCACTGGGATACGATCAATTTAGAAAATAATTCAGCGTGATGAATTAAGGCTTACGTCTTTGTGCTCTCTCGATTTCTGGGCGAATGATCAAAGTGGTGTTTGGCCATTGTCTTCCAATTGATGTTAGGAGCAAACTATTACTAACTACACCACTAAATTACGTCCCATAAATGTTCGATGGGATTCATGTCGGAAATATCATTCTCTCGAATTGTCTAGAATGTTCTTCAAACCAATCGCCAACAACAGTGGCCCGTTGTCGTGGCGCATTATCATCCACAAAAAGTTCAACGTTGTTTGGAAACAATAAGTCATGAATCGCTGCAAATGGTTTTCAAATAGCTAACCTAAACATTTCCAGTCAATTATCGGTTCAATTGGACCAGATAACTGTCCATTCCATGTCAAGACGTTCGCTACCCTTACGGATCCACCACCAGCTTCCACAGTCCCTTGTTGACAACATGGGTCCAAGGCTTCGTGCGGTCTACACCACACCCAAACCTTACCGCCAGCTCTTACGAAATGAAATTGGGACTCATCTAACAAAACCACGGTTTTACAGTCGTGTAGAATGCAAACAATATGGCTACGAGCCTAGGAGAGGCTCTTCAGGCCATGTCGTGCTGTTAAGCAAAGACACTGGAGTCGCTCTTATGTTGCCTTATCCCATTATTTATTTATTTGTCAAAAAACAGTAAAAACTGTATATGACGTGTGGGGAAAGAGATTTATCTGCACACATTTTCTTGAGGGCCAGAATATAAAAAAAAGAAAAAATGAATTTAGAAAATAATTATTTTAGAAAAATAAAAATATTTGAAAAATGTTTGTTCCCGAGTTATAGAAAATCAATTTCAACAGTCAATGAACTACAAGCAAAAGAAGTGCTCAACAAAACGTGCGCACAGTGAAGCTACATTTAAGTCCAGAAGCAAAATAAGTGGCCATCTCAGCATTTGCTTAATGGATCAGGGAAACTGGACAAAAACTTGATCGAGATGGGATCGATCGAGATTAAAGCCAAATTTCGACGCACTGTCCTCACGGATACGTTTGTTGTCCTTCCGACATTGATTCTTGCGATTATTTCAAGAGGTGTTGCTTATCTATTAGCACTGGCAACTCTATGCATACGCTGCTGCTCTCGGTCGTGAAGTGAAAGCCGACGGACACTGAGTTGTCCGTGGTGAGGCTTTATGCCTTAACCCTTCGGCGGGCGCATAGCGGCACTCAGTGCGCATTCTTACATTTTTGTTGATTTCGTGTAAATAATTGGTGTCGCACTATTGAGCTCATAGTTATTCTTCATTCATTATATTTTCAACGGGATGATACCCAAATCACGATTTTAGACGCTGCCGATTGACCGTTATTCATTAATAATTCAAACTCTGCAATGGTTGCGGCACTCCGGACCGCACGCGCTTTGTCATGTACAGTAATTATATTTGTGTATTTTATCCTAGAATTCTTACTTCTGTCTTATTATTGAGCTTTACGACGCAGATTTTGGAGTACTAATTCAAATTTAAGTGTGTTGTTTCCGAAGAAACGTTAAAAGGTACGTTTTCACCCTATTCATTCCCCGACATGTAACACGTACCAAGTCACAGAGGGAGCGAGTGATGGATCAGATTCGTATTAATATTGTTATTTAGTTTGGTATTTAGTTACTTATTATGAAATAAAATGTATAAAACATAAATAAAGAATATTTATTGGTTTAGTGGTGAAATGTCGTTGGCATTTAAAATTAAATGATCACAGGTGTTGTCATTGCCAACAATGTTATTTATTTTAAGAGCAGCTTTCGATGGCTTAGCCATCATCATCAGTTTTCTGCTGTCTGGAAGCCACGAAACGACTACTACCACGAAACGATCATTTAAAGAATATTTAATTCACATTCAATAACACAAGTAATAACTATTGACGTGAAAATCGAAGTTGTTGAATGCGGTTCGGAGTACTGCATGCGCCTGCCGATGGGAAATGATGAGACGCGCCCGCCGGAGGGTTAAAGTAGACATTCTCGGCACACTCTTGACTCCGTGAATCTCAGTATATTGAAATGGAATGTTCTATGCGTCTGGCTCCAACTCCCTTTCCGCGTTCAAAGTCTGTTAGTTCCCGTCGTGCTCTTCATGATCATGACAGAAACCTTTTCACATGAATTACTTGAGTACAAATAAAAGTGAATGCAATGACCATTTATACATTTTGTATGTGGTACTACTGCCATCTATATAATTGCATATTGCTCTTTCATGACTTCTGTCACGTCAGTGTATCTACTAAAGATTTAGCGGTGAAATACAAAGCACTGATGTATAGTTTTCCTGGATAATTCTGAAATGGAAAGTGATGATTTACGAGATTACGTGGTACGTATTATTGTTTGCATATCTTCATAGTCACTTAAACCTGTCCTAGATCTCAGCTATTGCTTCCGTAGTCAGAAGCACTGTTTTCGCTACTAAATATTATTACTTCAAGTTAATTGTGAAGGCAACGCTGTATAATGACCACAGGTATTACGAATAACAATATAATGTTTTTAGTGAGTGCTGAACACGCATATTGGGTGAAGTGAAAAGCTCTAGTTCATTTGTTGAACCAGACAACACAAACACGACAATACCTTGTGTCCCCCTCTTTTATTAATTTTATAGTCAAAGACCTCCAAGGGTACCCAAGTTCGGAGACGAAACATGCTCACTGGGAATAATCTTGGAATACAGTAAATACTGTACTGCTGTACTTGAATGGCTTACTCACAAACCCCTGAAACATCTTTTTCTATAATCTTAAATATTCTATCACTCTCCGCGTACACAATCGCAGGGAAAACAAGTTAACACAAACGCGAACGTGTTCACATATAATAATAGAGATCCACGCACCAACCGGCTTAGAATGCTCAGAGCATCAACTGAAGTTATTGCAGTGCCTCTGACCGAGAGATCCAAGAGTTCTGGTTTCAATGGTGGCATGATTTTCAACACTGTCTTGTCAGCTAGGTCAAATCCAGCCGCTCTGTGGAGGAGAATTACAGCGGCCGGCTGCTCTGATCGATTATTTTCCGTGATTTCTCCGATATATGTAGCTACGATTTTAATGAATTTGCAAAAGTAACTGCGCCAAAATTGCATTGTTTATATTTGCAAATTGGCCATAGAACGAGTCATGAGAACTGAAGAGTACCGAATGTTTAAATTCAGGTCTGGGAGAACAGCTTTTCCAGGGGAGGAAGGAGTGACGATATTTCTCTTCCAGAGGAGGGGGTGGGGGATGACGGGAGAAGTGGAGTGGAGTGGAGTGGTGTGGTAGTGGCGGGGGAGGAGGCAATCCATCACCGCCCGGGCGCGGAATTTCCACTCCCTCTGCACTCAAATGGTCTGTAATACATCGAAGAAAAGTGGCGATATATTTCCGATAATCGGCTTGCATTTCATCTACTGCCTAGGGACATTGCGTCTCTGGCGAAGGTTATTCCTTGTAGAATTTAGAGAGGTAATCCCCTAGCCAGCATTTTTTCTTCGTTCATTTCGGTTGTCTGGGGGATGTGGTAAGTTTCATCAAAGAGATTGAGAATTATGAATGCAATAAATGATAATTCATGTTCTAAGTTGTCAATGCTTGTATTTTTTATCATTACAGAATTGTTCGCTTTCACATCTTGAGGAATTCAAAACGCAAAGAGAGTTCTGTGAATAAAGAAATGCACAGGGTTCATTTGTTCAATATTGGTTTTATTAAATATGAAGAGCTTCAGATCGTAGCAAGATAAGTCGCAACAACCATAGCAATCCAAACATACTTGTAAATGTTAATATCTAGATTTTGATCGAAGTGTTTCATCTTGTCTACGGCTCAAGCCCCATATGAACAAGAAATCAGAACTTAACAGCAAAATAAGCTACACTTCACACAAAATATGATTTAACATTAAGGAATAGCAAGATGCTTGTTGTGGCTCGTATGGCTTAACTTGTTGCTGACCCAAGGCCTCTTTATCGAATGCTTAAGAAATAATGAAATACTGATTATGTCGATACAATACTTTTTAACTGATTTCTTATGGTGCGAGTCAATACAGACAGCAATGGAGAGAGCAATTAGCAACAGTGGCGTCTCCTGGCTAGTAGATGTGCGAATGTGATCATGTTATTACAGTTTTTGACTTCATAATTCCAAGTATTTAAAATCTGCGTCATTCTACTTTACTCTGAAGTATTTTAGAAGTTCATTTTACAAACTAGATACCTTCTGAATCTTCCATGAAAATCACCAATTTTTCATTTCATGCACTAACGAAAAAGCATTAATTTCTAATATGTAACTGGAGAAGCATCAGTGTTTCAGCACCTTTACGTATTACCTGAGAATATACATTTATGCACGGCTTAGGCGCAAACGTTTTCAGACGGACAGATGCAAGGATACACAGTCGGAAGTTTGAGAAATATAAACACTTCTCGGTATTAAGAAACCCCAAAACGTTGATTCTGACTACACTACATATTAGAAACTACTGGTGCTAAAACAGCACGTACTTTTTCGCACGTATTTTCAAGCAAAATTACGAGAAAAGTACTCAAATTTTCGAAAAATTGTACATAACCTTACTTCAAAATATATATTTACGGAACAGATTTAACTAAGGGAAAACATATCTATCTTAGATGTAAGAAATATTTTAGTTATAGGAAGACTCGGAAAATATTGAAAAATTTTGCACTTTTAGAAAAATCAGCGTTTTCACCAAACATGAGACCTGCACCATTCTCTTAAACATCCTTCAAACAATCCAACAACAAAATTTAATGAAAAACCATGGAACCATTTCTTTATAAATTTAGCAACTGGATTTATCGACTTTTTCTTTGCCAGGACCCCATAATAAGGGGTTTTCTTCCGTAAATTCACATTTTTTCGCGCAGCATTACATAACTTTCTCTCCACTCCGTAACGAGAAAGTAAAAGTAGTGTAATAATTTTCTGCATATAAGAGCAAAAAACAACAAACACACACTTTTATCAGGAACCCACAAAACGAGTTTTTCTATTGAAAAAATGAAATTTTTTGCTGCATCATTACATACCTCTTTCTACAATAAGTACATCCGTATAATATATGGATTTACCTAATAGCCACAGATATATACGTACGTATACGAGAAAGTAAAATTTATGATTACGTACGGTGCATTCTGCATTATAATTGAGAGAGACATAGAGTAGATTGATTCTTGTGACAACAGAACCCGCAAAATATGACATTGGATATATTGGTGAAGCACACGCAATTTATAATCATTATGACGCCATTAATTTCATTGTTAAGCTAGGTCCAAGTGTGTCAGAATCCAACCGTAAACAACAATAATGTCAGGGAAATAAAAAGAGAAGAACGGCGAGCAATGCACTGTCAAATGTTTGCATTTAACATATGACTAATATGCATTCGGAATAGATCAGTTAAACGAGAATCAAGTAATTACTAAACTGTGGAACTGTAAAGCGAATGCTCTCTTTCATGTAATTTATTTATTTATTTCTCAAAAAACAGTAAAAACTGTATATGACGTGTGGGGAAAGACATTTATCTGCGCACATTTTCTTGAGGGCCAAAAAACAACAAAAAAACAAAAACAACAACAAAAAACAAAAACAAAAAACAACAAAAAAAAGAAAATAGAAAACGAAAAAATGAATTTAGAAAATAATTATTTTAGAAAAATAAAAATATTTGAAAAATGTTTGTTCTCGAGTTATAGACAATCAATTTCAACGGTAAATGAACTACAAGCAAAAGGAGTGCTCAACAAAACGTGCGCACAGTGAAGCTACATATAATATGATAATACTTCACCAAACTAAAAGCAATACGTAAGTATAGTATTGATTATCAATGTAATGAGTAATGGTTAATAGTGATATCTGTTGACAAAAATAGTATTTAAATAAGAAGTAATATCTGAGAGTTAACAATAAAAAACGAACGATTTCAAAACTTTTAATCTACATTTCTTGAAGACTTTGGGTAAAATTTTAATTTTGAATTCTATCATGTATCTTAAAAAACAAACAATATCACTCCTTGCCTTTGGAGTAATGCATCATTACATGTTGCTTTGCTTTTAATAATACACATTATGCTTTGCAGGATGTGAAGAAATGCACGAAAATATTACATCATGAGGCTTCATCACACATGAGATATCGAAGCCACGTTGATTGTAACGACCCCAAGTAAGTTAAAAAAATTTCACTTTACAGACTTTAGTATAGGCACCTGAATGATAATATAATGTGTAACATAATTCCAATTTAAGTAATTCAATATTTCAAATAGTTTTTGAAATTTTATTTCAATAGTTTTCTTACGCGAATGTAGTTATATATATTTGAAATAATGAGTATTACTTATATATGTGTGTGTAGATATGTATGTACATAAATCCATGTATGAATATGACATAGCGAAAAGAAATTAGTTTTCAAGATAAAAAACATCCACGCCTAGGAAATGGCATTTAAAATGTGCAAATTTAATGTTTCCACAAACCCCATAATCACCCTATTTTTCACTTTTTTAGCTGATTTTTAGAAACTATACAGTAAGTGTCATGTAATGGTATTTTTTTCAAGAGGCTTTAGTTCGAAATACTGCCTGAAATATCTCATAACAATGTCCTTTTCATAAAATATTATTTATTGGTTCTAAAATGCCTGTCTAGTCCATCCATCTGTTGCATTATATAAATAAAAGTTAGCATTCACCTGAAAAGTGGTAACCGAACTGATTCCCAAAGAATGTTTAAATAGATGTAGAACTCTGCAAATGAAGATAGAGAGCTGAAAAAGGTGTAATTTTTCAGCTTTCTTTATCGTCTTTTACATGATATTCAACTCAATATGGGTAAGGTTTCAAAAGATTTTCGAATTTGAATTTAAACTTTTGATTTTGAGATATTTCAAAATGCTCATCTTCAAAAATTTTGAAAAATTCTAAAACAAATAAAACATCCACGCCTAGGAAATGGCGTGGATGTTTTCCTTCTTATATGTTTTTGAACTGACCATGCAAGTATAAATTTGGAATCATTATGGGTTCATATGGTAATCTTTACTTAAAATGCACAATATTTACTTACGCTAGATTTCACTGATTTAAAATGCATTTTATTTCAAACTATAAGCCTTAATATAAACCAATTATTAATTTAGTGATTTTGTTGGTGAGTGCAGACGAAGGGATGCAGACTACGGAATTGAGACCACCAAAAGACATGCGTATTTTTGTGTGGTTGTTACATGTGATTGGCTTCTATCTTGAGATATAATTTATCCATCATAATATCCAAAACAAACACACTTGCGGTGGAAGACAATGGAAAACGTCCATTGTAATCATGTGTCCGGGAAACGGGAGGACATCAGGGCATAAGCCTCTTTCTCCGCCCACGCTCGGAAACTGTGTATAGCACCCATAATGATAATATGAGCAATATATGATCCGATCATCATTTATCTCGTCCAGAGTTGAACTGCCATAATTGGAACCTCTGTCCGCCAGTGCCCCCAGAGACCGCTTACGCGCTCATATGAGAAAAGTGGCGCGCAACGGCGCGGCCAGGAGCCGGTCCCTGCACTGGATGTCTTCAATCCCATTACTCCTCTAATCCCCTTCTCGATATTAGGCTCGCATTAAGCTGATTACGGCGGGATGTCTCGCTGAGCCCGTAGGTATCGGACAGAAATAAGTTAATTGACGTGTAATTACGCGCAAGTGGATTATGTAAATGTGTTTAGCTCCGGCGCGAACCCCGCCGCCGGCCGGAGGGTGCCCTCCGCGCCGGAGGTCGCCCCCAGGGTGCGGAGGGTGGGAGGGTCGGTTGGGGGTTGCAGCCCTTTCCTGACCGCTGACCGCGATATTCTTTCCGCTAACGGAAACGTCTTGTCTTCTGTCGCGATTGACGATTATAGGAGTTAAGTTTGGCCAAGCATTCCTCTGACAATCGATATCTCGGAGAACATGGAAGCTTAACGCAATTGGATATTAATCGTCTCCTTTATTATCTCAGTAGTACACCTTTCCTTTGCGGCTCTCACTCGCAACCAATCTTGATAATTGAGGTCTCTAAAGAAAGAGAAGTTCATGTAGACGTGAAGAATTGCACTTTGACTTGCATGAAAATAAAAATATGAAGGATTTATTTTAATAACAGCATCTAAATATTCATGTCAAATGCAACCCGCAAAACATGTCAATGTTTTTGAATCTATATCGTCAAATAACTCCTAAAAAACTTTCTAGGGCCTTAAAAACTAAAATTTTGAGGCCAAAAGACTCAAAGAAACGTTTTCACAACATAATCTGCGAGAGAAGTCATTATTGGACATTCACTTAAATTTTCGGTTCGGCTTTTCGATACTACCAGTGCCAACTAAATATTTAAGCCCTTGTGGCTGGTAGCCATTTTTGTGACACGCTTAGAGGGCTTAGATTCCTCAATCTTATATTGACGCTTTCTGTAAAGACCGTAGTTTGTGCAGTCTGGCGAGGTTTATTTGCATAATCATTAATTCAAGATTTACTCTCCGGCAACAACTAGAAGTACTGTTATAGTTACTTAATACCTACGAAGATTGTTTCGTATGCGTGAAACGAAACCATTCAATTAAGGTTTTTTCGTGGTATATAAGAGCTGTGTACCTAATTGTGGAGGTATGTGGGTGTACAGTGAAGACAGAAGACTGTGTTTGTGTTTTACCTGTACCTGTATTTTCGTTATCAACAGTGATTCGATGAAATTTTCTAGTCAGCGGGTTCAGACACGTAGCTATCTAAAAAGTAAAAAAGCTAATATTTTTGTGACTATCTCGGAATGGCGGAAAACATTGAAAAGTTTGCCTAAATAAGAAATTTCATAATAAACACTGGGACGAGCGCATGCCGTTGTTACCACTGCCACTGCCGCTTTCGCCACCTTTCTTCACCATGCTGCCTACCGCCGCCACGATTTGCCCCGGCCGGCCGGCCGCGCCCATTCTTCCGCGCCCGCCTCCCGTTCGCCTCCGCGCCAGCGCCCGCCCATACTAAATTAGAGCTCTTATTGAATGTCGTATGATTCACTTCAAGGAATTAAATAATGATTTAACACATTAAACATTGGCATAATATTTTATTTATTTTCTTATTGTTCAGTGCTCAGACTTGATCTTCAATCTCAACACGTTATATCACTGCAATATTTTATAATCTATTTCAGCTAAAGAATTATCATGTTGTGAGAGATTCTATGCTAATCAACTTACCAGCAAGAGCTTCTATGCTAGTAATAATGAAGTGATTATTATGAAATTTCTTTTTTAGGCAAACTTTTCAATGTTTTTGAAGGCCTTATTGTTCTAATAGTATTGCAGTGGTAATTATTCCATAGAGGTTTTAAAAATTATATTGTAAATATTTGTGAATAAAAAGTTTTTTGTTAAATAACATGTGGTTCTTCAAATCGCTATTCCACGTATCTTTCAACTTCTAAATTATTCGCAATGTATTTAAAACTTGTAATGATGCAGGAGCACAAACTTTTTCTCATTAATTGAAACTTTTGCTATTTTGAAAAAGTCATTGTTCTACGAAAATCGCATCTTCTCCAATTTCAGTGTACTTTGTGTACTTTATTATATTAAAAAAGTGTGAAGAAAACTTTTGTAGCAGTTTTGTGAAAATTGCATTTATTTTACGCAAAATAACGCGTAAAATACATTTTGGGAAAGTTGTACACAACTTTACTTAAAGATTTAATTTTGATGAACTATTTTCATTGAGAAGAACAACGTCTATCTATCTAATCTATAACAATTTTGTAGTTGTAGGAAGATATATTGTAGGCGAAAAAAAGTTTAATGTAGGATATAAAAATGTTGGGGTTTCATGCAAAGAATCTTGAAAAATAAAAATGTTGGTTTCAGATTTCAGGGGACTTGGAATCAGCCTGATTAATTATGGAATATTAATTTTTGTGAAAATCTTCCCCGCGATTTAGCTTCTAGTTAGAGACGGCCGGGCGGGTGGGCGCGCGTTTTACTGTAAACCAATTTTCCTGCAATATGGACCCTAAAAATGCGGGGTCTGGTGTATGACATGTTAGAGGAAGCAATTGTTATATATTTTGCACTTTTCGCTATTGATAACATTCAACACGAATTTTTCTGTCGAAAAATCGCACTTTTTCGCCGCAGCATTGCATAACTTTTTCTATACAGTTAGTGGTACTCGAGAAAGTGAAAAGAATAGTGCTAGTTTTTACCTCTCAATACTGGTAGGAAAAAATGTCCCACGTTATAATTCTTAAACGCGTGCACTACATCAATGCAATAAATACAAAGCTAAATCAAGACAAGTTTTGTCTCCATTGAATATTGCTCTTTTGAAGTTCGTAGTATTAAAAAACCGGGAGATGTGAAAAATGGTCACGTTATTTTACGATTGACAAAAGGGAGAATGACGAGTGCAACGTTGTACTGTTTGTTACATTGCGCATCTGTACATAACCAAATGAAAGTGATGTGGAAAAGTCGATTCTAGTGTTCGACTTTCGAAATGTCAAACTACGAAGCGTATATCAAATGTGATAGACACATTGCTAACGTTCATATCGAGAATGCATGGAAATACGCTTAACGGTGTGGTGTAAAATTTGATTGAATCCAGTTGACGTCTAGGTTTATGGGAAATTTACCGCAAACATTCAGATCAATCTGTAAACTGATATTAGAGGCAAATGATCCAGCGCATGAAGCTGTCGCTAGTTCTGGCGCGAATTTCATTTCACATCGCTGTACTTCGAGATTTAATTTACTTAATATAAAGGTGATTCTGCTATGTTGAAATGATACCCTCAAAGTGTAAAATAAATTGTATTTGCTTAACGCTGATTAAATATTATTTAAAAATATAGTAATTAACGAAACTAGTAGATAAAAATGGGTTAAATTCCACTAGTAGTACGTTCAAGAGCACGAACGACGATAGGATTGAGTATACTTAATTACCGCAAGTGCAATTGTACCCTTTATCCAAGTGTTACGTTCAATATTTTTTCGTTTACTTCTACGAATAATTTTCATTTTGAGAAATAGAAGCATGTTTTTACCATTTAAATATTGTGATTACGTTTTGGTGAGCGTATTGTTAATTTATTTGTATTATTAATATCACATACTTTAGTCTTTGAATACATGATATATTTAGCCTTTAATACATTATTCTCCTCGTAGGCACCATTTATTGATTTACTTTTCTTTCCTTTAATATCATTTCAAAGTTAATGTTGTAACTACGAGCCTGAACTATTCAGTATCTCGAAATAGCTTACAAAATATTCTCTTTAAACTGCATCTCTCGCTCGAAACACTGGCCCACGTGTCCAAGTGGAGCGCTCCGGTTCGACTCCCGTGCACGTGCGCGCGCGTCCTAATTGGGTCCTCGCCCGCGAAGGCGGGGCCGCGCGGCGCCCAGAAGCCACCGCCGCCTTAACAGCCAATTTCCGGTATATTCAAGTGCCGCTATCGATTGCCCAGCCCATCCGGCTTCTCGCGTGGCGGCGGCCCGCGCGCCCGCGTCCGCGTCCGCCGGGTGAAGCGCTGCCCCCGGGAGAGATGGTGCGGCAACCTTCATCGCACGCTGCGTGTGGACGGCTGTGCAGAAATGCCCACGCCTACTACACTCGTCTGGAAGAAGACGCGCGATCGAGAGGGAGTTTTGTCCACATCGAACGTTAAGCACTATCGGTCTTCTGCGCATGAGCTGCGCTGTTCGGGATGGCAAAAACGCCCTAAGGACTATGGAAAACATCCTAATACGAATATTATAGTATGTTTGATGGATTTCTTTAAAAAATTATTACAGTAAGTGTGTTAGGAAAATTACAACTGCAAGTAAAGGAGATGTGTCATAGGAATACCCAGTATGTTTATGTTGAAACGAATCAAATATCTCTCTATTAACACGTCATGCTTCTGTCATGGGTTCGAATATGCAAGGGGCACAATTTGACTTACCTCATCGTTCAACCACAATCTGCCCCCTGTCTGCTCGTTTTCATATGGAAAATGACAAAAGCTGAAAGTTATTTTAATTCCGTGCTAGATTGCACAATAATAACCACGATTTTTGTACTTTCTTTAGCACTAGAACAATTTGAATTTATTATAATCAAAGATTTCATTTGAATCGGAACAACACTCTTTAAAAATTATTGACTTTGGTCGTGACCATGAAAAATAAAATAAGTTCATTAGCCTGGTGCTTCACCTTCGTCACTGGTGAAAACTAAAATTAAAGTTGACAAGTTTCTTACGAGTTCCTCCCTATAGGTATGAAAATAATCCAAGTCAATGCACGGTTTCACCAAAATGTTTCTATGTTCCATTTTCACTCGCGGAAAAAAAGTTAAAGTCCCGAACTGTATCTCCGAAATTTTTGCAAGTCTCTACATTCGATCACAAAAATATATCAAGTCTGAACTCGAGCACGCACCCCCTAAATTTAGAAATGATCCTCATGCTATGAAATCTGAGCTCCGACTAACTATTTTTTCATTCTTCGATCCAGGAAAACTCGTATTCATTGTTGTACAAAATTTTGTTTGATATTCCCTACCAACGGATTCTTATTGTTTATTTACTTTTATAACGAAGTTGCACTCTT
Source organism: Acheta domesticus (assembly GCA_031308135.1). Lineage (NCBI taxonomy): Eukaryota > Metazoa > Arthropoda > Insecta > Orthoptera > Gryllidae > Acheta > Acheta domesticus. The sequence goes on along the minus strand of JAHLJT010009419.1, from coordinate 32,213,096 downwards.
GGGCAAAATTTCTACTCTTACACACGTATTTTCGACTGATGCTACACTATAACCACGGGATCATGAAATTGTTTATCTTTGTTACTAAGGTGCCCGCTTACCAAATATCGTGACATGTCAAAACATTGGTGTTCTCCCTAGCAACGTCCTTGTCATTTATTTACACCTGTTACTAATGTGCCTAATTCTAATTGAAACTAACATTAAAGCATTAAATTATTTGATATTGAATGCCCTCCCGCATTTGGTATATCACAATGTATATTGAAAACATTAAGGATTTTCATTTAGAGAAAAATTTAAGCTTTCTGACCAACAGAATTTCGTGAGTTATTTCTTATTTAAACCAAAGGTAGTGAGATTTCTGCATTATCATTTGATATTGTTAAAATTAATCTTTATAAGCTTATAGAATGACGAGGCTGCTATTCTTATTCTTATAGAATACGAGGCTGCTATTCTGCTTCTATTTTTATATTTCGTCGTGGTAACCGAAATAGGTCGTATGTAAAAAATAGTCACTTTTTTGTTTATTGCACCATTGTGATCTATCTATAGAACTTCATCAGTTGCGATAGGTCGTAAGAAGACTGACTAATGAAAAACCGAATATCGTGCTTGTACATGTGTGAAAGCGACTGCTAAGACAGTGAGAAGTAGAGAACGTTTTTCGTTCCGCCTGAAAACTTCTGTAGATTTGACATACGATCTATTGCGGTTACCATGACGATTTGCTTCTGTAGGAAGGTAAAGAAGCGCCTGCTGAAGCAAATTACGTAACACAAGTGTTCTGCAAATTGCCTAGCAAACAGGCGATCCTCTGAATTTCTTTTGAAGTAATTCACTTATCTCTTGCTGCGATCAATGCATAATTAAGCTCTCAGAAAGGCATCCATGAATAAATAGACTCTAAGAATTTCTTCAGCAACATCAAATAATGAAAGAAAAAGGACTAGCATGCATGGTCAAAAAATAAGCCCACATCTAAAACTGTACATTCTAGTAATTTAGTTCTTCCTGAAACCGAAATTCTCAGTCATTTGCTCAACTGTTTTAGTCCATCATTTCATCATTGAGCATATCAAAAGATTTTTCCTACATACCATATTCTTCATGTAATTTGTCGTTAATCGCCAAAGCCAAAAACGTTTAATTATGCTTCAAGTAGATTCACAGAGAAAATCCCTTTGGCACATACACCTATATAACATGTGAAATTTGGTCTTGGCAAATCTGTTATGGTTAGCTTATAAAGAGGCAAACAGGTAACAACGCAGATTGTTAAAATTCATATGTTCCATGTGATTCTAAAACTTGAGAGATGCAAAACCTACAAATTACTAGACATTCAAGAAAATACCAATATTTTGAACAACACAATTAAAGAGAGAATTTTACCATGTGCATTACAAAAGAGTAAGATTTATTCTGTAGCCTTACTCTTCTGTAAATTCTATATCCACTAAACCGCTTCTGCCAATCTTGAACATTTTTGTAATAAGTATTTTAGTGGTTCCAGTAGCCAGTATAACTTTGGACTGGCGAACTAGACTGAGCAATTAATTGAAACATTAGACTGAAAACACAATGGAAAACTACGTACAAAGCGTTGTGTCGTCTACCTGCGAGCTAATGTACTAGTACATTCACCGTGTCACACAAAGATGAGAGAGAACTCAGATAAATTGATGTCTACTGACACAATGCAATAGTTGAAATGGTAAAAATTGAGTTCAGTCACCAAAATGGCCAATTTATGAAAATGATTATTAAATAAGATTGGAGAAATAATAAATGAGACATTGTAAGTGATGCAAGTTATACTTCAAAGAAAACACAAGAATAATATCACAGAGAACATAAAACATGCGTCACTAAAAATATTAAAGAAATCATGGGGAGACAAACCCCTCCATAGACAATATCTAATAAGAATGTATATATCTACAATTTATATATCAACACATTAATGGTTTATAAGAAGAAAAATGAAGCAGGAATCGGAAGCACTTGTAATAACTGTCCACGATCAGGCATGTTATGACAACAGGCATATTATTACATGATAACACCTTATGACAAAGCCCTTCTCAAAAATTTCCATGGATGATAAATACCTATTTTTTAGGTCAGGCAGAAACCATTTCACAGGTAGAAAAAATCGAAATGGTCTGTAGTTAATATCTCTGTTAGAAATGAAACGCTCTCAAAGTTCTAAACACTTTAAGAGGTACGAAACTTTGCCAAAACCTGTGAAGTCTGTTGTACTTTGCACATTATTGTACCAAACAAAACATACTGATCATACGATACTAGTAAAAAAACGGATAGTGTTATCTGGGAACTGGAGAAAAGTAATGCCTACTTGTAGATGTTGTTATGCCATGCGATCAGAAGATAGTAACCAGGGTCACAGAGAAAAATCTTAATTACAAAACAATGGTAATTGACTTCAGCCGGATGTGAGGCGAGGAAACGGACGTCGCATTGATAGTTATCGGAGCTCTGAGATTCGTTTTGCAAAATATATGCAAGAACTTTTACAAAGTACCTCGTAGTTCAAATGACGGGGAAGAGCAAGTCATCGCACTGTTGGGGTCAGTCCACATTTTACCGCCCAAAATACCCGCAAAGTATATTGTAGGTACCGAATTGCAAGAGATATTCTCCTTAGGAAGTTGATTGCATCTTGGAGGAGTTTTTAATCAACGTCAAACGTCTTTCGTTGTGAATTTAGGGAATTATAACAGCAGTATAATAATAATAATAATAATAATAATAATAATAATAATAATAATAATAATAATAGTGAATAGAATTACTATTTCCATATAGTCAAAAGGCCGAAAGGTTGCAATATTAGATATAACTATCAATATGTGGTTCGATTTATACATCCTAGATCAGGGCGTTGGTTTAATAGACATTATATTGGGTTTATTATCCATTAACAGTAATTATAATTTCAACATAGTGCAATTTAATATCATATTGTTAGTTGTCGGGTATCAACTAGATGCCGAACAAGTGCAATCAATCATCAACCAGAAGTGTAATAATCTCAATGTGCGTTCATGTCCTTGTTAATGTGCATCTTACGCCATGCATGCGACTTGAATGATTGATGGAGTGAGTACTAAATGACCTCGTCCCTGGCCTCCGCACACCATGAATTATCTAAGAAATGATCAACAAATTATTATAAAAGTGTACATCATTTATTAATTGATTGATCGATCGATGTTTCTGAGCATGTTAACTGATATGATCATTAATCCAGTTATGTAGTGATATGTTTTACTCGTATTCCGGGTGGTGGTGGGATACCTCCGCCGCGGGATGACAAGGGAATTAGCTTTACACACGCCATATTAAGTGAGTACATTAATCAATTGGGTTATTGCGACTCTTATTACGTTTTTTTGTATGTTGTCCAGTGTGCTGCGACAATACGAAAATCTACCTCTATCTTTACTCAGTTTTATCCGATTTATAAAAAATTGGTTGACTAGCTTGATTTAATTGTTGGAATTTGGAGTTTTCATATTTATAATCTCAGGGCCCGTTTTTCTTCTCCTGTGGGCTGAAAATACCACTCTTACGAGAATTCGGTTGGTGAGATATTTCTGTTTACGATATGATTGCTTTGATTTTTACTGTATTAGCTAATTTAGAAATAAGAACACAATGTTTTCTGAATTATTACTCAACAACATGAAGTGTCAGTGTCTGCTGCTATTAATTTATTTTTGGAAGCAAGTTTCTTTGTTACTCTCTTTTCAATTTTAATTTGATTCAAACCTTGTTTGATTATACTTCTCCACCTAACAAGTTATTATTTTGATGGCCATCGAATTATTTAACAAACTTAATATTTTTACTTTCCCATGTACATTCGTATATACGGAGTAATATAATATATGTAGTGAAGGGAGAGTTATGTAATGCTGCGGAAAATCGATTTCGAGATTTTAACGGAAATGTATTGAATAGTATAATTATTTAAAGATTTATATGACCCTGATGATAAAATGTGGTTTTCTAGTTTTAAAGACTGTTTGTTAAATAGGTGAGGCACGAGGTCGATTCCACCAGGCGGATACCTTAGATCGCATAAAGTAAATAATTATGTAACCATTACCCTAATAAGATAACTCCTATCACGCCATTAAATACATCAAACGAAAAAATTAATGGAATATCAGGCTTCACACAGTCTTTCTTGGACAATCACTGAACAATTAAGTCAAGTATTGTGTACTAGGAATATTATTTTCATTCCATTTGTAATCTAAGACTTTATTGATAGACATACTTTTTAACAATATACGAGCATTTGTCATTGACTTGTCTTAAAATTATAAATTTCTCGTACTGAAGCAACGACTGTCGTTGATTATGGCTTAGCGGTACCTACCGACTTTCAGTTCAGGTGTTCATGAACTGTTGTCAGGGGATTGTTATCTTGCACCAATTACTTGTGTGCGATGTTCCACTGATTGAAGCTGACCTTCGCGTATCATCTGTACGAAGAGACAGACTTCGTACTTTGGCGCCACCTGGTCACTGAGACCGCACATCTCATGGATGTTTTTATAATCCACTTGTTTATTGATATTAAAAACGATTTGTGAGAAATTTTCACGGGAAAATATTTGGATAATAAGATTAGAGAACAATTTTTTTACCTCCAGGAAGGCAGAGTGCGCAATATACTCTATTTTGTAAGTAGATTACGAATATAAAAATAAAAAGGCATATCACGTCACAGTATTGAATATACGGTATCTTTATACCGTATCATAACAGATTTTGCTATTAATGCAAATACATTTAAATTGCGCCTCTAAGATATGTAGTGTAAATACGCATACCATATATTTAAAAATAAAATATTTGTTCAGTTAATCTATGCCATTTCTATGAGATCAACAAAATTAAGCTTACGTGGTTTTTTATCGTGTTGATAAACGATTGCCGTCATTATTCTTGCGTCTGATAGTCGCGCTCAATTTCGAGTAGGTCTTAGTGGTATTAGTAGTTCTTAGTGAATGTTTTGAAAACAAGTCACATGTACTTTCATATTTCTCACTGCGTATCAGTAGGAAACGTAGGAAAGTATTAGTAGGAAAACATCAGTAGGAAATAATTGAAAGAAATTATTTTAGCCCTTCCCCTTATTGCAAATATAGAAGCATCCAATTTTGGAGTGTCAGATTCTGAGTCAGTCGGCGTCATGCGGAATTGTACCCGCAGTGCGCGTGAAGTTCGTGTCTGATTTGCGTGTGCCTCAAATACATTAATACATTATAGTTTTGTGGTTTTTATAAAGTAAAATTCGACATATGATCTGTAGAATGAAATCGGTTCGATTAAATGCAAATTGTCATTTCACACCGAAAGTGGGCAAATCAACCCGACAACTTGTTACGCTCGTGGAAGATTTACACCCAAACTTTCAAAGGATAAAATATGAATTTACAGAACTTGCGTATTTTTTTATATTTTGGCTGTTGTGTTTGTGATCAGGACAAATCACTGGGCTGTTCACCACTGGTGTGTAATCTGCTTGACGAACCTTAGGTAGTGGTTGTATGGAAAACTTGAATCATTGTCATTCGCTCTACCAATTTTATGTAGAATACCAACAAAACATTTTAATGTCTGCATATCATTGCACGAATATGCGTATTTCATTTTTAATTTGTTCTTACCTCAAATGAAGCATACTCAGAAAAGTTTGTAGTAATATAATCGGAGTGACAATATGGAAATTAATATAGGATTTTGTTTATTTCAAATGCTAAATATGTTTATATCTTTTGAACCTTGCGTGATATAAACTTTTTGTAATGATTTTAGAAATCAGTGTGATATTTCTTTTGAAATTATCTACTTTCATCCTGGAGGTATGAAACAATTTTTTTGTGCTTTAGTGTAATTGGCTGCCTCTGGTTTTGATTAAAAAACACAGGTTTTCAGTTCATTGAAACCAATTTTTTTATTTAATAAATTTTAAAACGAATCTTTCTTCGAGGAAATAATGGCAGTTGTTTGACCATATTTACAGAATAGATTTCTTCAGAATGCCTTATGAGACGTTTACGTCTGTGTAGGAGCTGAAATGGTTTCTTTGAGCGCCTTAGGTATACGTTTAAATACAAAACACGCAGACTTTTGCGAGTTAAACCATTATGTATATCAAAAGGGAACGAGAATTTGTTATTTACGAAGTAAGCAATTTTATTGGCTTACAACATTTTGTTGCCTGAATATTCTGCCGAATAAATCGGGGTTGGTAACTGATTGATAATATTTCGGGTTTCCGATTGTGTCAACACTTCCGGTAATTAGTCCTGTAAATGTAGTGCATACTTCAAGGGCGTAAGGTGGCGATGATCTACCACCGCTGGCGAGATCCGGCGCCGACCTACGCGTCTACTTGCGGAATTTTCTCCAACCAGGTATCTCTCGATAGCCAAACACCTCTCCAGCTGGTAAAAGTTCTGAGCTCCCAACCGACGTTCCGTTGTGTGTGGTAGTGCAGTGCTCGTAGGTGTAAGTCTGGGTAAGTAAGGGGTGAGAATAGTACAGGAAAGAGGAAGGAAAGATCACGAACGGTCCAAGGCCCGTTAGTTAAGGTACTGCTCCGGAATTCGTCTGGTGTTGGAGAACGGAAAACTACCGATCAGAGCAGCAGGCCGCTAGCAATCTCCTCCAAACAGCGGCTGAATTCGACCTAGCTGTCTGGCTGGTGTCTAAAATCCGCCAGCGACCGGACTCGAACCCTACTCTCTCAGTCTGAATCAGTGAAAAACTACTGATTGACAGTGACTATTCACGGATGGTGTCAGTTATAACCCTGCCTCTGACAATCAGTGAATTGAGCTGAACAAATCAGTGAAAATTGAGTCCACTTTTTGAATCAGTGAAACTTCACTGTTTGAATCAGTGAAAACGACTGAACAATCAGTGAGCGATGGTGGTTCGGCACTTTTACCACTGACGACCAGTTAAATGCTGGCGGTCATCGTGAAAAGGTTCGCATATTCGCTGATTGTCAGCGAAACTACTCATTTCGACTGAAGATATCTGTGACTTCGGTTCTCACTGATTGAATCAGTGCCAATTTCACTGATTCAGATTCAGAGAGTAGTCACGCACTGCAGTGACATCAATTGATGATCTAAGCCATCTCAGCCGGAGTGTATGTTCAAAGTGCTCTGTTTCCCGCACAGAGGAGTGAAGGTCGCGCAGCAGGGCAGCGGAGCGACCGTCGCCCCCGAAGAACTAAGCCGAGCGGCGCGTTCGCCCGCATGCGCGGCCTCCGCGCAGACTGATGGTCTGCGCGCCCCTCGTGACGGCCTCCTCGATGCCCGGCGCAGCGGCCGCCCGGATTTAGTGCGGCCGCCGCCTAATAGATGGCCGTCCCTGCGTGCCGACGCCGACGCCGTCGCCGGCGCGGAAGCCCCAGCGTGTGCTCCGGGAGCGCCGTAATGAGAGCCCGCGTGTGGGCGGGCGGGCGGGCGGACGGGCAGACGGTCTTTCGAACGTTCGGGCGTTTGGTCGGGCGTTTGGTCGGGCGTTTGGTCGGGCGTTTGGTCGGGCGTTTGGTCGGGCGTTTGGTCGGGCGTTTGGTCGGGCGTTTGGTCGGGCGTTTGGTCGGGCGTTTGGTCGGGCGTTTGGTCGGGCGTTTGGTCGGGCGTTTGGTCAGGCGTTTTGTCGGGCGTTTTGTCGGGCGTTTTGTCGGGCGTTTGGTCGGGCGTTCGGGCAATTGGAGGGAGGCTTCGGCCAATTCGGGGGGGCGGGCAGGTCGTTCGGGCGGACATTCGGGCGATGGAGGAAAAGGTCGTTCGGGCGGCCGTTTGAACGCTCCGGAGATTGGGAGGGGGTCGTTCGAGCCGAGGCTCGGGCGAACGTTCAGGAGTGCGTTCAGGAGCGTGTTCAGGAGCGCGTTCGGGTGGGCGTTCAGGCGGGCGTTCGGGCGGGCGTTCGGGCGGGCGTTCGGGCGGGCGTTCGGACGGGCGGGCGTTCGGACGGGCGGGTGTTCGGACGGGCGGGCGTTCGAGCGGGCGGGCGTTCGGGAAATTGGAGGGGGTTGTTCGAGTGGGCGGGAGGGCGTTCGTCCCAGCAGCGTCGACCCACAGCCTGGTGATGGGCGACACCTCCATCATGGGCTTTGCGGCGAGACGGCGTGATTTGCGCCCGTGTGAATCAATGCTCCATAAGGAAGGGCGGAAGTTGATACTCTCCGATCGGCCTCACGGGGATTTTGTGGATGCCCTGCCGCGTTGCTGCCGTGACTCTAGATATCCTGTCCACCCGCCCGAATAGGAGGACGTCCGATCGTGACGGAGTTTTGGATGCTTAACAGCTTTCAGGGACTTGCTTCTAAGCGCGGTAACGTGGCGTTGCGCACGTAATAGAATCAACACTGGACCAACCTTTCACACTTTACTGTCATAGATTTTTCCTCCAAGACATCAGAATGTGATAAAAATGAAGCTATTTCAGTCTCTTTGAAAGATTTTTCTGACTGATCGTCGAATATTTTCATGATTATTTTTAATGACGGAGTCCATGGCTGAAATTAATGCGCGAATATTATCTAACAAAGGGAATATTTTAAAATGATAGAAATTCATAAATATGAATAATCACAATCCATGATATTGACACAGCAGCAAGCAGCGGATGAACTTGAAACAAGAATAATACGATCAAAAAATGAATCGAAGTGCAAATAGAGAACAAAACATTTTAATCAAAATGTAAAAAAAATAACTTCACCAAAATAAATAAATTGGTATAAATAAATAAAAAATAAACAATATTCTGTTATAGCCCTTATCATCATTCAGTAATCTGTATTATTTGAAATCGTATTAAAGAGCAATAGTTGTCTAGATACCCCATGTGAGAAAATATTTTTGTTTGACATATTTTCACCTATTTGTCATATGCTGTTTTACACTACTGTCTCACTGTTACCACGATTACGAGGTGTCGATGAAAATGTAATTCGAGCTTTTGCCTTCTCGCCGCTCTCGTTATAACTCTCAGCTCAGTCATTATCTTCTTTGCCTCCATCCCTGCACCGACCCTCAATGTTTGCCGCCCTTCTCCCCCTCAGTTCTCGAAATAAGAGCATTCCGTCACTCGAGCTTTTGCATCTCTCCGCGTCACATTCACGTGGTGTTAGTTGCCACTTCTCTCCATCACATTCTAACCCTGCATCTTCTCAATTCTCTTTGCCTCTTCCTATCCCTCCCCCACCTCTTTCCGTCTCACCACGCCTTTTCCATCCCCCCACTCCCCACCCCTTGCCCTCTTTATCATCCTCCTCATCTGCTCCCGACCCTCACCATCTCTTCCCGTTCCTTCTTGCCTTTTCCCTTGCCCTCCTCGCATCTTTTCGCACCGCTTTCATTGCCTCTCCTCCCCGCCTTGCCCTGCTTTGCCTGCCCACATGGTCCACATCACTTTGCCTGTCCCACGACGCCTGTTTCCCCCCCGCCCTGCCCACCTCTCCCAGCCCCGCCCCCACATGTCCCCGTCCCGCCCTACATGTCTCAGCCCTGCCCCAGATATCCCCTCGCCGACCCACACGTCTCAGCCCCACCCCCAATAACCCCGTTCCGCTCACCTATCTCCGCCCCACCTACCCCTCCCTGCCCTACTCACCTCATCTCGCCACGCCCAGCTATCCCCGCCTCGCCCCATCACACCTCTCCGCGCCTCGCCACAGCTATCCCTACCCCGTCCCACTCATTTCCGCGTCCGCCCCTCCCTCTCCACTCCACCCCGCCTCGCTTCGCTCAGCGCCGCGCAGCTCCACGCAGTCTTGGCGCGCGTGGAGGGCTTCGCGCCGCTTTGATGTCGCTGCGAGCGAGCGCTTCACGCGAAGCGGAGGCCGCTCCGAGGGCGGGGACAGCCCCCGACCGGCGGGCGGGCGGCGCTTCGGGAGCCGAAGCGGCGGCGGCGGCGGCGACGGTGACGGCGGGGAAGCGGTAGCTGCCGGGCGGGCGAAAGCAGCGCGACGTATTTGGATTGGCGACACTGTTTGTTCTGGCAATGGCTTTCGTTGATGTGCATATATGACGTCGCTAATGGCGTCGAGGGCACGGCAGCAGCGATGCTGCTGGCAACGGTGGGAGTTGTTGCGAGAATCAGAGCGCGCGACACATCTACCTTAGGGAACTCCGGCGGCGAACGGGCGATGGTCGAGGCAAAAGCGCCGGCAACGGTTGCGGCGGAGAGGGAGTCGGCGGGGGGCGACCCCGCATTTGAATACCTCGACGAGCCTACGCCGGGGATTTCGACATGGGCGAAACAAAGCCGCACCGCGCCGCGCCGCGCCGCGCCGCTCGCCGCTTTGACGGAGGTGCGCGGTGGGCGGGGCTTTTGAGGCGCTGCGCGCGCAGTGGGCGCGCGGCACAAAAACGCGGCCGCTTTGGGGCGCGGGAAGCCGCAACGGCGCTGATTTTGCTCGAATGTTGGCTTTCAGGGGACCGGCGCACGGATGAGCTGGCCATTCGCCGGCGACGAGTGAAGTTTTTGGCGTGCGCGGTTGGAACGTCCGGGGTGTGTCGTTAAGCCTGGACGACCACATTTGAACTTTGAGTAGGATTCTCTCAAATGCAGGTTCGTTCGTGCCAGTGAAACGAGAATGCGTTAGCGCTTTCCGAACTTTATGCTTTTAGGCGTTCGTTGAGTTGTGGAGCGTTTCGAATAATACTAAAATAAAACGGCAATTCCGGTTCTGACATGTAATCACTTTTAGTACACTCTTCGGCAGACTTTCCTTATTTAAGAACTTCCTACTAATGTGTGTGAACGAGGTTCTCGTTTTGATAATGAATTTTCACTTTCGCCTCTATCTCTTGCCGGTATGGTAGACGCCTGTCGTGACGTCAAATACACAAAGGCGTAAAATTAGTAAGGTTTCCACTACCGCACCTTGTTCACTCGTATTAGCCTTTTGACTGTTGCACTTTGTGCCTCGACCGCTGCGCGCGCCACTCTCGACTTGCAGAGGGAGGAGGTTCGCCTCTTCTGTTAGCCGGTAGGTCAAGTGCGCGAGGCTCTCGACTTTTGTGGACTCCGCAGAGCTCAGTGATAAACACGACGTCAGATGCATTCTCCCCATTTGGTACTGGCCGTGAATGTGCTCTTTACGTACGCGACTGAAGCTGGATTCTATGGAAGGCGATAGGTGTAAAGAAGTCTCGTTGCTCTGTGACCAGTTACGAAAGAGAACGATTGTGCAAAGAAAGTATACTGGGCGAAGGAAAATGTGAATGACTGTTTCAGTATTCCTCAACGTGAGTAAAACTATTGTTGATATAATAAAACAAAACAATGCTACTTGACATTTTCAACATCCAGTATTCACAAATTATACCTCATGAAATGTTACGTTAATCATTTCAAATTATTGATTCGGTTTTACGCAAACTAAATTTTCAAATTCTACACGATAAGGGCTATTATCTTCTAATAAAGAAACAGTCGACATCAATATGTTACTAGGTGGGCTGTAAGATGAATTTTAATAGTTTATTCGATCAATGCAACTTGAAATTTTGCTTTACATTATGATATGAATATTTATTTTCATGAACAGGATTCCTTTATTCAACAATCCTGCCTGTTATTAGATGAATGGCCATACTACATTTATCATCATTTTTACATCCCGTAATGTATGTAAATTAAGTGGTGGACTACTTTGTAAGATAGGTTGCGGCGTTATGACTTCACCAGCTTTGACGATAAGGTTGCCAGAATCAGTCCTTTGTGCCCTATATCCCACCAAGCCGCTCCAGTTCCAACTCTGACACTACGCGGCATGTGGCATTGTCCATCGTACAACCAAACGTTCTAGAATGTGTTGGATTTATTCAGGTTTTGTGAAACTTGAAATTTTTTGTTGTAGTCCTGTAATGAAGATGAATTAGTGCTGTTAATTATAACATATTTTGAATGTTATTCGGGATTGAAGACAATATAATTTCGTTCTTTTTTGATGATAATTAATTTTTTTCAAAATTCAATATTAATTTGACATTAAGATGACATTTTTCTCAATTTTATTCAAAATGTCCCGAATATCATAAGTATGTTATTTTTAATAAAGAATAGAACTAGGCTTGTGCGTTGTAGCTAATCGAAAATACTTGTGATTTTTGAACATTGTGTTGGATAGCTCTGATATATGTACTCGTATGTTGTGTGGGTGTATGTTGGCGTGTGAGTGTGTGAGCGAACCCGTGCTTGGGCCTGTGTGCGTCTGCATATGTGCGTGTGTGCTAGTTTAACTGCGTGTCTTCCAGGAAACACGCAACGCAAACGTGTGCGCGCATATGTTTACCGCAGCTGGTGCAAGTATGCGTAGTATTTGTGTGGCAGTGGGTGGTTGTGACGGTTCAAATATGAATTCGTGCTAATGCGTGCATTTGAATACTTGCAACTTTACGAATAACTCTGAAAGAAATTGCAATTACGCAAAAATGTTGCGACCAGATGCATATGTTTCCGCTACACAAATATACGCTTACTACAAAAAAAAATGCACGTACAATATTTTACATATTGCCAGATGGCATTAAACGATTAAAATCGATACACCAATTTAAGTACCAAGTAGAATGACTGATTCTATATGATTAGAAACTACACCAAGCGTCAAAAGGGAAATTACTGTTGATTTTAACGATGATTTTTAATGAATTAGTTACCATTACCATTTGGCCTGTATAGTTCCAAACATCTGAATAAGTCTGTACCAAGCATTGTATCTCACCTTCTGGTTCAACGACTCGCGAGGTTAGTTTTTTCGTCCAATTTCCCTGAAATGTGGGAATTCTGATGATCCCACTCTTCTTCACGTATAACTTTGCCTTCTCCATGTTCTTCGCCACGTGTAACGAGACCGACGATGACCAAGCCGTCGAAAGCCGGCTCTCTGAATATACTTTTACAAAGATGACTTCAATTTTTTCATCGATTTTCTTGTTTTGCTTCTGAACATAAATGTAACTTCATCATTTGTGCACATTTTTTAGAGTTCAGTGGGGAATATAGTTACTCACATTAACGTTCATGTCCTCGCGACAGTGTGTCGATTTCTTCACGAAAGGCACCGTGAGGAATAATAGCGGAAATCTGTAGCTAATTTTCCTGTTGCAATTAATTTTTAATTACACCGGAGAAAAGATTTTAACAATTCTCGCAAAAACGCCCGTTTACATCTGTTTTAAGAATTTATCTCGTATTTCGTTTAGGGTAGGGATACCAGAACTTAAAGAAAACGTGCACAGAAAACACTTGTTTCCAGAGTTCGTCACACACAGCACACGCAGTTTTTAATTGTTTTTGAGATTAAAAAATACATAGATAAATACGTGAAGACTATTCACAAAGGCGAAAAGACAAGATCAAATTTGCAGACATCTTCGTATGAATGAGAATGTTTTGTCCTGGCAATGTTCTTTTCATTTTCAAGAATATGAGTGTGTGGGGCTGCGTGAAAATGTGTGCCAGGGTTTTGCAGTGTCTTTTCAATGTGGGTTCACTGTAGATGCCGTCTTGCGTGATTTCCCTTGTGACGAACAGCGTTTGCATTTTGCGTGTTTGCTTTGCCGGGTTTTGTTTAATGGTTATTGGTAAACTGACAGTCTAGTTTGGCAACATTCGTTCTGAACGCTAGTGCCTTTTGCGAGTCAGTCAAAGCTATGCGTTGCCTCCGCGGTGGTTGTCTTACGCAACATGTACTGCATGTAGCTTTGAATTAAGGGTTGCTAATCTCGCAATTTTCTGGTTTTGTTTATAATAAATTTACTGTTCATTATGTGTTGATATTATTCGAAAATAGTTTCGAATCAAATATTAAATATACGCTAATGCATTTTGTACAGAAAATGTATTGCGGTAATCAGAATTAGGTTAAATCGGCTTGAAGCACGCGTAAGTCGTTGAATGATGCGTGATTTACGACTTCGGTAGCTACAGTTCTTGAAAGTCGCCAGTGAGTTCCCAATGTGGCAGCAAGCGTTGTAAATCCCTTTTCACATTAGGCAATCACTCCTTTTTTACTTCTAAATCTGATTTCATTCAATGAAGTAATGTAAACTGGCGCGTTGATGCCTTCAGAATTCAATTTCAATGCTCGAAAAAAGATATAATCACGTCTAGTTTTCATAATGTCTGGGACCATGAGTGTGCATCAATGCACGGACGTATTTGTTCGTATCATACGCGTACTCTTATGCAATAACGTGTAACGTATTAAATAATTTACTATGAAATACAACTTGGTAGGTCCGAAGGGTCGTGGTTTCCAGTCCCGCCTGGGGCACGGTTGTTTGTCCCTTGTCTCTCATGCATTTTTTTCGAAGGGGGCTGCGTTCGCGTTTTGCTGACCCCAGATCAGAGGAGCCCGCAAGTGTGTAGGTATATAGTGTATGGTCGAATATGCATCCCAACGGGAGCCAGTCGAATATGTAATGGAGAGTAGCCGGCTGTCGGCTAGATAAAAGCCCTAGAAAAAAAAACTAACATAGTTCATCTAATAGAACAGTGACGTAACTGTAGAAAATGGAAATTTACAGGAGAAGCAAAATTCTGAAATGAAATACTTTGAAACATTATACCTACAGTAATAGACTTGGTGTTTTGTACCTTGGTGAAATGTTACTTCTTACCACCTTATTAAGAATCACTTTTAATATAATATTATTAGGGACGATTTGGATCAGTTATGTAAACAGTGTTACAAAGAACAAATATACTAAAGTATTCGAAAGTGAATATTTAGCAAAAATAACACACGCCTACACTTACGGTGTTATTCCGCTGTGCAGTTTCCGTTCTTAGTTCCACATAATACCTGGGAAAACACTTGTGACAATATTCTTCTGAAAACGGGCGAGTTTCTTGTACCATCATCACCCAATGAAATGCTAAATTGTTATTCTCCTCAAATAACATTACAATCACGTGACCTTGCAACAGATTCCCCATTCTGATCAGAACAAAATAGCAATTCAGTTGGTATTTCTGCAGACGCAATAGTTCTGACATATTCACCTTCTTTGGCACAATTTAGTAGTAACGTCATTGTTCCATTCGATGAGCGATTTATCCGAAAATACAGTATTGAGCGGTAGTTTAAAACGCACAAAATGGAAAATCCCGCTCTCTTTATTAAACATAAAAATGTACAAATGGACCGCCGAGTTGTACGAGTCGTGAGCTTCGGGTCACGCGCTCATTTTGCCGAAGACGTTGCTGAAGGCCAGGTAGCGCAGGGGCACGCCGTGCGCCAGCGGCCGCCACAGGAACACCAGCGCCTTGGCGGGCGCGGTCAAGCGCGCCAGCGCCTCCAGCAGCGCGGCCTTGAAGCCCTGCGCCTGCAACGGCACCAGCGTTTCCTCTTTATTTTATTTTATTCTTTTATTTTACATTTAAAGACAGTACAACGTTCAGCCGTGAGGCTCTTCAGTTGATTGGCCGAGCAACTTTGCATCAGTAAATTGTGAAGGGGGTAACTGTTTGTTACCTTCCTGATAGTGATTTCATTTGTTGTACCTTCAACCAAGGTTATTGCGAGGGAATTATGTTACAGCAATGACAGGATTAAAAAGAAAATACGATGGGTGGGACAGGTAATTGCTAGAAATGTTCTTACCTTATCTAATATCAGAGAGATATTGAAGGAAAATATGGAATGGGAGTCTGTTTCTTAGGCGGGAGAGTGGGGGCTGATCGGTTCCTATTTCGTAAGTGGCTGATCCTTGTACATGATTTAAATTATTGAAAAAGTTATGTGCCAGCTTTGTAATAAAAGAAGTAATTGGTTCTATTGCAAGATCGTTGTGGAGGGTCTTATTGCTGACAAACCAGGGGGCATTTACTGTTATTCTTAAAATTTTGTTTTGGAAGATTTGTAACTTGTTTAATGTGGTTGGGGCAGCTGAAATCCAAACAGGGCATGCGTAGGTTAATGTTGGCCGAAGAATAGATTTGTAAATGGTTAAAGTGGAATGAATTTTTAGAGAAGAGTTACGGTTAAGAATTGGACGTAAAATAGCTAACCTTCTATTGGCTTCAATTACTTTGGACGAGATGTGACTGTGCCAATTTAGTCTTGTGTCCATCAGAACGCCGAGATAACGAATAGATGAGTTCAGAGGAGACCAAGGAATGATTGAAGAGAGCGTTTCCTCACACGCAACACTCACCGTGCTGGATACTCGGATTGACTTGAGATTTTACCAGCTTGTTCAGCCCCTTTCAAAACACCTACATTCAAATTTTTACGTGCTATGAAGCATTGCAAGAAGTGTTTTTGCGATAATTAGTATTGGGACCTTTCTTGACCTTACCGACCGCGGAAGGGCGGAAATTGCTGCTCGCCGCTGGTTCTGCGGCCGTTACTCACACACCGCGTCTGCACTATCGGAGTGTCGGCTAGGTCTCAGTTTCTTGGAGGGCAGGCGGGGTGACAAAAACGGGTGTTTACTTTTCAGGTTCAGATGGAACGAACGCGCTTGGAAATCTGACACCGGCTGATAGACGCCGCGTAACGTTCCTAGCGCTGCTGAAGCAACGACTCGCCCGCTGCAGGAAGCGCGAAGGTCACGAAAGGTCCTGATACAAAATGACTATAAAAAACTGTTTATAATATTCCATAGCACTTCAAAAATTTGCATAAATAGGTTTTGCATGGTGTTCTATCAGCTGGTGAAATTTCATGTCAATCCGAATATCCAGCACGGTGAGTGTTGCGTGTCAGTGCCCTCTCAGAAAAATGCATTTTATCTTCTACTCGTACGTTATTGCTTGATATTACCTTCGATATAAAAGCTCTTTATTTACTGTACAACTTACCTGGATCGAGGGGATCGTGGTGACGAGGGAAATATGAAAACAGTTGAATGTTGCTACATGAAATTATGAGAGGGAATTATGGGAAGGAAGTATGAAAAGACAAACCCAGTGAAGTTAACAACTAATTAATTTGTAAATATGTAAATATGAATCAATATTAATAAGTAAAAATAAAATGAAGTATGTACCACGGGGGTTAAATGCTTCTAATTGTCCCGGACTTTTTGTAGCCGCTCGATCATTTGAACTCTTATAACACCCTTGGTGCGTAAATAGCTATTTTATACTTTGTTTAAAACAGCGTGTTCTTCAAGGATACGAGCTGAAAGATAGGGGGACAGTATTATCCAATCGGGAGCTTCAATACTAAATATGTAAGTTGCGACGAAGCTCGCGATCGGATGACAGAGTTCCCCTTGTTTGCCAGCTTGTGAACTTGAAGGAACTCTGTTTTAATATGAATATGAAGTGCCGCTAGTAAAAGCTATTCTTTCAAGGCATGCATATGCAAAGCAAGGCATGCATTTATTCTGCCACCGGGAACATCAGCCCAATTGTAGAATTAACCTTATATCTATAACGTGCTTAAAACTCAATTTTTAGCACTAGTACTAAAGGTGAGACGGTGTTTACAAGTTCATGTAAAACTGTTAATGCCACAAAGAAAACATAACAGATCTGTCTGACCGCATCAGCTATTACTAACCTTAATGTATGAAAGTATTACTAACCTTAATGTATGAATAATGATTTCTTTACTTGAATTAAAATAAAATGAAAGAAAGGAGGCCTGCCTTTGTGTTGCAATATTTCCTACTCGCAGAATATCTCTTTTACCACTTGTATCATAAATAAATATTTTACACAGCCATTAACTAGTAAAAGTGGTTACTTAGGGCATAAAATGCGTGCTAAAAGCGAGTCAATGCTCAAATGTTTAGAAAATATAGTGTGTGTACTATAAAGAAAACAAAACACTTTCATCAGATCGCATCACCTAATCTGACGTTAACGTTACGTTGACGTAATTTTATACGTCAATTTTATACGTCAATATAACGTTGACGTAATAAATAAACGTACAATTTAATTATGTGTATATTTTAATGAAAATAAAATGCAATCTGTAAGGCTGTCTAAAATAGAGATTCACGTGGTAAAAGTGATTTTATTTATTTACTCATAGAATTGCGCAACTCTGGTCTGACAGGCTCGTATTTCAACCTTTCCTACTCCTAAAAGAAAATGCCAATGTGAAAAATTCTCTTTACACCTGTTGAATTTCTGTATAAAAGTCTACTGTTCAATATTTCAGATGTAAGTAAATATTATTCATATAAGTATGATTGTAATGCCAGTTTTCCCTCGCGCAATCCTGGGTATGATTCCTAGTAGGAGCAAAGAGGTAAGTAGGAACTAGAGCTGTAACGTTCAAAGCAAATCGTCGCGGTTTCTGTGTATTTGTGACGAAGAAAAGCTCAGGCAGGCGAGAGTTTGGTACATGCGGTTAAGGGAATACGACATGCTCGCCTTACGTTTCTCTTGCTCCCCGCACGTGGAAATTAAACTAGGATCAGGCCTATGAGCACAGGTAGTCGGCATTGTCAGGCAAAAACGACCCAAATGCGGTTCACATGAATCAAATGTTAATGGACTTGCTGTGGTCTAGCTCCAGTTAGTATCACCCGGGACAAAACTAATGGTATCACTCCCTCAATAAATTAAACATAAAAATATATATTACTGAGTAGTTTATTCATTAAAAAATAAAAGTATACTTGCATATTAGATTTATTTATAATATATTAAAAATTAAGTAATTAAGCATAAATTAAATATAATTTTTAAATAATAATTATATGATTTTAACTATAAAATTTTTAAATGGGTGTCACTCCTAAAACGGTGATACCTGAGGCAAACCGCCCCGCTCTCCCAGCCCGTCTCTAACTACATCACTGTGGATATGAATGATTGATCAGTCAACAACATGGTTTGCTATACCGCTCATCAACCGCGTAGAAAAGTACTTTCCCCTTCGTTGACCCTCAAATTTTGATCGCCCAATTCTTTGTCTCAATAACCATTCGCCTCCGCCGGGCAATCCCCTTTATCTTCGCTTCAGACTTTCAACGCAGTGTCGCTAAAGCTCTAAATGGCAGTTGGTGCTCTTCGAGCACGCTCGCACCACGTGCATGGGGGGGGGGGGTCAATAATGTGGCATCAGTTGACTGTTGCAAATTGCTCTCGCAGCGCTCACGATCTCGCCAGTTGATTGATGAGCAGTGAAGATGAGGGAAGACGAAAATTGGTAGGGGATGCTTCCCTTACCCTTGAGTCTCGAGGGACCATCTCCACCTCTTAAGGATTTTTAGTACGCAGTGCGTATTTGAGTATGGTTTGTAATAAAGTGGGATCTATAAAGTCTATATTGAATAACTCGGAAAAAGGGTTTTACCATTAAAGTTGGTATTCAAACCCATGTTAAAAACACAGAAAAAATAAAATATTTTTGGGTTACTTTCGGATAATCTAAAGATAGTGTATATCGTAAAAAAGCTCTCTTTTTTAAAGAGCTTCAGCATGTTACTGCATGCCGAAAATAACAGATAGCTATAGCAAACAAGTGAGGTGTATTGCTAGAATTATTACTGATGCAAACAAATGTTAGTTGAAAAATAGAGAACGTGAGATGAAGTAAATATCAGAAGAATTTCTCACGAAATACTGTCTAGTGATTTTTGAAATTTCCAGTCACTTAAAAGGCGGAAATATAAACTGGTGTGATAGTTCATGACACGAAACAAGAGTTGTTGAAGAAACTAATATTCAGAATTTAAAGAGATATTACGTAAACACGAATATAGGTTAACCATAACATGTCAACCAGTTGGACCCGTGAAAACATTCTGCACGCTGTAAAAATTAGTTTTAAAAGTGAAGATAACTTCTTACTGATTGCAAACGTTTTGGGCAACCCATGCTAGGACAAAGAGTGGAGTTAGGCCAAAAGGTCACTAAGGTTTCCTTTGTATAGTACAGCTTAAGAAACATGACTTGTGTCTCTTTACAAAGTATCATTTTTTATGTTGCTTCGTCTGACAGTTTACGTTCGTTGCCTCTCATCTAATTCCGAACTGCAACTGAACGTACCTACATCTTACAACGATCCAAACTAATTTGGTCAGCCTACCTCACATTTCAAGTCTTCCGATAGGGACGTCGCATCAAAATAAAATAAACTTTGAGTAATTTTCATAAATATGTTGCAGACGAACAAGAAATCAAAGTTTGTGATTGCAAATTTTCAAAAAAAGCTGCCTGCCACTAGTGGTCCGACGCCATGAGGGTGCTGAGTTCCTATCGGAAAGTTATAAAGCTGCCGAAAGACGACCTAGGAATTTTGAACGAACCATGTCCTAAGACGCTGTCTCCAGTGTGATGATAGGAAATATTTGGCAGCGCCCCGCGCTTTAATCGTGCATGCCCAACAGTGTACCAGTGTGGGAGGCTCAGAGCCAATTAATACCACTGCAGTGTTCCTGTCCGGGATGTCCTAGAATTCGAATTCCGACAGAACCAGAATTTTCTACGCTAGCTACATGACTAAATCGAATTCAACGGCTCTCTGGAGGAGAATTATAGCAGCCCGCTGCTCTGATTGATGACCGTGATTTCTCCCATCAATTGCAGACGGTTGCCAGAGCAGTGGTCTAAAAAGAAGACCCCCGAACCCGTGGGATCTTTCCTTCCTCTTCCAAGTCCAAATATCGCCTATTACTCACACACTTTCAGTCGCAAGCACTACACTACCTCACATGACGGGAGGCCAGTCGGGAGCTTAGAGATTGTCCCGACTGTGGCAGTGCCCCGTTGGTAGGAGATACCTGGTTGGGGAAAATCCACGCTAGCCGATGCTGTTCGGCGCCGGATCTCGGCAGCCACCTCCCTGACAACCGCAACCTCCCGCGATAAAAAGAAGCACGCACTACACTAACGGACTAATGATGTGAGCAGTTGACGTGCCCGGAATCACCGATCAATCAATCAATCAATCAATCAATGCACCCACCGGTGTGAGGTGCTGCGTGAGGATGCCCTTGGCCTTGCGCTGGTAGTTGCCGCGCCGCCGCTGCTCCGTCGCCCCCACCAGCCACGCGCTCCAATAAATCTGCAACAAATAATATCGTCTCCTGTATTATTTCAGTAGTATACCTTCCCTTTACGGCTCTCACACGCAACCAATATTTATAAATGAGGGCTCTAAAGAAAGAGAATTTCACGGACACGTGACGAGTTTCACTTTTACTTTTAAAAATATGAAGGATTTGTTTAAAAAACACATATGAATGTAAAATGCAATCCGCAACGCACGTCAGGATTTTTAATATATATTGATAAATAGCTCCTAAACAAAGCGTTCTAGGGCCTTAAAAACTAAAATTTTGAGGCAAAAGGCCTCAAAGAAACGTTTCTCACACAGTAATCTACAGAATGAGATCTTCTTGACCATTCTCTTATATTTTTGCTGGTTCGACGCTGCTGAATTCTACCATACCTCACCTGTTCAGAACCTGTAGAATCTGCAACTGTATGTGAAATTACTAATTACTTGATATTCTATGCGATTAAATTTCACGGGTGTACCTCTTAGTTCGATAATAAAGTTAAATAAGAATCGTTTATATTGAAAAGGGTGTATTACATTGTTATCAATTACAAGGTAACATATAGAACAAGCGACAGAGGATAAGAAGAGGGTCTTGAGGAAAAATATATATTACAGACTTAATATGGAATTGGAAAAATAAGGAAGAGGGTGGGGTATAACATGTGAGAGTTCTCGCACGGGTACCTTAGTAATAGTGGAAACTCCTCGAATATTTTGGTGACAGTAAAGCAGCGGTTCGAGGTGTAAACCACGGCGCAAGAATTCGTGTGTGCCAACTTATAAGGTGTGAAAGTCAAGTTTGTTCGTAGTTTTCTGAGAGATAATTTGGTAGAAGAATATCTGTGTAAATATTGTTATTTGATGCTCTGCCGCAAGTACTTTAATGTATAAATTAAAACCAATGATAATGATGATAGATAATGGTACACACGGTTGTATTCTATTGGCAACATTTACGCCTGTCTTGTAGTGTACACCTCAGGCCGCTAGGGGCAGCACAATCACTTGTCGCTTGTGCCGCCCATGCTGATTTGCCCGAGTTTCCACTATAATCTTTTATAATATTTGTCTGCAACACCACGCCACTCTTCTCTTTCTCTCGCGCTTTTACTTGCTCGCCCTAACGAAGGGACTTCGTAAGAAGAGAAACGTTTTGTAATCGTGCACCGGAAACGGTCAAGTTTTGGCAGAAAATCTCTTATTGCCGGGTCCTGGTGACGAAAAAGTGGAATTCTTTAGGTAAATGTAGAAACACATTTCTGTTATTTTTATATCCGCTTTTATCTCTCTGCATTTGTAAAACTAGTGGTCGCACGTACATGAAACCTAATGTGAATATTGTTGAAGACATGAAGAACAGAAAACTTTTATGGGCTCCAATACTGTTACAACTCGAAAAATTCGGTTTTGAGTGTGACAGTTATTTTATTACAATTTATTCTAATAGTTGTTAACTCTTACGTGGCCTTTGAGTAATGATTTCTTCATGGTAGAGCAATTGTTAAAAGTATGAAACTTGCAAACGCATTGCAAACGCCAACGATAACTAAGCGCGTTTATTCGAAAACTTATTATTTTTCGGGTTTTTAATCAGACTTATAGTTTAGAAACAAAAAAAGCATTGATTTTGTGAAACGAGCGAACGCACATACAGCAAATATAGAAAACGAAACATGTAAAGTTTATTAGTACAATTGAAAAACGTTTAATGTTTCGTTTATTACCTTTTCTGTACGTGCGGTTATTTGTTCTGGAAATAGAGACTGTTAAGTAGGAAACATTCAGTTATGAACACGGTAGGTACTTTATGTCACCCCGTGGTTAAAAAATTAGAATTGTTTCCTCTTTTTGTTTGAATTTCATCGTGATTGAGGCTGAGACATTGGGCTTGTAAACGCATTTTAGTTGTATGATGAAAATAGCTATCAATTTAGTTTCTTTTAACTATTGTTACTCTTTTGTGCAATCTTACTTTATATGTAATGTCCAAAGCTATAAATATACATACAATAAGTGATAATTAAATAACGAACATAAGCTGAATTATAAAATAGTATTTAATTTAAAGTTTAAGTTAAAACAAATAATTAACATATTATAGGAAAATAATTATAAACCTTTTAAAAGATTTCTCGCAGCTTTTGAAAATAATGTTAAAATTAAAGTCTGGAAGTTGAAGGTAGAAAACAAACAAAAATCTAGCCAACAGAAAACTCTTCTGTGGACTTCATGCACTGGTCCTTGATAGTCCTTGAACTTTGGGAAACGGTTTATTAAGGGCCGGTTTATTGTTTGCCCTACATTATAAATATCACAGTTTAAAATATTTCACAACCATATACGTTTTAGGGCAGAGTCAGTGGAGTTTCGTGAACAAATTATTTGGTACTTACTGGGAGTCCGACGGCTTCAGAATAATCACCTGTGCCGTTTAGTGCCATCCTGTGAACAAGAAAAGTGTCAAGTGAATAATTTTTGCTACGTATAATCATATTTCCTATAATATTCAACATATTATGGTGAATACGATGCTTTGTTTAGTGATTGAAATTGTATTTAAGTTTATTTTACAAATGTATCTCTAGTGTAAGTAAAATTATAATGACGTGGTTCTTTATAAATAAATTGTTCTTACGGGTAAAAATGTAGTATCGTTTCAGCACTAATCACTTGTACATCTAAAATAAGTCTAAATTGTTATTTTAATTTGGATGTCACATTTGGTTTTCTTCAGGAGTTAAGCTGAACATGACTGCAGTTTTCCTTTCTACCTCAAAGGGGCATTATCACTTCGCACATTATACACAACATATTCACTGTTTCACTACAAATTGTTTGAGAAAATTTAATTTATTTAAGTGGATCTTTTAATTCAATGAAAATGAAAACATGTCGTAAATCTTGAATGCACTCGACGTTCATTTTGGCTGCAGTTAGTGATGAGTTACATTCTTAAAGTTTCATTTTTTCATTATTTCACATTTTCTTAATATTTTGAGTCAGTACTCATTTGTTCGTACCGTTCAATTATTTACATTCATTTCATTTTGGAGGAAATGCAAAGAACCGTTACTGCCGTTAGTTGAATTGTATCGATTATGGAATATATTGTATCGAATTGTATCGATTATCGACATATACTTAAGGGATGTAGATTCTTCTAAAATTCATTAAAAATTTTGGGAACTGTTCCATTATTTATACAAATTATTCTCGTATTCTTTTCTGTATCTTTACCTTAAATTTTAAAATGACCGCTTTTGGAAGTAGGTTTTTAGATTGTCTTTACAGAATTCTCTAATGCCGGAGACTAAAATAGTAACGCTAATTCTATGGTATGATATCCACAGTAACAAGTTATTGTTAGAATATTCCTATTATTTAGTACAACAAGATATGGCAAATATCTCCAGTCTCTTTTATCTCTCCATACTAGGTACTTACGTAGTAAAGAGAAAGTATTTTTTTTTTGCGGATTCGATGGTGTGACGGTTAGCGTGCCGGACTGTCATACCCAATCGTCATTCGCGGGTTCAAACCCGATCGAAGCCGTGGATTTTTACGGGCGAAAAAATCCTTCGTACGCCTTCCGCGGAGGGGAAGTAAAGCCGGCTGGCCCATGTTAGTAGATTTACTTGCATGTAAAAGATCCTCAAGCCTAAATGACGCCTCTGAGCTAAATTCAAATCGCCTGTTTCGTCGCCCGAGATAATACCTTCTTTCTCCGCTAGGTGAAAGGAGCGTAGCGAAATTTGCGTGGTCAGACGGAAGAGCAGGCCTCATGGCCTGAGTCTCGCCACGTAAAATAAGGCAGTTCAATTCAATTCAATTCAATTCAAAAGTATTGTAATACTGCAGTGGAAAGTGTAAATTTTTCAGATAAACTCATATTGTAAAGCTCTGGCTCAGAAGAAGTAGATAAATACTGTTCTGTAGATAGTAAAATACTTTCTGTAATAAATTGTGTGATCCCAATCCACGTTTCATGGGTCCTCGATATCAAAACATTGGTTTACGTCAAATCGTCTGATTGTCCGTCCGTCTGACAAGTTCCTCAAAATTGATATTTCCTGAGCGATTTGGCCAAAATGGAAGCCCCCTGAATTTGAAATGGATATTTTGATTTTTGGGGATTCTTAATGAAGCTAAAAAGACAATATCAAAATTTTCTGTAAAAATGCTCCATATTTGACCAAATACGGAGTATATAGAGTATATGGAGTATATACCTCCATATTTGGCTCAATAGTTCCAAAATTATTCAATTTATTTTTAACATTTTTACCTTTAATGGCGCAAAGTACGCCTATAAAATGTCGCGGCACTTATTGTAATTTAATTTTTCTGAAGTCTCAAAAATTGCAAAAGTTTGAAGGTTTTTTGACGTTTTCCTACGACTTAATATTGAATATAGACATTTTTGTCTTATAGAATGTGCTTCAAAAGTTTACTTTTAAATAAGTTCACGTACAATTTTACGAAAATATGAGTAATTCTTACTTAATTTTGCGTGGAATTTAGGTAATTTACACAAAAATATTTTCTAAAAAAGGCTCCTACATTTTTATTTATATTTATTCTAATAGAGCAAAGAATGTGTATAAAAATGGCATGAGTTATTTTTCTTTGAACTCCATAAATTTTAGAAAATTAAAAAGTTACATATAATGCGATAAAATAAGAGCTATTGTGTCACAACCAGTTAAATCAAGGCTACATTCTCAATAATGGTCTTTTTTGGTAATAATGGTAAATATTTATTATAGTGAATGTGATTTTGATAATTTTGCAATGAAAAGAAGTGACATTCTTTGAAAACGATTTATGCATTTGTCACAATGTGATCTGAGAAATGTTTAGTGATCTATACGGCCTATATAACAGGTCCTCAGTGACGTTTTACAAGAAATTATAATTTGTCTTTAAATGTATTGGAAGGTAACTGCCAGGAAGCAAAAGGAAATTGTTTTGTTGTTAGTCCATTCTTTAAATAACTTCTTTGCTACTTGCTCAACAAAATATGTATTTCAAGAATTTTCCATTTTTTACTTCATAAAATTACCACTCATCCAGAACTCGAATCATATTATTGTGTGTTTTACAACAATTTAGTGAGAATCATACCATCTTCGACAGGCAAACATCTGTAATAAATATATCGATTTTTTGTCGTTAGTAATTTTCTCTCCAAACTAGTGGTGCTACGGAACGGAACAGAAATTGTCTGACTAGTTAGATTCATAATCTTTTTAGTCTGTCCGTCCGTCTCTTTTCAATTTTCGAGAGACGAATGGATGGGCGGATGGATAGATGGTCGGATAGGCGGACCGATAGACAGACGGACGGATAGACGGACGGATAGACAGACGGATAGACGGACGGATAGACGGATAGGCGGATGGATAGACGAACGGATAGACGGACGAATAGGTGGACGGATAGACGGAAGGATATGCGAACGGATAGACGGAAAGATAGACGAAGGGATAGACGGGCGAATAAACGCTTTACTGTAAACCAATTTTTCGGTATCGATGACCCACAAAATGTGGTTTCTCTCTGTACAACATGTTAGAGAAAGTGGTTTATTTTGCATAGGTACAACAATTGTCTACTTTTTCAGTAACAGGGATCTAGCAGGCAGAATTTTTCTGTAAAAAGGTCGCCGTTTTTGATGATTACATAACTTTCTCTTTACTACACATGCAGTGAGAGAGCAAGTAAACATTTGGAGCCGTTTATGAGAAAAAATGTAATTATAGGAAGACGCCGAACAATTTTGTTTAGTGCTACAGTGCTACAGAATGCTACAGACTTTCTCGTACTAGTTACATTTTTAATTTCTTTAGTCTAGGTTAGCTTCTTGGTTTTGATCATCCTCTTTCTAGTTGCTGACGTACTATTATCATTATTGGTATTGGGTCATTATTGGGTAAAAATTAATAAAAACTAATTTTTACAATAAATTTAAGGGATAGAACATACATAATATGGAGTTACAAAATACATTTGAAAGGTTTTTATGGATACACATAAATGACTTGATTCTTTCAGGAGACATTTGCTTGGTGCGCTCCACACTTGGTTTTTGAGAAGTGTCCGCAGAATTACCTTGTCATGCAATCTTTGTTATTATCGCTATTGTCCCATTATGATTGCTAAATGTTCAGAACAAAAGTTAAATGCTATAAGACAAGGAGTTTGTATTCATTATTTACGATATTAGCTAATACTGCGCCCGAAATATCACTGATGTAACTACAAAAGCATAGTCTACAGGAGGACGTGTTAAAATGGCGTGTATCGGAAATAGACACATGCACTACTTTACTTTTCACTGGCTAGTCACACAATGAAGGTACACAAATATCAGAAACGGGGAGTGACGGGAAGGGGTGGGGGAAACTTTCGGCATTAGTTGCGTCGTGTGACTGACGTCGCCTTTGGAATCTGGGTTAATTGTAGAATTAAATTATGACTTTAAGAACTTAACAGAAGAATACAGCATGACTTTATGTTCATTTTCATTGAACAATTTGGATCTCGTTTTGAGAAAATGGCGTTTGATTGCTTCTGAATGTGCGTAATTTTTTGTGTAATTTGTGTCATTTTTGAAACAAACAGAATACTTCTAAATTGGCGTTTATATCATGGTTTTCAGTACATTAGGCAAAAACCATACAAAAATTCTGAAGAAAAACATTGACACCGTTTTTAAGAGAATACCGTCTGAGCGTTTGTGAAAATGCACGCTCTTTTTCATAAAAAAATCTTCATTGTGACTTAAGCTGAGAATACTGAATGTTGTCACATTGATATTACGATATAATTTAGATGTCAGGAAAAACATCAACTCTTTATTTTTTCTAGAGATTATCAACTGTTGCCTTTCGAAAATAAAGACCTGTGATTAAATACTAATTTCATGCAATTTCATTAACTATATATTGAATCTTCTCTTTAGAAGTGTCCGTCGCCGCTGACAAGTGTCCGTGGATTCCTTTTGATGCTTTCACCGCCCTGTGACAAATTTTCACTCCATCGCCCGCCCTTCATTGACTTCACGACCCACCTAAAACCCGGCTGCACTCGTAAATTCCTTTCTCGTTAATGTTTACTCTACCTCCGGCCTCGACAGATGGATTTTCCCGCCATTCTCTGCTCTCTGAGTAAAAGACCCGTTCTTATTAGCGGCCATTTTGTGCACACGCGCGGCGTCAGAATACGGGATCAACCTAGAAGATTTCTCCGTGAGCTTCCTGGAAAGAGCTGGAAGGTCTGGAAATAAATTAGCCCTCGGTGCAGGATGATCCCTGCGAGGTCCCGCAGAGAGGGAAATGATCTCTCAATTTCCGTCGCATTATGGGAACAGCATGGGGAGGGGATCACGCACGGGCTGCCTGCCATCTGGCGGCGAAAAACACGAGTGGAAGCACGCCCGCTTTTCGAAGGAATGGAAAGACGTTTCGAAGCTCGACTTTTGCAAACTCTGCAATAGTTCTGTGGTCACGGCTTAAAAAGTTCTTAAGTCAAAGATCTCAGTTTGGGGAAAACAGGGGTTAAATGTTATTGAGCCAACGCTTCTTTGTATGTTCAACGCTATTTCCCAACACTTTTTTGTCGTTAAGGAGCCAACATTTGTTTTCGGTCGTTTTACTCCAATAAAATATAGATACTTAACTTGTAGTTTCAGTATTTAACTCAATTTTGCCAAAAATTGACTTAAGAACTTCTCCCCTGTGACCACAGAATTATTTCTGTAGTGGCGGTTCAGGCAGATTGAAGTGACCGCCACTATCAGAGCGTCGATAGCGGCGGTGCGTGCTATGTCGCTCCGAAGCGTGAGGGCGGCACGGGAGCAATGCCACAAGAGTTCCGTGGCGGGCAGCCGGTAGGGCTTAGGCCAGGGCTTTCCTACTGGTGGCCCGAGGGACGCATGCGGCCCGCTGGATATTTTTGTGCGGCCCGCGACTACTTTGAACAATTTTATTATACCAAACAAATACAATACAATTGCACAATTCATCTTATTTGTATTGAATGATATATTCATTTTCCGGTATGTATATTAGTTATTAAGTAGTTTTAATAAAAGTCGCATCTAATATATCTATCTATCTATCTATATATAGATAAATAGATAGATAGATAGATATTTCAGTATATTCTCCGTAGTCAGTGTAAAAACCATCTTAAACCATGACGCGGCCCGAGGCTTAACTAGAATTTAATACGTGGCCCATGAGCCCTACTAAGTTTGACAGCCCTGGCTTAGGGGTTGCCAATCCATCCCTCCCCTCAACCTTGCGACGAAGAGGGGCGGAGCAGGAGCCGCTGATAAGCGTTGCGCGCGGCGGTCGCGCCCCTTTCAGATCGCGATTGCCAAGTGAGTTGAACTGCCTGTACGTAACATTGTGTAAATACCTTGCGGGAATTGTGGACTGTGTTTTGGTTACTGTGACTTGCCATACGATTAGGTATTTTCTTCTGGGGTCTGGTTATCTGGCTTTATAGATTTCGCTCAGTTTTGTAATAAAAGCATTAACCTGACTTTGTACTTTTCTGCACGTCCTCGGTCTATAACAATTTAAATGAAACTTGTGAAATCATATAAAAAGGTTGGTCATTTGTGACTAGTTTCGATCTTTGACGCCCTGGCGTATTAAAATACATATAAACCGGAAATTAACAACACACTAGAAAAGCTTCTAAAATAGTCGGCGCAATGAAAAATACACATTATTGAAATATCTGAAGGCATTGCGGCTTGAACAGGTGTTTGGTGATATTGAACAGGTGCCTGGTTTTGGTATAGATCTATTGGCCACGTTTTTGTAACTAACCTACTACACTAGCCTAATACATACATATTCCTTAAAACAGAGATGTTCAACATTATACGGAGTTTCGTATTTTCAACATTTCTCACTGTAGCTATACAGCAGTGGTGTTAAGGTCTTCTACTGGTGGCAAGTGCACGCCCTGTGGTACCGCAGCATCCCACGAGCTTCTCTGCACAACTAGCGGCGGGAAAGGCAACTATTGGTAACCGCGTTGGTATTTTACAATAAGGGTGGCGTTGTGTGAGGCGGCGCAGCGGGGTGATGAACTGCGTGGTTGGGCGATTTCTTGGTGGCACTTGTGCCACGGACTCCCGCTCGTGGCATCGACCTTGACAACACTGCTCTACAGTAACTTTCTCTTCTTAGGACGGGCCCTGTTCCTGAACTACTCCGCGCGGTTTATTTTAAATCTCGAGATGACCGCTTTGTGACTTAAGAGCAGCATCCCATGTTCATGAGGGAATGGAAAGCCGCACAAGAAGCTGATGTGTCGTAAAATGCATTTAACAGATGCTACACAGACTGTGTGGAGACGTCAGCTTTTGAGAGCAGGTTCTGCCGTCGCCGCCGACACTACTACGATTGCTCCCGCAACTGCTGTCTCGGTCGCTACTGCCACCATCAACCCCGCCATCGCAACAGCTCCCATCCCCCTGCTCACCCACTGCCTCTTCTTCCGCCTCCTTCTCTTCTTCCCTCTTTTCCTCCGTCTTCTTCTTCTTCTTCTTCTTCTTCTCCTATTCCGCCTTCACCTTCTCCTCTGCCGCTCCCTTCTCTTCCTCCCGGTCCTCATCTGCCCCCGCCTTCTCCATCTCCACGACCTGTTCCCCCTCCTCCGCCACAGCCTCTTTCTCCAACTTCTCATCATTCCCCTCCGCCTTGCCCTTCTCCGCTGTCTTCTCCTCCTCCGATACCTTCCCTTCCTGCACCTCGATCTTCTCCGCTTTCGCATCCTCCTCTGCCATCCTTCTCAACCTCCGCTGCTGCCTCCTCCTCCTCCTCCCCGTCCTCCTCTGCCCTCCCTTCTATTCTGTTGCCAGCTCCTCCTCTGCCACATCTCCTACTCACCATCATCCCCTTCCGCGTTTTCCTCCTCCAATGTCTTCTCCTCCGACATCTTCTCTTCCTCCACCTCGTCCTCCTCCTCTGGCTTCTCTTCCTCCTCCTCCGTCTTCTCCTCTTCCGCCGCCGTCTGCACCATCGCCTTTATTGCCGTCGTCGTCATCGTTGTCGCTCGAGCCAAGGCGGCCACTGACTCCGCCGCGCCGCCTTCGCGACGCCGCCGCTGCCGATGCGATGGGGAGAGTGGCGCCGGCACTTGCAAGCGGCCATTCATCATCTGCTCTCAGAGCATCAAGACGACAAATCCGAGGTCACTGGGCGAGGGCTTTTGTAGTTGAACGAACCACGCCATTCGAAATGCACGTTGTATTGAGAGATTTTCTCAAACTTTAGATACCATTCTTAGTGTGTCGTTGTGTTGACGAGTTGTGCTAGGAAAAAAAACATTCTCCGAAAATCAGATGGTTTTGTTTCTTTTAGCGCAGGGATTACCTCGTCTTTCAAGATGATTTTAGTGAGAAATTCAGAGAGAACAAAATTAGCTCAGCTTTTATCGTGTTGTATTCATGTTTGGAGCGTCTCGTTGTAAGAAAGGAAAAGGGAGACATTTAACCTTACGATAGATGGTTATATTCTATACATCAAATATTCGTATGTTGTCTTCAATACAGTGATTGCACACGTAATAGAAACAAAATAATTCTCTACGTAAAATAGTAGTTTTATCTGAAAATCGATTAACTAAACATTTATCTCAATGATTGACTAACCTAGTAATCTATGTTATTAAAAACTCTTAAAATAGCTGCATTTTCAAATAGAATGTTATTGATACATCTAATTTACTTTTAACTTTAATAAATTAATTGACTGTTTTTTTATTGAGAGAGTTAATTCTTGTTTAATAAAACACAATGTTGCGAATAAATAAAGCATTATTTTCTGATTTTTCTTCTATTACATAAAACAATATTTGTGGACTCATATTATTTAACTATTCATTCACTCTATTTTGACGTGCATAAATGTTTCATGACATGAAATCACAGTATTACGTATGGGAGAGTTAAATTTCAAATTGGAATAAATTGGAAGAGTAGAATGTAATTCTGGCATTAACAAGGATTTTTAAAACTGAATAAAGTGACTTGCAATGACAGTCAATATTTTCCATGAATAATTAAAGCCTAAAATTCTCTTTCTGAATAAGTCAGTATTTCAGTTAAGTAAATGAGAGCAGTATTAACATTTTCTTAGGACACACAGAATTTTCCAACTTCATGAATGGTAGAGATAAAGAAAAATCATCAACCAAATATTAAACGTGAAAGTGTGCAGAAGTATGAAAATATCTCTGTTTGTAATAACAGTAAATTCTCCTTCACGCAGAATGAAAAACAAAGGAACAGAATACGTCGGAAATTGAAAATCTTTTTGTCGACATATAATAACGTGATAAATTTTGATAATAGAATGTTCCCAGCTGACGAAACAAAAAAAAAGTTTAACTTTATTGTGTTGCGAACAATTTCGTGGTTGAAGGCGTGAATGTGTAGCAGGCGCATGTTAATTCGTCGGGGCAGTGTAACACGACAATGACCGACCTTTTCTCGCGCACCGCTGTGTTCCGCACGGGACATGAGCGGCACAACTATATCGCGCGCTCTACACGGGCTGGAGGCAGACGACCGGAATAATCGATGGCCTAATAGCACAGAGCTTTCTAGCCGCTTATTCCATTAGGCTTACATTAGTAATGCGGGATCGCATGCGACAGAGCGGGGGCGGGGAAGTGCACGGGATCCATCCCAATCAACAACCGCTCAATATATTTTGAGTGTTTGCCCGCAAGTGCAATGTTCAATGCAAAACACTGTTTTCTCAGTGCATTTGCATATTTCTGACGATTTTACAGAAATTAATTTACCGTTTAACGACAATTCATAATATGGAAATTATTGCATATATATATATATATATATATATATATATATATATATATATATATATATACACACACAGTATATGCCTGTTCTGACTCAGTGGAAGGTTTACGTCTTTTACACACATTTTATGTGTGTGCTGAACTTATTCTTCCAAACGACGGGTTATTTAGAAAATTACAAAACAACTTTTATTATTTTTGTTTTTCCTAAACACACATTAAATTCTTCGTAAATACAATTAATGAGACGGCCAACTATAACGTACTTTATAAGTTTTTTGTATTACATACGATAAAAAGCCGTCGATAGTGCTTGTAGAAATTTTTTCCCTGCTGAAACCACGATTTTGAAAATAATTCATTATTAAAAGTTCAGATATAATTTAACGTGTTAAATAAAATAAGTCAAGTAGAAAAGTCCCCCCTTCCTAAGTAGACATTCTATTAAGAAACATGTGTAATATAGCACAAATCTATACTTTATTTAACTTTTAATTAAACGAAACGTTGAAATAAGAAATAAAACGTACTAAATTTTACTTTTATTTCTGAGTCTTTCATTTAAAATTAATTCAGGAAAATTTCCTAAAGCTCATTTTTAGAGCAACAGGTTCTCTAAACTTTGAAATAAACTCTGTAGGTGGTTTGAGGGCTTCCAAATCTATACTATCCGTTTTACTTAGGTTAAAACAGGAAGCCCTTTCGAGGTTTCGAGTTGGCAGGAGTGGATGACACTATCAGTCATTCGTGATCTTCCTTATGACTTAAATTTTGGTATTGAAGCTCTCGATTGGATTATTGTGCCACTCTCTTTTTTCCAGCTCGTGGTCTTGAAAGGACGTGCTGTTGTAATCGAAGTATAGGAGATTCCCCCCTGTATTTAAACGGGTCGTGGGGGTTCAATTTCAAGTAAAGATTAAAACTCTCGTTTCTCTACCTTTTAGATCACTGTTGTCAATGTCGATGCCACAAGCGGGAGTCTGTGTCACCATGCAGTTCATCACCCCGTCATCAGAAACAACGCCATCCCATTAGGGATGTTGCGTAGTTTTACAACAGTAAAACGGCGGGGTAACTAATACTCGCAATTGTTCCCTTTCCCGACGCTAGTTGCACAGAGAAGCTTGCAGCATGCTACAGGGCCACGACGCGCGCCAAAGACACCAGTAGAAGACCTTGACACCACTGATTTAGATGTCTGAGGGTTTCACAATCGGTACCAAACGCAAGGCGCTTGGCTCTTGTCAATCTTTATATCAAGCATGACGAGGTCGCGAGCAAGGTACCTAGAATTCTAGAATTTGCGGACATTGCGTCACGAGAAACTGGTGGGAGAGGCTGAGCCTCAAAAGTAAGGGTTTTCCAAATACGTCTGAAGAGGTGCTACGCTACTGGATACTGGGCATATGACCGTCTTTTCGACAAGTTAATTGACGGTTGTTGCCCCAAAAGGGATATGAATTCCTACTTCATCTACTAAAACAAAGAATTTATTCATTAAAATTAAGTAAAATATCAGGAAGATTTCGCATCATCAATTGACAGTAAAGTTAGACATTCTGAATGTAAGGATCTTGATTTCGTAATCGTGTTTATTTAAGAGTGCAATAATCGCATTTACTTTCTACAATTAGTTTAGGAGCTCTAACAGACAAAGATTCTTCTCCGTAAAATAATCTGAATTGTTTGCTGATGAGCGTGAATTGTTTGCTGATAGTGACTTGATAATTTCTTTTACATTATTGGTATATACAACAAATAACTGAACGATTTAATAAAAACAAAATTAAAAATTAAAATAAGTAAAGAATCCGCCATTCAAACACATTCCTGCCCTTTGGCAAACATGTTGATAAATGTTTGATTTGAAAAAAAAAAAAACATGAAAAGGTAATATTAGAGAAGATTATGAACAATACACTTCACGGTTGTTTGATACAAAACATCCTTCTAATATAGTTATTTCAAAAACTTTCGTGGTGAAACTTCGAGCGCGATTTGTGTTTAGCTTGCTCGCTACAGTTCATGATGCAAGTCTTACATCGTGATACAATTTATGCATTCCTTTCTGGATTTGGAGGGTAAATGAGAATGGAGTCCCATGTTCGTAGGAGGGTCGGGCAAGTACAGTCTTGTTTGAACAGCCCATAATTTGCTCGAAAATCATAAATTTTAACTGGAAAATTCAGACTAATGCAAAATATATTACAAGATAATTTATAATTCCAGTTAAATAAAATGTAACTTTGTAAACCTAGACGAAATGGCCTTGAATTTGAAGTTCACCAGCCCATTTCGTTATTTGGAAACCTTCCTAACGGCTAGTTTCCACGCTACTTAATGTGCTGGTGAATTTTAAATTCAAGGCCATTTCGTTACAAAATTACATTTTATTCAACTGGAATAATTCAATTATCTTGTAATATATTTTGCATTAGTCTCAATTTTCCTCTTAAAATTAACGATTTTCGAGCAAATTATGATCTGTACAAACAAGACTGTTACTAACTATAGTTCGTGTACGCGCGGATTGAACACTTACTTTATATAATATATAAAAATTCATAATATTATTATTAATTTTTAACATACATCAACAGAAGCTAAATGTTCACTCCTTCAGAATTTCCAAAGATAATTTGTAACTTTTTACAAATCTCACGCAAGCAACTACTTAAAATTTGAGTTAAATATTAATAATAAAAGCCGTATTAAAACGCTTAGGAACCAAATCTCAAATTATCCTTTTATACTTAAAAAAATTGTAAAATACTCGTACATCGTAAATATTTGTCATAAAAACAGTTTTCGGGAGAAAAACATTTCATGTACTGTTCGAATAAGTTCAATTGAAACCAGCGTTGTCGTTCGTTACCACAAGATAACTGCAAAAGCAACTTATTTAGATGACGTATTTTGAATACAATATTTCGTTTAACTTGCTAGAGTAAAGAAATGATTTATTTCATTTTCATAGTTCAAACAATTAAAATGTTTTTAATTAGAATTCTGTAATAACCTGTTGTAAATTAGGTGTATTTTAGTTTTGGAGAAAGTACCTCGGCACAAATTTTGATATTAAATTAGTAATCATTTATGTGAAAATGATTTTCGGACTTTTGCGTCAGATGTTTTAAGCACAACAACATAAAATTACTGAGGGATAAACCTCGAGTTACAAGAAACTAGAGAAGCTGTAAATACGGAGAGAATTTATGATGGATTATATTTTGGTTTTATAAAAGAGATTAAGTAATGAGTGAACATAGAATTATTAAACAATATAGATACTTTATTAGATAATTTTCAAAATTAATTCTAAGTTTGGTATTTTTTACCTAATATTAATTTACTTAAACATTTGAAATTTAAAATAGAAAACCAACAAAATATTCTAGAAATACTATGATATACCGAAAACCAGTATTACTTATCACAGTTGAGAGATTTATTCGCGAAGATATAAGAATGTAAATTTGTACTTTGTTAAGATGTGAGATGGTGGTGGCTATTGTTATAGCAAGGGGGATTATATGGAAGGGGCCGAGGACAGAAATGGGAATTTTTGTTGGTCAGCAGCACAGAAAGCATATTGTACTTTTGGACGGTGCGTACGGAATGCGGAATGAAAAGAGTATTGCTGGTAACAGAGAAGCTGAAGAATTGCAAGGAGCGACGTTCAGGAGCGGGCGTTCGTCGACGGGGGGAAGCGTTTTGAATTGGAGCAACGACACCACGGATGAATATGGAGACCAACGGAAGAGAACGTAAGAATGTTCAACTCATTTTTACTTTCCCGTATACGTACGTGTACACGGAGTGATATGCATCGTGTAGGGAAAGTTATGTAGTGTTGCGCGAAAAAATGGCCACTTTTCGCCAGAAAAAAGTTCGTTGCCGGGCGCTGAAAACGAAAAAGTGGATAAAACCAGTTGCTAAATTAAAAAAAAATCCCCTAACACGTGGTGTAGCCAGAATCTCTCTTTTGTGGGTCCTTGATATCGAAAAACCAATTGAAAGGAAAACGTCCGTCTATCGTCTGTCCGTCTGTCTGTCGTCTGTCCGTCTATCTGTCTATGTCTGTTTGACCGTCCGTCCAATTTTATTCTTTAAATTTCTTGTTAGAATAGAATAAACTACACTTATTAAGGTGGTATAGGTCCGATTTTCACGGATAACTATGAATTTTCGAAAATTGCAAACGTTTGAATTTTTTTCGGCATCTTCTTACAAGTGAAAAATTGAAGATAGAGATTTTTCCTTCAAGTGAAATTTGTTCTCCAAAATCTGTTTTTTGTTTAAGGTCATGCACATTGTTTTGAAAATTTCAGTACTTTTCGCGCAATATTGCGTGCAATATGAGTAATTTAAAAAAATTCAAAAACAAGATTTTCTCAAAAACGGCTCCAATTTTTTTTTAACTTTTGGTAGGGATAGTGCCAAATATACCCAATAAGAGGACATAAACTTCATATTGCTGTATTCTTTTGTTTTTTCAAAAATTGCAAAAATGTAATTTTTTGACTTGTCTCTCTGTTAATATTTACATTATCTGCGAATTGTTCACATTATTATATTTGCGAGTACATGTGCTTTAAATAATGTCAATAAAGTTTGTCGAAAACACAACCGTTTTCTGTGAAAACTAGCTCAAATTTCCGCATTTTCAGAAACGCTCAAACGCCATTTTCTCATAAATAGCTAATAAAATTTCTTCAAACTCTTCGATCGGATAGTGCTAATTGCACTTTTTGATATGATGTAAAGTTTATTTTGAGTTATTTTTTTGTTTTTTCAAAAATTACAAAAATGTAAATTTTTGAAAGATCTCATATATTTAATAGGCACGTTACCAGCAATTTGTAAACATTATTATATTTGTGAGTGTAAGTGCTTCAATTAATTTCAAATAAAGTATTTTGAAAACTCAAAAATTTTCTGTGAAAATGAGCTTCAAATTTCGCATTTTTAGTAACGCTAAAACGCAATTTTCTTTAAAACTGTACATAATTTTGAAAAGAAAATTGCCATTTAGGACTAGTTTTTGTGTTCTTTAATATTCAAAAATGAATAATTCCGTTCTACTAATAAGAAACCGAAAAATTAAGAAAATGACAAAAAATTTTACTTTTGGCGGTGATAGATGGCAGCTGGCAAGAAAGAGTATGTGGCAATTTCGAATAGCCATAATAATAATAATAATAATAATAATAATAAAAAAAATGCCTTTATTAATGGCGAGGTTCAGGCCATAGGGCCTGCTCTTCCGCCTAACCACTCAATCTACATTAATACAGAGAAATAATATTTTAAGAGGGGGAGGGCCAGCTGTACATTTACATCTGGGAGAGCAAAACTAGGGACCACCCTGGCATACGCCTTAAGCGATTGAGTTAACCCAGAAAACCTCAATCAGGATGGCGGCTAAAGGCCGAACATTTTAAGAACAAAGAGAGAAGTGAAAGAGAGTGGAAACACAGATGGAAATGAAGAAGAAAGGTCGAAAGAGAAAGAAGGAGAGAGACTAAAAGGGGGGACAACTGTACATTTATGACTGGGAGTGCAATACAAGGGACCATCCCGGCGTACGCCTTAAGCGATTGAGTAAACCCAGAAAAATCTCAATCAGGATGGCGGCTTAGGGCCGAACATTAATAGAGCAGAATATATATATATATATATATATATATATATATATATATATATATATATATATATATATATATATACAGTAGAGAAAGAGAAGAGAAAGATGTTCGGAGGGGGGGCGAGTCATAACGAAAAAATGGGGAAGTTTGTGAGCAAAGGGAAGGGAGAAGAAGCGAAGAAAAGGAGGAAGAAAGTAGGCGGAAGACGTGAAGTTATTCCAGAGACGTTACATCAAGGTACATTCGGTTTACATGAGCACTTTACATAAGTATAAAATCATTTTTAACACCAGAGGAGTGCAATACATTATAGGCTAATAGTAACAATAATTTAAAATACAATATTGACAGTATTCAGGAACAATATAAAAGTATAGTAGGATCTTAACATCAAATTGTATTTATAGCAATATGTTGCAGTAAAGATTATGATGATAATACAAAAATAGCTACGAGTATAAGTAGGTTTATTTGGAATGTCGCTAGTCACTTTATGTATATTTTATTTAAACAATTCCATTAAGATACACTGAAAATTATATGATTGTATTAAATAATTTACAGGGGTTGATACAGAATGGAAAGTGAAGGGAGTCATGAGGTATGGGATGGAATTTTGAATTTAGAGAGTGCGGAAAGTACAGCATTTAGAGGGTGCGGTGACCGGGTGCTTGGAGGTGAGAAAAGTCTGGAGATTGAAGGAGATGTTAACAGCCATTCTGCATGTCATTATTCCTTACCCATGTGGTTAATTCATTTTTGAATTTACGGAAGGTATTTGAATGTTTTAGGCTTGCTGGTAGTTTATTCCAGGTTCGGATAGCTGTAATGGTGAATGATCTACTGAACGAAGTAGTGTTGTGACGTGGTACACAAAGCAGTGCTGAATCACGAGCTCGATTTAATTTCAGAGGATTGAAGTTACTTATAAGGCGTGTTACATGTGTACCGTTTAAAATTTTATAAAGAAGAAGTAGAGAATGAAATAACCGCCTTTTGTCTAGAGTAAGCATTTGAAGTTTGTCGAAAAAATCTGATACATGGTCGTATTTCCTTAAATAAAAAATAAACCGTACGCATGCGTTCTGGGTTACTTGAAGTTTACGTTGTAATTTAAATGTCATGTTGGTCAGAAGAAAGTCACAATAGTCGAAATCTGGCATAATAAGAGATTTGATGAGAGTCTCACGTGTGCTAATTGGTAAAAGTGTTCGTAGGCGTTTCAGGGAATGCATTGAGGCAAAAACTTTACGGCAGGTTGAATGTACATGCGAGTTCCAGCTGAGGGTGTTGTCGATAAGTACCTAGGTTTTTGACTTCTGAACACCAAGGTAGAACGGTGTCATTAATATAAATTTTAGGCAGAGCAGCAGATGAGATTTTATTCATAGTGCTTTTCGAACTGATAATCATGCACTGTGACTTATTTGGGTTTAACTGTAAGCCTAGGGACGCTGCCCAGTTGCTCAGTGTTATCAAATCTTCATTAATTTTTTGTGCGAGTGAGAAGAGGTGAGATGGGTGACCGCTTAGATATATCTGAAGATCATCCGCATACATTTGATGACTACAATATTTAAGCGCATTACCTACGTCATTTACATAGATTAAGAAGGCTAGTGGCCCTAACACAGTACCTTGAGCAACTCCGCGGGTTAGTACCAAGTCACTTGAGCTGCGGCTACCGGATACCACTCTTTGGGTTCGTGAAGTTAAGTAATTGAGAAACCATGTACGTGTCTGCTGTGCAAATCCCATGATTTTTAGTTTTGCGAGCAAGATTTCATGATCTACGGAATCGAACGCTTTGCTGAAATCCAAAAGTATCAAAATAGTTATATTACTGTCATCTATTGCTTTTCTGGCGTCTTCAATAACGTTTAGTAGCGCAGTTCCAGTATTCCTGCCGGAACGGAAACCTGATTGCTGATCATTTAAAAGTGATTTTTTTGGAGATACTGTTCAGTTTGCTTCCGGACGACTTTTTCGAGTACTTTAGAGATAGTTGGGAGTATGCTTATTGGACGGTATTCAATAGTGTTTTTGTTTGATGCTGTTTTGGGAATAGGATGCACGAGCGCAGTCTTCCAAGATGAAGGGTATTGTCCGCTCATTAGTGAGAAATTTATTATTTCGGTAATGATTGGGTAAATCAAATTTAGGCTATTTTTTAGCAGTTTGGCATTGATACCATCGGAACCTGAAGCATTTGATTTGAGACTTTGAACGATCTTGATTACATCCTCATGTTCAACGGACGAAAAGAAAAATTCGTCTTTGGATAGTGTTTCTGAGTTTTGGAGAAACGCGAGAGATTGCTTTTTCAAATTACTGTCAAATGAAGGAACGTTATTTATAAAACTATGATTTAGTGATTCTAAGGAGATATACGTGTCAATTTGGGGATGAGATTTGCCTATTCCTAGACATTTCAGACTTTTCCAAATCGTTCTCGAGTCGCGGGTTCTGCCGAAAGTGGTGTGGTAGTATTTAATTTTAGCGTTGCGACATTTCTGCGTGACTAAATTTCTGAGCATTTTGTATTGTTTTTTAAGTAGTTCGCATTTAGTTTTCCGGAAAATAGCATGCACTGCATCTCTATCTTTCATTAAATTTCGAATTTCATCGGTTAACCATGGTGCAGGTGGACGAGTTACGCGCGATATTTTTAAAGGCGCGTGCCGATCATAGAGCTGTGTTACTAAGTTAGTGAAAATCGCAACTTTAGCGTCCAGTGATTCTTCTTCGTGCACAAGGTACCAAGGAAGTGTCAATCCATCTATATTAAATGCTTGTTTATCGAATCTTGAAAAATCGCGGTATTCGATTATGTGAGGTGAGTAGTTAGGGCACTTTAGGTTGTAAACAAGATAAATTAGATCGTGTTTTGAAATCCCAGGAACCGGAAATTGACCGTGATTTCGAACCTTGTTTATATTAGACACTATAATATGATCAATCCAAGTTTCCGTGCTCTTTGAATGGTGTGTTGGTGCTAGAGGTAAAATTTCCAGGCACATGCTGTGAAAAAAACGCTTAAACTGCTCTGCAGAGGGGGAGGCTTTTAATAAATTATGATTAAAATCGCCCATTACAATGACATGCTCATAAGGACTGATATAGCAGACGCAAGGAAATAGAAAACTAATACGGGAAAGTATATGCCATTCTATAGCATCACTAGTATTTTAAATAGGTTAACAGAAGGGGAGACCAGGAGATT
Organism: Acheta domesticus; assembly: GCA_031308135.1. Taxonomy (NCBI): domain Eukaryota; kingdom Metazoa; phylum Arthropoda; class Insecta; order Orthoptera; family Gryllidae; genus Acheta; species Acheta domesticus. The sequence goes on along the minus strand of JAHLJT010009419.1, from coordinate 32,171,311 downwards.
TACGTAGTTGAAAGAAAACAATAAATATTAATTGTATTTGAACTAAGCTAATTGTTTGTTTGCTTGCGGCAGTCCGATGTGGTGGAGTCGAAGCTACAATTTCCAACAGCTTTGGTCAAAATTTTCCCAAAAATGGCTCCAAATTTTTTCTTTAAATTTCTTATAAGAATAGAGTAAAATACACTTATTAAAGTGGCATAGGTTCGATTTTCACGTTAACTCTGAATTTTAGAAAATTGCAAAAGGTTGAATTTTCTTCCGCCTCTTCGACGTTTTTCCTTTCCCGTATACTATACGTACGTACTATACGTACGTATAGTATAGGGTACATGACCCTATGGAATGCATTTCTATCTTGTCCAGAGTATCAGGCTTCTTTTTCCAATACATGTTCACAAAACTTTTGTATTCTATTTGTGTGCAGTTGTAGAATTCACATAGTTCTGACAACAATGAGATGGAAACAGTGAGTTGTTCGCTTCTTGGTTGAATTGGACGTTTCCAAATAATAGCTAAGATGTAAGTAGCGCATAAAGTGCAATATTTCAGTACAACGTAGCTGTTTCTAATAACGCGGGAAAGTATTGCTGTTGTAGCACTACTAGTTTCACTCAGCATTACATAACTTTCACTATACTTCGTATATACTCCGTGTACTACGAATACGGGAAAGTAAACATACTCAGGTATTTACTATACCCTACTTTTTTATAGATCAGCCAAATTTCAGTTTGAAACGCATAAAAAATATTTTATTTACCGGAGCACATAGGCAGCCCGCTGCCCACCCGACTCGAACTACGGGGCGTCAATGACACGACGCTTCGTGACGTCCAAACTTAAAGCAACCGTAAGACTTATGTCATGTTATGATTCGCAGAAACCCACATACGGTCTCAAATGGATGTCTTCTGACGAACTGCAACTATCAAGTTTATTTATAAACAACTGACACTGCTATGGTCCGCCTGAAACAGAGCAGCCTTCTTTCTCTGATATGCTGTGTCAATAAAAGCTAGCCTTCAGGAACCTATTAATTTACCCATGATATTGTTTAAGTGAGCTGATGATAAAATGAAGAACATTACCTTTAAGTATTGTTTAGTGTTGCTAAAAGTATAGAAAGAGGACTAATGCAACAATGATATAATAAAAAAAACTGTAGAAGACAAAGAAAATACATGGTTTCATTTCCTTATGAAAAGGTAAATTAAAGATGTTCTCTGAAAATTGAAGTAAAAGAAATGTCAATTTAATTAATTGTATCACATACTCTTATTCGTATAAATATTCCTTCCGTTTAATACTAAATTGAATCCGTTTGACTATTTTTAATTTGAATTTTATCGGATATGAAGGTCATATGTATATATCTGGCACATAATAAGATGTGAAAGGATACTTCTACGTTTGCTCTGCGGAAGTATATTGATGGTAATCGTCTACTGCTGTACCTACTACTGTAGGACCAGGTTTTGCTCTTCTAAAATATTCTTAGTCATTTTTTAAGCTCTGCTATTCAGGAAATGGAAAAATAAGAAAATGTGAAAAGTGAACGTGTCTTATGATAAAACACTATTTGCTCAGTATACATATTACAAGTTAGTAAACCTATCATTTGTTTTAACTGAAATATGCAGAAAATATCTTTATTTATTTATTTGGTCAAAAAACAGTAAAAACTGTATATGACGAGTGGGGAAAGAGATTATCTGCTCACATTTTCTTGAGGCCCAGAATTAAAAAAAAAACAGCAGCAACATTTGAAAATCTTAATTTTGACGATATTGTTTGTTCATTAAAAGTTGAAAGATTTTAAAGGGGGCGATGCTGGGGTGGGTGAAGGTGCTCTTCTCTGGAACCCAGGGAGGCGGTAGGTACCGAGAAAAGCCCTAGTGGTTCTTTTGACGCTAAAGAAAATCGAAAACTATTACGAGAAGGTCTGTGACATTCTGCAGCATCACTAGTTCAGGTATTCACAAATGTCATGGGTTAAAGACAGGTTTTTTTCTTATGTTAATGTTTTTCGTTAGCTTTAGATTATTCACTTTCACATTAAGTGGCATTGCTTTGTGCTCACTGCTTTGAATGATCTCTGCCCATTTTTTCGCGTATCTGCTCAGCGTTCCCTTCCGGAGTATCGCAGGTAAATGCTACTGGAGTTTGCAGCCGACGCGACGGGGTCTGAATTTTCGCTGATGGCTTTCGGCTTTATGCAATCCTGCCGTTACGACCGCCACTGCCGACGCAACAGTGTCGCTGTCGACTTTGTCGCCGTCGCTGACACCGTCACCGTAACCGCCACCGTCATCGTCACCGTCACCGTCGCTGTCGCCGTCGCCGACACCGCCGCTGCAAGGTCGCTATCGACTTAGTCGCCGTCGCTGTCGCCCCCACCGTCATTGTCACCGTCACCGCCATCGCCGTCGTCACCGTCACCATCACCATCGCCGTCACCACCACTGCCACCGTCATCGTCAACGTCACCGTCATCGTCGCTCTCGCTCTCGCCATCGCCGTCACCGTCGCTGTCGCTGCCGCTGCCGCGCCGCCGCCGCCGCCGCTGCCGCCGTCGCCGGCGGCCATCGTTACATAAAGAGGCGCAGCTGGCAAGACCCGGGGTCGGCGCATCGATTCCCAGTCGTGTCGTGGCCTCATTTGCTAGCGATGCACTTGGTGGGCCCACTCTTGCGCCCTACCCTCCATCTTTTGTTCTTTTTCCTTCTCTGAAGGCCTCAGACCCTGGTCGTTGATTTTGAAAGGCATGGAGAAAGGAAAAGTCTAAAGAAAATAGTAAATGAGAATGTGACGAATATGATGGAGGATCAGAAGAAGAAGTCAGAAAGACACTAAAAACTCGGGTTAAAATGCACGGATAGTAATTGTGAATTCCCAAATTCTGGACGAATGTGAGTAGTAATAAATAGACTAAAATGAGTAATGAGTAGATATAAGAATGTAACGTTTTTATATGGTCCAAGAAATTGCTGACCCTACCATTTGATTTTGTTTGAAATATAGATGATCTTAGACTCGTCGTTCCCATTCCTTTGACAGAAGTGTTTACTTACTACATATTATATACGTAAAAGACTGAGTTTTTACTTCTTGGTGAAGGAACAATTAATAAAAGAGGGGTGTGGTACCCTTAATGTCTTTAATTTTCGATGATATTTTGTACCAAATGATTGTTATGTTTGGCTTCATAACCCCATCCAACAGAACTTTCCAAGACTCGAATTTGAACGTTCTCGAAATCAGTAGTAATTACAATATTTCATTGTAATACGGTTTTGTAAAAATATGTTTTCCCAGTTCCAGACTCACATTCATAATTGCAAGTAATGCAGTTTGCTCTGTAAACAGGAATTCCTCTTTACATGGAAAACAGTACTGAGTTTGCATCAATAATCTTGCAAAATTGTGGTACAAATTTTAAAAAACCGTATTATTTCAAAACCGAAGAAAACATACCAATGTTAAAATATAGTATCAAAAGTGATAAAACATTAGTCAGTGCCCCCTGATGTACTTCGCAGCATAACGTGTGATTGTGGATGGGATAAAATTAACCATTTTGGCATCATAATCGAAATATTTGTAAAGGTTATTTAATGACAAAATACTCAAAATACTAATGTTTTGTCGAAATATCTCGAATAAATTCCCTGTAAAATCATATTGAAATATTTACTTCAAAGAATTGTTCTTCTTTACTTTTTCTTCATTAATCATTCAACATTTGAATTACTCCTACATCTCATTTATAATAGCAATACGTGTGCCGCATACAAAATATGACACTTTTTTCCTTTTATTACTCTAATTTCGTAGCATTTTCCAAAACGAAAATGTCGATGAGTAACAACATCTGAGTTATTTGACTGTTCATCAGTTAATTTAATGTTTAATACATTGGGAGTTAATGGAAATAATCTTCCTCACAATATCTTATTTTAATTCTGTTGTAATCTGCTATCAGGATGTTTTAGGCAAAAGTTAACAACTTGTGAACTGTTAGTTATTTTCTCTGACAATAGTTGTGTCGTAAATGTAACAGAGCAGAGAAAGATACTTGTCGGAAGTTACAGACCGCGAATTAAAGTTAGTAAGACTAAGTCATGTCGAATGTTCCTTACTGTTGAGGTTTTACAATTTCAGTGCGAATACACTCGGTTAGATTTAAGCCCTTTCCGACACTTTGTCCATTACGATCTTCTGCACTGCGTGGTTTAGTGTTGGGATAACCGGCACGGTTACGAAGCAAAGTCTTGAGAGAACGAGTATGCTAGAATTGCTTCCAAGTCTTTCAAACTGTTTCGTTTAGAGCCGAATGTTATTACTAATGTCACATGAATGAGTTTGGAAATTTTGTAGGAAAAAGCGTAAAACGTGGTTTCGAGAGGGGATTGTTCAGTTATCACCTTGTATTGTAGCGCATAATGGTTTCATTCATGTCATGTAATGAGCCGCTCATGGCCTCAGTCATGACGGGCAAAGATTAGATCTGCGATCTGAGTACGAGGCTTCCGCCAGAAGTTTAGATACCGGATTCTCTTCTACGAAACAATCTACGCACGCTCGGATCGAGCGAATACTCAGAGTTGAAGCGCCACAAAGCGGCTCAGCTGCTATTCTTATCTTTTACCAAAAGGCATGCGACGGGGCCGTATGAGGTAGAGCGTAGTTTAACCTACGGCCCAACGTCGTTTACGACTCTAAGCTAGCGCGGAAGCGAGAGGTAATATATTGTTTTTATAGCGGGCGTCTCGTCTCTAAACCCGCGCTGTGAGGTCTATAAACGTTTGGCGCCAGCAATACTTCTCATTTCCTTTCCTCTCCTTCTACTACTTGGTAAAGTTGACTCAACTGTTACTCTCAGAATCATCCAGAATATTACTGTATGTTGTGAATTTTTTTGAATACATAATGTAGTACGCCATACTAATAGGATCCAGAAATTCTTAACACAATAATATAAACTTTGGCTCGTGCGCCAAGCCGCATGCCCAACATGTGCAGAGAGACGGATGTAATAGAATAAAGTTAATACCTAGGCTCTTGAGTTTTCGTAGGGACTGAAGGGGATGTGAATCGGTTTCGAATGATGAAGACTGAGGATTTTATTAAATGTAGCGCCAAAATGACTTGTACTCCATTTATTCATTTAAAACCCACGCGAAGTAAAGAAAAAATATACACCCGCAAATCACTCAACATTGGCATTACAACATAGAACATCCTGAATTTACAGTTGACAATTTTTACTTTAAAGATTTTAAAATAAAATTTATGGTTTTTGTTTTCTTGAATGGGGTCTATAAACGTTTGAAACCTTTTTGTAATGAACCTTTTCAAGCACTATTGCTCTTGTTTTATGTTTATTTATTAGTCAAACGTTTTGGCACCAGGAACTCCATCTGGACGTGAAAAATGTGGATGTTACCTTCTACTGTGGGATGCAAAAAATGCAGTTTTGCAGATGTGTTTTCCGGCTCGTCAGGTAAAGAGACGGTTGAAGACAATAAAACCCTATGCGTCCGTCAGTTGGCTGCATTGCGGATCGTCACAAGGAGATATCACGATGACATGAGAGCTCTTAGCCTCCCGGGGAGAAGGCAGATGCAGTTCAAGTCGGTGGTTCTTTGTTCACAGTGAATGAATATCAGTGACAATGCGGAGATCGTACGTTTGTTAGTGTGGTAACTAAATAAGTCTCCCCATTTTGTGAAATTTCAGTCCGTTCCACATGACTAAACTCGTCACAATTTATAGGCGAATGACATCTTCTATCGCTTAACTGACGATTGAGTTAATGTTTTTGATTGCAAATTTTCCATTGCACTGGCATTTATTCTCATTCTAATTTACTGCGTCACTTGCATCAACTATTGATAACGTTTTCGCGTGGTTAGCGCTTTCAACCATGAATTTACCGGCTTAGGAGGGGCAGGACGTGAATTGATGCACTGCAGGTTTCGAGTCCCGACGGTGGCAGGATATTCGACACTGACTAGATAGCTAGGTTGAGTTCTGTCATTATCTGGAGGGGAATTCTAGCGACCGGCTGCTCTGATGGGTAGTTTTCTGTGGTTTATTCGATCAATATCAGGCGAATGCCGGAGCAGTACCCTAAGAAACTACCCACTAACCACGCGCGACCTTTCGTTCCTCTTCCTTGTCCTATCCTCATTCCCTTATTTTACATACACATACACTTACTTGTACTTCACTACATGCCAGGCGACCAGTCTGAAGCTTAGAGCTTGTTCCGGCTGGGGCCATGCCCCGCTGGCGGGAGATACCTAGTTGAACGAAAACCCCGCCAGCCAACGGGTAGCTCGGCACCAGATCTCTCATCTAGCGTTACAAAGTTTATAGCCTTCTACGCTGTAAACTTACTGCACTTACGAGACTAATGATCTTAGCAGTTGACGCGCCAGGAATCACTAATCAATCATTTAAACATAAATTTCCAATAGGACAGATTTCTCTCATGCAATGTGTACGTCCTTTCTCTTCGGGTATCTTTTTCGTTTTTCCTGCCTCGACAGATGTATACATCTTCTGTTACCTAATCTCGCACTTCTGTACGTCATGTGTTTCCGATTCGCTAAGATGCTATTTTGCGGAATTGTTTTGCATTCGGAGATATCTGACAAAACCATGCTTCTCAGTTTCCAGTTTTCTTATTGTTTCCTAAGTGAATTTCCTTTATTGGGTGTTTGTTTTCATTGTAGACTTAGGGGATTTCCTAAAATAGAGACTTGCAGATCTAATAAGCTCCCTGCTTCCAAAGTGTCCTCTTGGGATGTTCGCTGGAAAGACATCGACAACAAAACATGGATGTTCTAAAATATTGATGTTAAAAATTAAAACATCAATGTTATTAATACATCGCCTAAAACCATTGATGTTTTAGCTTAGGGTTAATAACTTCTAACATTTATGGAGGAGAATTCAATTTGAGAGTAATGATGTTCATTGATAAATAATTAAGATTTGACTGACAAAATTTGAAAATAGTAAGAACAATTAACAAAACTGGAGTGAAAGCTCAGGGTCATTTGAAGGAATTAGAGCATCTTCATTTTGATGAAGAATGAGACAGAGGAAGGGAAGACCCTTCGCATACTGCACACACTGCCTCTCCGCGCTCAGAATAAGAGGACAAATGTAGGAAAGTGGGTAGGAAATACCGTGGTAATGTTTTGATTAAGAGATAGCCTGCTCGCTGATGGGAGTACAAACACCGTTCCCTTCCTTCGAAAAAATGAAATGACAGAGGTCTCATCGGTTATTACTTCATTTTTACAAAATTGTGATCGATGTCTTTATGTAAGTGCCCGTAAGCGCCCGTTAAAAAATACCCCGGATTCTGAAGTTAAAGTTTTGGAGGACAAATTGTTTGAAAACTGTTTTTCAGAAAATGGGTTTTAAAGTGACTTGAAACCGGTTGTCACACCACCGCAAACACTGTGGCTTCTCCTAAGAAACTGATCATTACCTCGTTTTTCCATGCTATTGGTGAAAATGTAGAACAATTGTCTGTGAGGAAAGCACTGTCTGCTACGCACTAATTTTTTTTTAATAATATCAAGCGATTTATGCATTCTACGCAATCATTCTATTAAATGGAGTACGTACCTAAAATGCGGTTTGGTTGTAAATGATTTCAAGATGTTACATAGCGGCATAGGAATGGGCACAATCAAGATCAAAGACGCATGAAAATAAATAAATCTTCTGGAGTAGTCTAATTACTATTTTTTGCATATTATCAGTAGTAAATAGTCTTGTGCTTAAGACATCCTTATAAATAATAGTATACTGCAGTATATTATAAATTCCAAGACATAATAAATAGAGCCATGAAGTTAAAATTTTCGTTAATAAAAAATTAAGTTTATTATTTACAACTGGACGTGGATTTTGAACCAATGCTTCCGGCAGTTGCCTCTGAAGATCGACTAGTGCAATGGGTAATCTTTGCTGTACTCATAGACGAATCAACCAATCCTTCACGGTGTGAATGATCTTGGATATCCAGGTGACGCCGATCGAAGGCTGTCATCCTGACAGCCTAGATTATTCACATGACTCCGCCCGCGGAAGCGTACGACTTCAATCCTTACAAGATTAACCTAAATGAAATGGCATTACAATGTGCGGCCTATGACAATGAACAACAAAATAGCGTACGAGTGTGGAGTTGGTGAGTAAAAGACTAAGAAAAAGCCTCCGGTTTTGCATGCACCAGTGTTCACATTACGTTTATAAAACTAATGTTCTCCTGCGCAAACTAGTACGTTCGTTCTACTAACGTACTACGTACGTTCAAACTAGTTCGTTCACTGGTGTTACTAGGACGCGGTGACAGGCAATTAGTGGCTGTATATTTGTCTGCAGCTGGGTCGAATCGCGTCGTGGCTTATATCGTGTTACTAAAAAAGATTCCAACCTGCCATCCCCGCCGCGGGATCCTGCTGTTGCCGGTCAGTTTGCGCGGCGTCAACAGAAGGAGCGGTAAAAGTCGGGTCCTGAGCGGGAGAGGTGGCTCTCCCATAGAGGAATTGATGTCTCTGCAATGCCTCTGACCGGGAGATCCTAGGTTCAAGACCCGACGACGGCGGCAGGAATTTCAAGAGCCGAGTTCTGTCGCTATCTGGAGGAGAATTCTAGCAGCTGGCTGCTCTGATCGGTAGTTTTACGTGGATTCTCCAATCACCAGCTGCACCTTAACAAACGGGCCACAGAGCGCGCGCGATTTTTCCGTGCTATTCCTTGTCCTATCGCACCCTTTCACACACCTATATGCACTACACTACCACACACACCGGGTGACCTGTTGGGAGCCTAGAGCTTGACTGGCCTGGGGCGGTGCCCGTTGATGGGAAATGTCTGGTAGGGAAAGCCGACATTCGGTCGGTGCCGGATCTCTCTACCCAGCGGGGGGAATTGATCGTCGCCTCCAGAGAAAAAACCTGCACTACACCTACGGGACTAATTACCTTAGAAGTTGCACTCTGACTCACTAATCAATCGGGATCGGAAGAGTTATTATGGCTGCAGTGAGCCATCCCTCCCTTCACCTGCATCATTACCAACGTGGCCGTCGGCAGTGGACTCTCAAAGATGAGAGCCGTCAAGACAAAGTAATGGAATTATCTAGGAAATTGAATGCGATAAATTACATAGGCCCACAAAAAAGTTGTCAGACCCAATGACTTGACAGTTATTTTAGTTTTTTATCACGAAAATCCACCGTGAATGTGTACTCGTAGATTGCAAATTTCACGGTGGTGATTTGCGATTTACGAAAACCGGGAGGGTGGTGGAGGAATTCTGGCTTCAGTTTCGGATTCAGCGCGTCGACATACATAGAGGAACATGTGTCAAGTCTTCGGGTCTGACGTCTGAAAATAAAAATACAATTTCACAATGTTTTTTCGCGAGTTAAAAAAAGGTGGCGCAATACTGGCTTCAGATTGGATTCAGCACGTCGAAATACATAGGGAAAGAAGTGTTAAGTCTTCGGGTATGACAACTTTTTTTTGTGTGCATGTGTTATTAGATGTTGTAAGTGAAGAGCAGAATGCACATTCAGCTTAGAGAAAGAGGAACAATGGGTCATTTGTCATGACTTCGATTTCACAGATTACCGTGTACCAAGCTTTTTAAAGCTATTTCCAAATGTATTTCTTCCGCTAGTAGAAAATGCATCATATCAGTCCGCGTGATTACGTTAAGCAAGAATAATTTTCCCGACCACTACATGTAGGATTCGTGTTATTTGTTTATTCGTACGTAGGTAATGACATTCATTTCTGTGTTAAAGCTTAAAATGTTCGTGTTGATTTGTCTCCGTCAATGGACGAACATAGGTACACACGGACTCTGGAGTGGAGAGCGAAAATACTGGGGGATAAGAAGCCGATAACTACGACCGGGTGGCCTACTTCTGTATATGCGATATGAGGTATTGACGTTCATTTTGTGGTTTGGTATTCTCTGTGAAAGCTGAACGTGTTCATGCTGATTTGTCTCCGTTGGAGGAATACATTGAAACACACACACACAGACTCTGGGACACACGGATATAGGGGTACACGAATGCACGGACATACGAAACCTAACCAGTTGTCTGGAAACAAAGACCGGTTACCCGACTACTATATATAGGATTAAAAGTATTGACGCTCTATTTGTGATGTTCTTTGTTAAAACTGAAAGTGCTAAGCCTGGTTTCTGTCTCCTAAAATGTATTTTCTGTTAAATAAGTTCAAACTTCCATAAAATGATTTTCATGAAACAGGAAACTAAATGAAGTTTTTTAGTCAAATATATCAAAATAAAGCCGTCGCAATTTCTGGGCGCCCGATCCTCTCTTCGTTTGAATTTCCTAACCACCATAATTACACTCTAATCTTCCTCTCCCTTTATTATTAGCTTTTCTGTACAATTTCTCTCTGTGTCTTGGAACTATCATACATTCTTTGTCAGTCGCGCACGATTTGAAAATAAGGGCTTCATGAGTGCTTGTGTCTTCATTTTCTTCAGTTGTTTGGTATCTTTTTAGGGATCAGTATATTCCTATTTTTTTCACAATTTCATTTCTGTTAGATAGCTATTAGCATATGATTCGTGGTTTTTAAGTTCATGTATCAACTCTTTAGGGGTTCAGAATAAAAGTTTCAAACTTCTTGAGCTTGAAGTGAGTCGAAATGATTATTTCCGACCTGAAGCACGTGGTGGGTATTCTTATCTAACGAAAACCCATTCATGCTCCAGCTTGACCCATATTGGATTGATTGATTTTTCCGGGCGCGTGAACTTCTAAGGTAATTAGTCCCATAAGTCTAGTGTATGTGATTTACTCGGGAAGTGGCGGTGACCTTCCGCTGGAAGGTGAGATCAGGCGCCGACCTACCATAAGGGTATCTCATATCATATCATAAGGGTATAATCAATCAGCTATCTCCCACCAGCGGGGACCGACCTAGCTGGGACAAGCTCCCGGGACAACCTCCCGGGACAACTTGGGGAGGTGGCTCAGGACATCAACGGATGTCACTGCAGTGCCTCTGATCGGGGAACTTTGAATAGAGTACCGCGGGTGGTAAGATTTTCGGCACTAGCTAGAGAGCGAGGTCAAATTCAGTCGCTGTCTGGAGGAGAATTTTAGTGGCAGGCTGCACTGGTCGGCATTTTCTCCGATCAATACCAGGCGAATGTCGGAGCAGTACCCTAACAAACGGGCCACGGGTCGGGCGCAATATTTTCTACCTCTTTCTTGTCATATCGTCACTCTTTACTTACGCACACACGCACACACTCACATGGACCACTCTACCATATATGCCGGGTGTCCGCTCTGGAGCTTAGAGCTTGTCCTGTATTGGAAATCGCATCTCTGATTGGCAGGAAACTTATCCTGCAATGGTGTTTAGCAGTTTGAACTTTCAGGGGGTGACCTTACCCTCCAGCATATCGAGTTTTTGTCTTTATTTTAAAGTTTTTACTGGGTCTGAACGTTCAAAGCCCTTACCACGCACACATCAAGTGTGGTCCTCAATACGAGAAATTCCTCTTGTCAAAGATGAACAATAGACAAAAATCTCGATATTGTCAAATTGGAATTGTCGATTCTGTATTCTTCTGAACCATCGGGTATAAGTAAAATTTGTTAATAGGTCTTCAATAATAATAATAACAATAATAATAATAATAATAATAACAACAACAAATTACAATAATTGTTTAAGGTTTATGTTTCTTGTATGACCAATTCCCATGTCGCGTCGGTGATTTTAATTGATAATAAACCACCTTCCTGTATAAATTGAAGTGCACTATTATAACCCCTAATTGACGTTGGATATTTTCAAACGCCACCTAACCTTGCACCTGACTCCAGCATTATTTCCCTCTCTTGTGAAGCTGAGTCAAGGCCACCTCAGGCGACTATTGCGTTTCTCTTCTGCTTTCAAACTTTCTTGCTCACCACTGGATCTCATGAATGGGTTTCAGGGTTGATGAGTTTCCTTTAAATAAACTATGTCATTAAGATTCCTTGTTCGTGTTAGTCGTGCGGCACAATTTCAATTTATTGACTTTTCTTACTTGTATTTTTACCATAAATCTGCAATTGTCATTGTGCAGTAGTTAGTTCAAGTCTTACGACTATGTGCTAAATAATTTGCTTGGTTAGCTCTGGTGGTGAGCAGATCTAATATAATCTCATCGGACCATAAATTCAACGAATAGGCAACATTAACGAATATTATTTAGTGGTTGACTACCTGTACCGTTTCCGTGGCTTTCGATATTTTCTCTTTTTTGTCCAATGTATTGCAGACATACGAGTATATGTTACAGAGTTTTTCTGCAAACTTTCGCTAGGTATGTACGTTTTTTATTAATAAAATGATTATAACGAAATGTTTTTCCCTTTAATTTCATATCTATAGTAATCACATTACTTCACTGAATACTACATGCTAGAATTTATAATTCTCATCTCGTGGTTCACTGCCAATCGAAAGGGTTTCATTCTAAAAGGGAATGTGCCGTAGTAATGAGACGTATTGTTTATAAGCAATAGACACACTTGAATATTCAGTTCTGCTGATGAAATAGGCAAAAAGCATTGGCTTGAAGGGAATCGGCGTCCTCCTTCAATTCTCACGTATCGGTGAATTTGAAAGACTATTAGTTTTCTAGATGAACTATTAGTTTTCATTTCTTTGTGTAGTCATATTTCTACAAAATATTAAAGAGATTAAAACAATTCTGTATTTTTATCCATACTGCTTTTTGTAATCGAAGGTTTCCAAGCTCTAAACTCATTTCTGTGTAATACCGATAATCCTCTACGTGTCAACGCTGCACTACACGCTCCGTATTCGGATCAATGGAGCGCATTTTTGTTATAAAATTTGGAATTTATTGACAAATATTTGTGAAATTTTAAATGTTGCGAACATTTGACAGGTTCTACGCATTCCATGGTTCTATGCAGGTGCTATTACAGAAAATTTCAATTTCTCTAATACAAGACTGGCTACCACATACATCGAAATCTCTTTATAATTGAGCCATTTTAAATTTCTCCTTGTACTTCTCCGTAGGAAACTCTTTAGCAAACTAACAGGTACTGAATCCCATTGCAGGATGCGATTTGATTCTCACTTATTAAATTGCAGTCTTACCGGAATTACAAATAAGATTTCTCTTTAGTTTGCCCATTTTCCAATGTGATTCTCGTTTTACAATTACCTTCGTGATGGTATCTGAGTTAAGCTTTACACAATGCCCTTCGATCTTTACGAATAATTAATTTGGATTTCTTACGAAATTTTTCATCAGTCTTAAGGATTTATGAAAATTTAACCCATACTTACACGCCCCTTTTCATATGAACTTAAACACACATATTTCCATGGAACAATGTCTTTACCACTTAATGTAATTGCTTGCTAATAGGGCTAGGAATATTTACGAAGAAATTTGAACGCCATCGATTCTTCAGAAAGTTTTTTTCTTTAGTTTTATAGTTATCTTCTATCAAAAAATATGAGACATTAGAGCAATAGCTCTTTATAATGATTTTTCATTGAACCACATTTTGAACTTTCTACATTTCTATCAATTCAGATGTCAAATTCTCTTTCTATCTAAATATTTTTGAAAGAAAAACTAACTCTGAAAACTAGAAGCATCGTATTTAATTTCTCCAATTCTAGAGGTGATATTTATTCTACCACAAGAAGATAGGCTAGTTGTCAGAAAAATGCCTGACAAATTTCGCCTACAGTCATTTCCATATTACCCAGCGTTCTCCCTAATAATTGCTCTATTCCTTGGCAATTCGATCCATCAGTGAGATGCCACCCGCTAAACACCAAGAGCTACTCAACGTGTTTTCACATTGTATTTCAAGTATTTAAATTAATTTTCCCAAGTCGTAAAAACCGAAACTTCTTGAACACGTTTTTCCATCTTTCTTTTTTGTTTCAAGCATCAGGGGAGATGAAAATGTTCACGCAAGTTAATTATCGATCGCTTCCTCCTTGGGAGTTTTACCTAGGCGCCCGGTAGTCGTGCCCTTGGCCGCGGGCCTCCAAAAGCCTGGGCTTCCGGGCCGGCGGTCGCGTGCCGCGCGGAGAGCGCGGGGGCGGCGGCGGCGGCGGCGTACGTTGCAGCGTACGAGCGCTCGTTCGGTCGCGCGCGCGCGCGCGGGCGGCGGCGGCGGTGGCGAAGGCGGCGGTACGGGCGGCGCGCTGGGCGGGTCGGCCGCCCGCCCGCTCTCGCAGGGGTGGCAGCGGTGGCGGCGGCGGCGGGAGGAATCAATAGTGTTTAGTTCTCGTCCGTGGCCGCGCGGGCGCAGCACGGGCGGCGAGTATAGATGACGCGCCTGTCGCGCGAGTGCGGCGAGAGTGACGGTAGCTGTGGGCGCCCTCGGTAGCGGCGTCGCAATCGCAGGCTTGCAGGCGCCGCCCGTCACAGCAGCAGCAGCAGCAGCAGCCACCGCCGCCACCTCCCACGCCGCCGCTCGCTGACCCGCGGCCGCTCTTACTGGTGAGTGACGGGCGCGCGCACGCGGTCCCCAACGGCCACCGCTCGCGCCACCGCCCCCGCCGCCCCCCGCGCGCCCGCCCGCGCCGCCGCGACACGCGGGCGCCGCCGGCAGACGACGTGTGTGCGTGTTTATATTGACATAACTGGCCCGGTGGCGGCGGCGGCGGTGGCGGTGGTGGCGGTGGCGGGTCGGCTGATGCGGGGGGCGGCGCGCGAGCGGGCCCGCCGCTGCGGATGGCACGGCGCGCGTCACGCGCTGACGTAGCCCGCTCGTCATCTGTTCCGTATCGAACTCGGAGCTCGCGCTGCGGACTTGGGAAAACTTGGCCGCGCGCCGCGTCATGCGCAGACGGGCGCTGCGGAGGCCGTCACGCGCGCCGCCCTCGCGCCGACTTGCGTGGCGAGAGCGTGGGAGGGGCGTTTTGGTCACCGCCGGGGGTGAAAATATCGCTCCCGGTGGTTGTGTGAAGCCGTACGTGATGAGGACGGAGCTGTCGGTTGGGTCGGAAGCCCGCACGGGGGCTCGGCGCACGAGTGTCGCAGTGGCGCGGGAGCGGGAGCGAGCACGGGCGGGCGTGTTAAAGGGGAAGGGGCGTAGGAGCGGCGGGCGAGGCGCCGCGTGCCCTTCCGGTGCTGGAGCCGTGAAGGCTGCGTTGGGCCGAGGCGACCTGTGCGAGGACGTGCTCGCCGGCCCCACTGGGGACGGCGGCGGGCGCCGCGAGCACGCCGCGTCGCGTGTTGAGGCATTCGGGAGAGCAGAATGCGGCGTTTGAATCGATAGGCCGACCCGTCCGCTGACCGCGGCAGGTCGACCGCCAGTCGCCCGGCCTGTAGGCGCCCGCGCGGCCGCTCGCTCCCGCTCCCGCTCCCGCTCCCGCTCCCGCTCGCACTCCCGTTCCCGCTCCGCGCCGCCGGCCCGCCGTCTTGGCCTTTCGGCCCATGGGGCGCACGGGGCGTTGAACCGGGGGCTTGAAACCGGGACACTGAACTTTAATGCACGCTGGAACTTCAGTTACACCTCGTATTAAAGGTACTGAGTTCGTTATTTGGTGCACATTGCAGTTTTTACAATGTCTATTGCCAGTTCTCAACTGGTAACAGCTTATTGTCAAGTTAAGAAAAGAATAATATTAATCTAGAAAGCATTATTATTATTAACCCATGAAGGAAATTATTCAGAGTATAATATTTTTATAACCGTAACAATAAAAATTAAATTTACCTTTTTAATCATTGGTTCTACTTTTACAGTATTAGATATTTTTTTCTTTATTCATTAATATTATACTGACCGATTTGGCTAAACAATTTGATTATTAAAGGGAAAATGTTCAAAAGATAAAAAAATGTCTTACCGCAAATGCTTAAATAGACTATAGAATTATTTATTTCCAGATAATTTATTTTGAATTATTAAATAACTGTTGGAAAACAACGGATACTTTTTTTACATTCACTTAGCTGTCTGAGTTTAAAAGAGGTATTTAGGAAGCCGAAAGCGTAACTTATATTGCTTAAGTATCTATTTTTGTCAGTATTATTCTTTATCTTTGGATATAAATTTGGAACCAAGAAAAAATATTCAGTGTTTGGAATTTTAATGAAAATATTAAGTGTTTTTGTTGAGATTTTTTAGAGGGAGGATGCTGTGTAAGTTATTAGAGAAAATATGTACGGAGAATATGAATTATTCATTCACGAAAAACCATAATGACCTCTGTAATACACGTTAGTTAACGGGGATTGAGAAGGGAGTTAGAGGGAAGGGAGGAATGGAGGGAGGGAGAGAGGGGTGGGTTGGAGATAGGGGAGAGGAAGGGAGAAAATAGACCAAAAATACGATTATTATTATTATTATTGTTATTATTATTATTATTAAAAGTTTTTTCTAAATTAAATGCATAATGATTCTCCACAATACCAACTTGATACAGTTTGAAACAAATTTCAACTTAAACAAATATAACACAAACCATGGTCTGGAAATTATGAAATATTTTATTTATTTCACAGTTTTACATTGTTATAGAAAACAACTTTCTGTTACCCACAATTCTAATAAATTACATTATTTTAATTTTATTTCTCCATTTGTCCCGATCTTCATAATCCTTGTCTGTTAAGTTCTTGTCCTTTAAAATTCCCTTAAATTATGAAATATGGCTATCATACTAATTAAATGTATTTAAATTGTTGATAGTAATGCCACTTAGTAATTTAGAATAATAATAAAAATTAGAATATTATAATCTGAAAATATTTTTGTCCATTACTTTAATGGAGGTTCATCTTAGCCGTATATGTAGTCGTATAGAATTTACAAATTGGTTTCACCATATTTTATTTTTCGCATAGCTAGCAATTTAGTTGAAACAGAAGATGGCTATTCTGGATAAGGCCTTTGGTTCACGCCATTTGCATGGTAGTGGTCTGTCAAAAATTGTAAATGGCTGATAATGGATTGCAGTGGAAAAATTAAAACGTCGAAAAATGGCCCCTAAGATCACAAGATAAACTTCGTTTATAATCATGAAATTATTTAAAAGAGAGTATTAAGGGAAACGTAATACCCCGGAGATCTTACCTGACATATCCAAAACTGACACTGATTTTTAATGAATTTTAAGCATAGCGTTAAAGATTTTATTTATAAGAGTCAGTATGTAATATTGCATTATCTTAGTTGCTTCTGTATGCATCACGTCTCGATCATTATTAAGTACAGATTTGCTGATAAGAAACAAATTCTGAATCGCCTGGAACTTCTGCACAATAATGTACTCTTTTGACGAGCGTCACAGAAGAATCTAGCGAGCGTTTGCAGAAAAAGACCGTAGATACAATTTGTACTGAGGGGAGAATTTTGGTTCGCTCTTGGGAATTGAAGTATAGTTTCGAAAATACATTATGTTTTGTATATTCTACTTAATGCGTTTAAACAACCTTTAAATACCCATAGTTATTGAGTAATGCTTCAAATAAGTCGTAAATTAAACCGTTCTAGTGTCCGATTCCCCTAACTTTAAGACACACTTTCTTCAAATTCTTCAGGGAGTTTGACTCTAATAAATGTTCTTGTACTACCGTAAAGATTTTTCTGGTATTTTTTTCATGAAACATAAATTTTGATTTTAGCGGTAAGTTAAATTAATACAATTGAAGATGTTTTTTTCCAGCACGAAGCGCACCCCTAATTAGCACATACGATTTTAAGATGTTATGCATAATATCTTTGCTGGAGAAAGTACAGTCTTGCTTGCGATTTATCAAAATAATTATTTCTCTTCGTTTCGAACTCAAATGTGAAAGGGGAAACTCTACAACACCATGCAAAATAAAGATGTTTTCAAGAAACGTCTTTTCAGGCCTTGTACTGACAGTATCGTCATAAACGAAAACTTCTTAAATGTGTTCTTTTTTGTAGCACTGAAAAGGGTTAAAGGTTTTCTAAAGAATTCGACCGTCTCTGAAGAAATCGCAGGCAGATATTTTGTTTTGATGTTGCTGGGGTTGCTGGGGCCCTTTTATGTCGAATGTTTCTGATCTTCTCGCGCCCAGCTAGCTTCGCCTGCACGTTCCTCTCTTTTGCGACGCAGAGAAAGAATTCCTATTGCTTTGATTTACGAAGCGAAAAATATTTTGTAACTGAAAGCTGTTAGGTGTAAGCCGTTCAGACTGAGAGAAAGTAGTATAGCAGTTTCAACATTCGGACTTTGAGAAGACTTTACTTATTCTGACGTTTACCAATTGTTCGATTAGTCATTTGTCATCATGAGGCCAAGTTCAACGTTCAACAAAAGTTACTCTACGACTTCGTCTGGAGTCTGGAGAAATTCGTGGATGTAACGTGATATACGGGGATAAAATGTAGGATGAATCTTTTCTGTAGAAGATAGCACATATATTAATTGAGAAACTAACAACCTTCAAATCAGTGCATACCATACTGGAAATTTGCTGATAAGTTTACCGAAGTTTCCGTGATCTCTATTAAAATTAATAACATACTACTACCTATGTTCTTTAACAGCAGTGCCACACATTGTTTTCTGAACTCAGAAAGAAACTTGATAAGTTTTGAAAAATAAGGGATTATTTTTTGTAGGGCACAATTTTTAGAATTAGGTCAATTCTTGTGACGTCGCATGGAATCAGATATTTAAGAGTTCGTTAATTCTGTTGAGTTTTTCTGTCCGTATCATTAAAATATAATAATTACATTAATATTTAATAATTATTCAGTTTTAATTATTATATTTGATGGCAAATATGAAGTTCAAAATCGTTGATCGCGCTGCGAGTTCCTAGTGAGGTCACATTAGAAATTTCAAACATGTCTTTGTTCGGAGTGAACCAATGGACACATTTCCAAAGCCTGGACATTAGATACAAACCGACATTATTATGTACCACCATTAATGCTACTTAGCTCCAACACGACACGTTCTGTTTCCTGATTGTGCATTGGTTCACTCACTTGCGCTCTGCACTGTAACTCAATGCACCCATGAATCAAACAAACAGTTATCTAAATGAGAATTTAATCAACTATAAAATACCAACTGTAACACAATAAAGGACAGATTTATCAGGCGTACGCATAGAGTGAGATTTATGTGTCGCGGGTTAGGAAACGGCATTCGCCGCCCGCCCGCCCGCCCGTTCTTCCGCTCGCTTTCTTGCGGCCAGTGGCAGCGATCCGCGACGCGACGCGTTGTCCGCGGGCGACGGCGTGGCGGGGGAGGCGCGAGGCGTTGCGACAGCCTCAGAGCCTTGGGCCGCTGTCGCCGTCGCGCCCGACCGCCCAGCACCACGAACGCTCGGCCCCCACCCCCCGCCCCGAGCCCCGCCCCGCCCCGCCCCGCCCCGCCCCGCCCCGAGCCCCGCCCCGCCCCGAGCCCCGCCCCGCCCCGCCCCGCGCCCCGCCCCGCCCCGCGCCCCGCCCCGCACCCTCCCCGCGCCACACCCCCTGAGCGACGCCGCGCAGCTAACAGCATTCGGAACGCGACACGAGACCGATCGGAGATTTCAGGTCGGGGGAAAATGCGGCCGCCGGGAAACCGGGTGGAGCTTCGAGCAAAGAGGTGGAATAGGTGGTCTGAAACAAGCGCCATTAAAATTGAAAGGTTGTTTGGAGTGACCTCTTAATTAAATTCATAGCCGTGCGCAGCCTAAAACGAGAGAGGGGGCAACTGCATCTCTGTGCCCCTCCAGGTGCTCTTGACCATTAAACATTTTTATTTACTTGTGGAATATTTTACTCGGAAAGAATTAAAGCATACTACAGGGAGAATACAAGTAGAAATTTAATGATTTGTATTCAGCTATTATATGTCCCGTAAAGGACCATTGGCCACGGCGCCTTAGATCCAAAGGTTCCTAATCGGTCACCGAACCAAAAACCCGCTAGCGATCCCGGTTTCGCGGCCGTGGCCTTTCAGTACAACTGCATCACGCCTGTGATGAGCGAGGAAATTCACGAAAACCGCTCTCAGGAAGTCGGCATGGGGATTGAATCCGGACCTGCCGAATGCGAGGTCAGAGCGCTAAGCCCAGAGCCACTTTGCTCGATATAACTTTAATGATACAATCAATAAATATTATTGACTGTATTTTAAATCATTTATAGGATTTTCAGAAAGTTTGGAGAGCCTCTTCCCGAGATATCGTGTATCAATCCCCCAAATTGTCAGTTTAAAAAGGGGAAATCAGAAATTGTTTATATTTACAGAAAAAATATTTATTACGTAGGGTTACGGGGTTTATATCGACATTTTTCGGACGCCTATGATTGGAGGAAAGATGTGAGCAAGGTAGAGTGGTGGTAACGGAAGGTTGAAATAATAATTAGAGATGTACAATAGATATGGAGAAGAATCTAAAGAATCAAATTGACGGAACATGTTAAAAACGAAGATACGATAAAACTAAAATAAAAGAAGACTTTTGTTGGGGTCAGCAAAAGTAATTGAATAAGATACTTGTTAGAAAATTCTTCATTTACGAGTGAATGAGTATGTTTTGACAAGGGGATACGATTCATTAATCCAGTATATTCAGTTGAATGAGAACGCACACAAATTCATATGTATCTAGCTGACTCATACATGTTATTTAGTTAGACTAAATCATGTTGGAGTAAATTTGAGATGACTTTTTATGAAGTGATATGGATCTGAGTATTGGTGAAGATAAGTATATAATGAGCACTGAAGCATTCAAATGAAGAAATCATACAACCGTAACAACATGTCTCTCAAGTCAAAGGTTAAAAAAATCTTATGGAATTTGTTATCATGCCCGTACTGAAGGATGAAACCAATTTTAATGAAATGAAAGACACAAAATAACTAGAATCAAACTTTTAAACGAATACATATATTGGAAAGAAAATATGTTGTGAAAACTCGAAATCTCGATTTTTTGCAAAACCCTGCAAATATGCCAAAACATTATTGCAAGCATGGAAGGTTCTATGAGATATCTAAAAAAAACTACTGGATTTGAAGTTGAGCAACGACCTGATTCTCTAAAAATCCCTCTTCTCATTCAGTTTGCTGGCCTTCTTTTTATTGCCAGATGGGAGGATAATGCCATCTGGTAATGAAATGTAATCAATGGCTTTCTCAGCCATTTATTGATTTTTCCACGTGTCTGCGAAACATTAAATGAACTACATACTAAAACAATATTGTACTTTATTATTTCTCACTCGCCCCTTCAATTACATCCTTTGCTTCAAGAACGGCAAAGTACATTTTCTGTATAATTGCTTTTTCCCTTTTCATCGTGCTAGGGCAGTGTTGTCAAGGTCGGTGCCACGAGCGGGAGTCCATGCACGAGTGCCACGACGAAATCGCCCCTCCACGCAGTTCATTACCCCGCCACCAGAGACTACGCCATCCCTATTGTAAAACGACTAGGTTTCTAATAGTGCCCTTTCCCGACGCTAGTTGCGCAGAGAACCACGACGCGTGCCACTGCCATCAGGAAAAGACCTTGGCACCACTGTGCTAGGGGAACACGCAGTGTTGCGCTTAGTCGGGAGCGACCGGCGCGGCGCCGACCCTTGCGGATTCGCACGCGATTTCTTGCGCTGCACTCGCGCGCATTTGCATTTTGCGCAACGTCCGAGTGACCTCCTCCTCCTCCTCCTCGTGGGGGCGAGCGCACTGCAGCGATCGCGGGTCGGCCATTGCCTAATGGGCCTCGCGTGTCCAGCCCAGCGGCGAGAGACTCGGTTCCATGCGGGGACACGGGCACCGCGAACTAGACATTAGCGCGCCGCACCTTGGCTCACGGGCAGCTGCAGAAGCCTATTGGATTCGACATGTGTGACTGAACTACGGAGCAAGATGTGCTGATTCAGCTACACCACAGAGACAAGGAAGAACTTCAGATTTCAGATTATGCTACCTCAGATATTATCCACGCAGGTTTTCTCGAGTCCTCGCTTCACTGGTTGCGAGAGGAGTGGGGAGTTTGGTTATTTTGACAAAAGGAATTTCATAACAAATTTGTAGTTCGTTTTCCGGCGCAAAATAGTTTTTATCACAGAGAAGCGAACATTTCTGGTGATCATATTTCGTCTACAGCGGTTGTTGCTATAATTTATTCTTAATTCAACTAATTTTGGCAAAGGAATCGGGGGAAGGTACTGCAGAGCTCAAGAAAACGTGCGCGTGTAATACTTCATACGTACGCTGCATACCCTTAACAATGTGGGACGAACAGTGCACGTTTACCGTTTTCCTATTTAACTTAAAAGTGCGAAGTAGGATTCACAAAATTATATTGTTTCACTAATAAAACAACAAAACCATGTAATGATTATATTTGTCAGAAAAACACATTTCTTAATAAAAAATCACAAGAAGGCAGAGAAAAAACCTATCGGATACGGGAGAGAAAACAAGACAAATACGTTGTTTGTTTGCACGTTTCCCTTTGTCCCACTAGACACAAAACTCGGCTGGTTCAACCAAATTGATAATCCGTACTATCTAGACAATTTTGAAGAATAAGACACTAAAAATGATTCTCTGGAAAGTTTTTAATTTTAGAGACAACATATATCAAGAACAGGCAACTGCCTCGCCACTTAGGACACATTTGACTTCCGTAATACTTGATTTGATTTTCGTCGAAGATCAGTAAAAACTGTATATGACATGTAAGGAAGTACGATCTGCGCACGTTTTATTGATCTCCAGATTCTTTTCCCAATCCTTTGACCATAAATAGTGGAATGATGAATAAAAGAACCAAGAAAGCAAGGTTAGCAACTTTTGAAAACTTGACATCTTTGTTACAGAGTTGTAGGAAACATATTTGGATTAGTAAACAAACAAAAGACTTTATTTTTTTAGTACGGCAAATAAAATAGTAATCTATTCCACCAGCTCTGCTTCTACCACAACTAGGAAAAGGAGAACTCACTAAAACGTGCGCATAGTGAAGCTATTTAAGTCCAGAAACAAAACATGGGGCCATTCCTGCATTTGATCAATGGATCAGAGAAACTAACAAAACCTGATCGAGATGGAGTCATAGATCCATATCATTTCTTATCACAAAGTTGTCTTCAACCATCATCCTGCGGAGAGTGCTTTTCTCATAATTTCAGTGTTTTATTTTTTATCTCCTTATAATCTGTTTGCCCGTCCATTTTTAACAAGTAGTTTTCGCGCGCCATTTTGTTTTCTGTCGCAAGGAGAGCATTATCACTCTGTTCTCCCACATTTTAGGAGTCCAGCCTATGGTCATATTTTAAATCATCTTGAGTTTCTTTCTGTCAAAAATCACATTTAGATCCGTTCAGTCACAAACAGTATGCCTACCATATGTTGAAAGCTCCTAGGTCAAAAGTTCGCAAATTCTCAGCAATAGAGACAAAAACATAGATTTTAATACCGCATTTCTGTACAAAGAAGGAGTTTAATGTTTTAGTTTTATGCTTTCTTGCAAAATTACTCAAAGCAGATCTATGTGTTTTAAAAAGCTAACTATTTCAATCCTCTAAAGACAAGAAAAAGTGTGTAGCGGAATGTCGTTCAGTTACATGTCCTCGCGTAAACGTAGCTTCAAAAGCCCTTTAAACCTCCAAGCGCTGCCCGCAAGCTTGGTTAGATCCGGTTGTAAATTTAGTTGTAAGAAAAACATTACAGCGACAGATTTACAACCGGCGGAATCCAGTCTTCGAGAGGTGGTTGAATGTGTATGATACCCTTTAGGAAAATGCGTAGACTTCAGCGTCCATGAAGGTCACAATAAAATGACAAAAATGTTCGTGGAATCTTTCAAACAGCTTAAGCATAACTCGTTTCCTAAGGGGATCGTGAGATGTATAGAGACAAAAAGATCTAAATTAAGATCTTATCGGTGAACTGTACATCAGTTGATATTTACATTTATTCAGTAAAATATTAGTATATCGAGTTTGAATGCGCAAAGAAAAACATGCAATTTTAGAATTCTTCGACATATCGAGGCTTTTACAGTAGTGCAAATTACGCAGATAATGAGACACAGAAAATTGAGTTTTACGTAACCGCTATTTGCCGTGTACTTACAGATGCGAACTTTTATCAATTAATGTAATTCATAAATAATGCGACCTTTTGTAATCAGCAATTTTTTATGTTCTCACACAGATCTTGCAGGCTGATCATTGCAAGTGTTGCGGAAAACAATTTCTTTCTCATTAATCAAGTTGACATTTTTTCACAACGCAAATAATGTCGTAATTTATTAATTCCTCTTCCCACAAAATAAAAAAATCGCGAACAGCGGGTGTGGACTTTGAGAAAAACAAGTTACTTAGAGTTGAAAAGACTCAATTACTCAGCCTAAAATTACTATCTAAACATCAGTTTTATGATGCTCACAAACAAGAACACTGAATGCAATAATATTTAGTCATACACGATTAAATATTGAAAATAAAACAATAATAATATACAATCCTTATTGTATTGCCAGCACATTCCTTTGGTGGATTGGAAAATACTACATTAAACAATTCACTAGAATGCTTGGTATATGAAGTCGCGACCAAAGTCTTTCCAATATTTTGCGACCAAAGTCTATTTACCAGTTGTCGAGTGAAATATATTTATATATTCTTTACTAGTAAAAAAGCTATTTCATTAGCATATTTCTTGACTTCATTAAAAATACTGCATTTGTAATATGCCACTTTTGTTGTTCGCCACCGATTTACGAAGATGATTTAAAGTAATTGTGTATGAAGTGTTTATGGTAGTGAGTGGCGTGCCCTCATTGCGTACTTCATTAACGACCTAGAAAATGGCATTCCTCGAATCGAATGGAAAGTAAGTGCAGCTCGCCCGAAAGGGCAATGGGCGAGCGCGGAACGTGTGTGCACGGACGATGGGCAACGGCCTTCTCCTGCCACCGAACCCCTTCTCGCCATCCCACTCCCGCCGCTCCCGGCCGCCCTCGCCAGCCCGCCCCCCGCCGCTGCCCCCGCCACTGTACCCGGCGTTGCCCCCGCCGCCTCCCCGCCCCCTATCCCGCCCCCGCTCTCGCCCCTGCTCCCGCCCCCGCCCCTGCTCCGGCCCCCGCTCCCGCGCCCGCTCCGGCCCCCGCTCCCGCGCCCGCTCCGGCTCCCGCTCCCGCCCCTGCTCCCGCCCCCGCCCCCGCTCCCGCCCCCGCTCCCGCCCCCGCTCCCGCCCCCGCTCCCGCCCCCACTCCCGCCCCCGCTCCCGCCCCACCCCTGCTCCCGCCCCCGCCCCCACCCCCGCTCCCCTCCAACTGCCGCCCCGCTCCCCTCCCGCTGCCGTCCCCGCTACCGTCCCCGCTGTCGTCCCCGCTGCCGCCTCCGCTGCCGCCCCCGCTGCCGCCACCGCTGCCGCCTCCGCTGCCGCCCCCGCTGCCGCCACCGCTGCCGCCCCTGCTCCCGCCCCCGCTCCCGCCCCTGCTCCCGCCCCCGCTCCCCTCCCACTGCCGCCCCTGCTGCCGCCCCCGCTGCCGTCCCCGCTGCCGCTCCGGCTCCGGCCCCGCTGCCGCCCCCGCTGCCGCCCCCGCTGCCGCCCCCGCTGCCGCCCCCGCTGCCGCCCCCGCTGCCGCCCCCGCTGCCGCCCCCGCTGCCGCCCCCGCTGCCGCCCCCGCTGCCGCCCCCGCTGCCGCCCCCGCTGCCGCGCCCCCGCCGCCTCCCGCCGCTCCATCCCCATCGGCTCTGCGAGGAGCCCCAACGAGGAACGGAAGAGCCCGGGACGGGGGTGGGTGGGCCGCTTGCCGAGCAAACATTAAATATTGCTCGAAGAACGGAACCGGATTAAAAGGGTTTGTCCCGAGGCTCATCTATTACAGGAAGACTTAATATTAAAAGAGCTGGGATGTTTAGCTCGTCGGGGAACGTTCGGTTTCACACGTTTTCAATCTATTCTTACGCGGATTCTGTGCTCTTCTTTCTTCCTTCCTTATCCTCTATTCTTATGCATACATTAATTTTTCCTTCCATTGCTAATACTCTTGTTACACAAGTTTCGTTTACCATGATAATATAAAACTGATTGGTAATAAATGAATAATATTTTGTCAGTGAAGAAACGTTTAGTTGTAATAATATTGTGCTGTGAATCTGTAAAGCTTGCCTCTTGAATTATGTCTGCTTGTTGAAAATATTGAGATATGAAACGTGTCATATTATTTATGCATTAATACATTTTATTCAAAAGGAATATATGTATGTATTTGGCATTTTGGGTCGATTGTTCGATAATGCCGGATAGTTTACGATGCAAAAGAAATTTAACAAGTTGTAAATGCATTTTTAAATTTTTAGAGTAGGATAATGAGAAAAATATTGTGTTAAATGTTAAAAAAATAATAGAAACGAAATGCGTTAAAAATGAGAAATATTACTACATGCAAGGCAAATCGCAATATTTTTCAAGATATTTATTGTAATTTTCCTTCTTGGATTATTGAAACTTATAATACAGACACAACAAGAAGTTTTAAATAAGAAATATATAGGGAAGAGATCTAAAATACACTTGCCAATAAAATAAGAGTACTATTAGCTGTTGTTATTCACACGTAAAGTAAGATAAATAAGATATCTGTATCAAGGAGCAGGGAACAAATTTTCAGAGAAAGAAAATCCATATTATCAAGTATTTTTGAATAACAGTTTTGTTAATTGTGGATCTGCTTCCAGATACATTCACTCTCCGGTATGTTGTTATTAGATTTAAAAAATAATTAGTTTTTTCTATACCCAAGGAACTATTGATGATTAACACTAATAATTTTATAGATGACTAGTGGAAAGTTATGGAAGTGTTCGAAAACGTATACCGGCCTTAGGCGATCTTGAAGAAGTTTTGCTAACAGTTTACCATCATTGCGTAAAGTACAATATCCCTCAAACGGTAAGGTCGGGGTAGGAAGCGACTCTAGCGAACACTGTTTGTGAAATTTAACCTCCATTTTCTTAAGATCACTTAATTTTAGGAATTCCTTCTTTCATCTCTACCCGACCTTAGTGAACTCTGGTACAGACGTAGCACTCGGGTACGTATTATACTAACAATAAGAGTTTCTGTTAGTGTGTGCGTCTGGGTCGGATACGTTTCTTGTTGTCATATTGTTTTATTATTTGTAGTTATTTTGTTCTCCCGTCTTTCTCCATTACAACATACAAGATGAATTACAAAATTGTATTTCTCCACTTCCGAACAAATAGTTAATGGTGCTTTGGACTTAATTTGTGAGGAAGTGGAAACCCGTTGCAGTGCGGAGCACTGGCCCACCCGTTGGCACATGGAGCTAGTTCGAACCAAATTATGATGGTAGATGTATGCTATCAGAGGTATATTTTGCCTCCAAAGCAATGTTTAGGAAGTCATTATTATGCATCCCAGGATTGAATATTTCCAGGTTTGTAGGAAAAAAATATTTTTAATAGGTTTTTTGTATGAAAAGGGGGAAGAGTGGGAGTGTGGTCTGAAAATAGATTTTTCTTAGTTCTTTAATTTATCTCTCTTTTCACAAACATAAAAATCACAAAGTTGGTCAAAACGTTCCTTAAGTTTTTGTTACACAGAATTTTTACAAAAGGTTTCTTATGAAAAGATAGAAATTCACAAAAAGGTATACGAAATACTTGAGCGTAAAATAAACACACATTTCTACATAATTGTACATAACATAATTGTTTGAAACGTAATTGAATCACTTTATTGGTTTGAAAATAAGTGAAAACCTTTTCGGGTTCCATCCGACCCACCTTAACGTATGCATCCTCAAACACCACCTTGCCGTTAGAAGGAACTTTTTTCAATCACTTTATTGTAAGTGTAAGAGTTTTATAAGATCAATCAATTCACATGAAGTAATTTGAAGCCTAGAATTTCTGTACGTGAGGTTGCTCCACTTCCGTATTTTCAAGTATCTACTGCTTCTGATATATTAGAGACATGAAAATTTATTGTCCAATAATGGAATATACTTTGCGGTTGTAAGAAACTTGAATGGCACATAAACTGCGGTGTATGTCTGTGGTCTGTTAAGCGTTCGACGACATTCCTTGGTTTTGATTGTGTCTGATGCACGATCCACTTCCAATAGATTATATTCTTTCCCGAACATTTGATGGCTTTAGCAAGAAATCTACGACGATATTCTGAATACCAGCATACCTACATTTCATGAAATATGTTATCACTACGTTCAACCATTTCTTTAATTAGAATTGTTATATTAATTTTTACAATATGACCAAGAAAAGCGTTCAATAGTTCCTTAATTCACTGCGGGAGGGGATCGGGGGACGGCGGCAGTCGATCACGCATGCACACGCTCTCAGCGCTAAACATTGCGCTTTCCGACGGTCGTCTCAGTGATGTATGCAGTATCGAAACATAAACGTAAATGTTTAGGGTGTGTTATAAAATGATATAGTCTAAACAATTGATGGAAAATCCTATTAGAGGACCGTTGCACTTCAGAAATCACGGACCTATATTTTCCTGAGCGGCGTCAAAAGAACTTTGCACACAGTCGCAATTCATCTTTAATGGGAATTTTTAGGTTTAATACAATAGTTTTCCGGATAATTGTAAGCGTAAACTGCAGGTACTCCTACGATTTAAGGGAATTTCTAGCTGCTGAGATAAATCTAAATGTCTCATGAGAGATCTGTGGCAGGCGAGAACCTCTTTACGAGGTGACGTCAAAAGACCATTTCATCCTAAATGACCAAGAGGAATTGCGTTTGGCAACTCAGAGTCTCTGGGAAGGATAGGATGAGGAAAACTGTAATCCATTCTAATCATAATTGTGGGAAATTTAGATTAAAATTATGCGTGCAATAGAATGCATTTTATCCATCTGCAAAACTCACTTGGAGATGTTCTGGCGTTCATTCAGTGATTTAAAAGGTACATAACTGTTCGAAGTTTACATATTCAAAACATCATTGGGAAAGTTTAAAAAAAAGGTGAATGTTAATTTTGCACGAGATATCACTAAGCAATAACTATCACTTTATGAGAAGCTGAAAGCACGGGACGCGCAAATATACTACCCAAAGTTGTAGTGTCCGTAGTCTCGATTACAAACATCTTGTTGCATCTTTATGGTGCATCTTTGGAAAACAATCTTAGACGTTTGGGTGTAAATAATATTTATAGTATCAGAAATTTTCGACGAAATTGAAAATGTTATGTGCACTTAAACACGTGACAGAGATGTGTTTGGCGACTGGATGCATGGTGGAAGATGGATGCATGGCAGATGGGTAACAATGGCAGATGCGTTTAACACATCATGAAGAGCTACTCGGAAGATATTTGTTTGATGTTCATCAATTAGTGTGATTGTAAATTTTCGGAAACTCTGATATGGCGTACTCCCGCACGAACGTGCATTACGCAGTGAAAAGCTCATCACGCTGTGTTGTCGGAGCCGCACCACGCACCAAAAGACCCCGCAGAAATGCTTTTGGCGTCTTGGCGCGTCTCGGAGGTGCGTTCCCACCTCGTTACTCTTCTCCCCCTCGCGCGGCCGAGACTGCAGGCGACGCGCGCCACTTATTCCCGCAGGGAAAGTTGTTTGTCCTCCGCGGGGCGTGGAGGGACGGGGCGGCGAGACGGGGCCTGGGACCTCGAAGTTGGCGACGGTCTGCGGGCTCCGCCCCCTCCCCCCGTTTCCCACCTCCCCGCCCCGCCCCACCCAGCCTCGCAGTGCAACTTGCTCCTGAGAAACGCTCTCCACTCAACCAATTAAACTCGACTCCCAGTCGCCTCCAATGCGTTGCCGATATTTACGGTCTTATCGGCGAACGGATTAAGGCAATGCATTGTGGGGGCGCTGTTTCGGTTAGCGGCGCGGTTTCCGCGGTGCGTCTTCCGCGAACATCCGCCTCCGCCCCCGCAATATGCTTAATGGCCGCGTAATTTATACGGCCCCGCTCGCGGTGGCCTCGCGCTGGACCTCCTTCTGAGTTCTTGGGTTCACCGCGCTGGGGTCACACCTGCGTTACACCTTTAAGGCGATTTTTAATTGAACTCTGAAAGTTTGCAGAATGACTGAAATAACGATAGAAAATTAGAGTCAAAATACTTCAGAAATCATGCTTAATATACTTTTATTCAATATTTCGTATTTTCTAAGGGATAGAAGGAATCCGCAATTATTTGACTGAAACGTTGGTTGTTTTTATTAATCAGATTTTGCAGATTAATAAATATATAAATCCATGTTCCACTTCCACTTACCTAACATCCAATCACATATTCAGAGTTAAAGATGACTGGTATAAAAACACAAAGAGTTTATCGTTATATAACTTCACCCCAAAATCCAATTAGTCATGAAATTATATTTGTATTATGGGATGTGAAACACGAAAAAGAAACAGCATATAAAACGTGATGAGGTCTGTAATGAATGTCTGCCCAACAGTGAAAATATGAAATGTTAAAGAGAGGAGGAATGAAAATACTTCAGGAATAAATCCCGCTAGTATTATTTCATTCAGAAGTAAATTTTAGACGTCAGCACGAAATATTGTGACATCATCAAACGTGTGTGATATTTTAAACCGGCTTTTGTCGAGTGCATCACAATAAAACATCACTAATATCCTAAAACATTGCTTTATACTTGATACCTCTCCTACAATCTCCTACAATGTTTATTCCGTTCTTTTCTTTGAAATTTATATTTTTGATATTGAATTCGTATTATTCATATTTAATAATAACAATATTAATGTTATGAATAATAATAATAATAATAATAATAATAATGAAAATCAAAAGAAGTAATAAGTAGCTTTAGTTTTATGGTTTTAAATTATGGATAGTGGATATTTGTGACATAACCCAATATGCTTTAGTATTGGTATTTGTTTTAAATGGAAACTAATGTATTCATATTGGAAGTGTTAAATATAAAATGTAAAACTCTTAACCTAAAATTCAAATAGATTTATTTTCATTTCAGACATATATTTTGCGAAGAGTAATGAAACAATTTTTGAAGTTTCATTACGTAGAATTTTTTAGCATGCAGAAGCCCACATTTTTATCTTTCGGAAATATTTTTGGTGGCGCACACACTCTGAGGCGTGGTTATTTTTGTTTCGCTCGGAAGCGCCGTTTTCATTACGGGCACGAGTGCTTTGAAGCCTACCGTAATCACGTTTAATGGAAGCGGAGTGCTGCTGCAACAGAGAACTTCTTGGGAAAACATCGGTCGGTGAAGTTGGGACAAAACTTGCGCGTCTCGTGCCGCCTGTTCGCTTGGGCGATCAACGATGAAGTATTGCAGACCGCCCGACGCTGCTGTTTTTAGTTTGATGCTTGAGCTCACAATCGTGAAGGCTTTATCCCTTCACGTTGCGGTGCTGGCCGTTGCTGTGAATTGATTAGGAAATTGGCATTAGATGGCGCTCTGTACGTTCAGATTTGCCGTGCTAAAGTTAGTGTATCTGTATTTTCTCTTGTAAAAGCAGTGAGAGTCACTAAAGGATTGAGATGTCATTAAAATGTTACGTTACTAATTCAGAGAAAAATTAGAATCTATTATTTTAAATAAAAATGTTTGAGAATGTTTTTTCTAAAACAAAAACTAAAACAAAAACGTGGAGCATTTGTCGAGACTCATTCTTTATGCCAGTGCATTTCAAATCCGTAATTTATTGTTGATAATGTAGCCACAGAGGATAAGTTTAATTATGATTCAGTAAGACTGAATCAAAAGCGGAATGACTAAATGTATAAATGCGTTATAATCAGATAAAAGTTTCATAACTATGTTGGGTGATAGTGAAATAGTTCTATGAGAACTAGTTTTTAGAAAAGTTCCAAATCTTCCTACAGAAGCTAATGCACTACTTTCCTTCTCGTTTCATCTGCATTACAATTATTTTTCATTACTATTTTTTCTTGTTTGTGAAATTTATTGTTCATGAGGTTATGTTTAATAAAAGTAAAAAATTATGAACGTTTATATTAGCTGTATAAAGATAACTGTTGCACCTGACGAAGCAGTAAATCCGTCTGAGAAACGTGCCATTTATTTAAAAAGAATTGTTTGGAATTGACTGTCTATAAATTGAAGATATTTTAATCTATATAATTTCAGTTTAATATATAGGCGAAAATCATTTAAACAACGCTGGTTTTTATAACAAACCTGATACTATAAAAATTGCTGATTTCTTTCATTCTCTTCATTGATGTTCATTATTATAACAATAAGAAATTACAAAAATTGGGAGAGAGTTAGAGGAATTAGGTACACAGAATTCTAAAAGATAAGAATCCAGTTTTGTGCAAATTAAGACTCCTGTATTGGAACAAAAAGATATTAAAAAAAACTATTTATGCATTAGTTTTAACATAGAAGTTTGATGACAGAGAATGTGGAACTCATCAATTCTTCTCCTGCTGTGAGGTGGAACGTTAAATTGAACGTGAAGGCGCAATTGAAGCGAAAATTCCCCTCGGCCGCCGCGTTGCGGCATCGGAAAGAAGCGTCGCCGAGGAGGGTCAGCGCCTCGAGGGGCGGAATTAACTCCTTTGCCCGAAAATTGCGCGCGCGCTCCGAGGTGCTCATTTCCATGGCGCGCCCCAGGAGAGCACCCTCCATTACGCCGCTGATCTGCCTCGCTCCCTCTTTCCTCTCTCTGGCCCTCCCTCTTTTCCCTTCTCGGTCCTCTGTATTTTTCATCTTCTGTCCTCCCTCTTCCGCATTTTGTGTCCTCCCTCTTTCCTCTCGCCTGCCTCTCTTTCCTCTCACCTGCCTCTCTTTCCCCTCACCTGCCCCTCTTTCCCCTCGCCCGCCCCTCTTTCCCCTCACCTGCCCCTCTTTCCCCTCGCCCGCCCCTCTTTCCCCTCACCTGCCCCTCTTTCCCCTCGCCCGCCCCTCTTTCCCCTCACCCGCCCCTCTTTCCCCTCACCCGCCCATCTTCCCTTCACCTGCCCCTCTTTCCCCTCACCCGCCCCTCTTTCCCTTCACCTGCCCCTCTTTCCCCTCACCAGGCCCTCTTTCCCCTCACCTGCCTCTCTTTCCCCTCACCTGCCCCTCTTTCCCCTCACCTACCCCTTTTCCCCCTCACCCGCCCCTCTTTCCCTTCACCTGCCCCTCTTTCCCCTCGCCCGCCCCTCTTTCCCCTCACCTGCCCCTCTTTCCCCTCACCTGCCCCTCTTTCCCCTCACCCGCCCCTCTTTCCCTTCACCTGCCCCTCTTTCCCCTCGCCCGCCCCTCTTTCCCCTCGCCCGCCCCTCTTTCCCCTCGCCCGCCCCTCTTTCCCCTCGCTCGCCCCTCTTTCCCCTCGCCCGCCCCTCTTTCCCCTCACCTGCCCCTCTTTCCCCTCTCCTGCCCCTCATCCCCTCTCCTGCCCCTCTTCCCCTCTCTTGCCCCTCTTTCCCCTCAAATGCCTCTCTTTCCCTTCACCTGCCCCTCTTTCCCCTCTCCTGCCCCTCTTACCCCTCACCTGCCCCTCTTTCACCTCACCCGCCCCTCTTTCCACTCACCTGTCCCTCTTTCCACTCACCTGTCCCTCTTTCCCCTCTCCTGCCCCTCTTTCCCCTCTCCTGCCCCTCTTCCCCTCTCTTGCCCCTCTTTCCCTTCACCCGCCCCTCTTTCCCCTCGCCCGCCCCTCTTTCCCCTCGCCCGCCCCTCTTTCCCCTCGCCCGCCCCTCTTTCTCCTCGCCCGCCCCTCTTTCTCCTCGCCCGCCCCTCTTTCCCCTCGCCCGCCCCTCTTTCCCCTCGCCCGCCCCTCATTCCCCTCATCTGCTCCCTCTCTTTCGCCTCACCTGCCTTCTTTCCCCCTCTCGGGATCTTCGTCTTCCCATCTCTCGATCTTACTCATTCCTGCCTTCCCGATTTCTCAATTAGCGTTCTTTCCAGCTTCTAGTCCTTCCACCTTACCGTTCTCTGCCCCCCCCCCAACTTTCAATCCATCCACCTTTCACATCCTTTCTCGTCCTTCCACACTCCTCTCCCGCTCTTCCGTACTGTGGCGCTCCGATTCTACTGTGCCATCTCCCACCTGCTCTCTCGCTCTTTCCACCTACCCTCCCAACCTCCTCATCTCTTCAGTTTTCTTCCTCTCCACATCTTAATATTTCGATATTAGAGTTTGTATCCTCCATCTCTCCCAGCCTTCCGTTTACCAGTCCATCCGCCCTTCTGCCTTTCCGCGCTTCCAATCTTTTGCCGTACCGCAAATTCCTGTTTGTCGTTATACGGACTATCGTCCGAATGCCTGCTTCCGTATCAGGTCACATACTATCAGTCTTTCCAATCTTTATTATTACGCCCAGCTCACAATATATCACATCCTCTCTTCTATTTCACATCTCAACCTCATCTCCAGTTCTCCCTCCTTCCTTCTACCCCTCCGCCCTGCTAGCTTACTTTGGAGAATGTAGCGCTGCAGAGTACCAGTAAGTTTGAATCATGATTCGATGATGCAAGTTAACTGATGTTTGAGTAAATGTGTAAATGCTCCATTGCTAGATGAAGCTTGTATGTAGTTTGGAAGATACTAAGACACGGAAAAGATATCTCCTAAAACATTTCCATTTGCTCTGTCTAAAGCTTGTGCGTCACATTTCATGACTTCTAATTTCTATAACAGAGATAACTTGTCCTAAAATAGTATTTACCCACTTCTGGAATGGATCACATTTTGATAGGTGACCTCCAACTTTCAGCTATCATCTTTCGCGGCATCTCATCTTCATCCTGCCCCGTCTATTCCCTATCACCACGACATCGTTTCGACGCCAGCTTAAGGTATCGGTCGTTTTCGATCGGTCGTTTTCCGTAGTTTTTCCAATCAACACCAAAGTAATGCCGAAGCAGTACCCCAATAAATGGGCTACGGACCACGCGCGATCTTTCCTTTCCCTTCCTTGACCTTTCCTTCCCTCTTACGTACTCACATGCACTACATTACCACACATGTTGGGAGACCGGTCTGGAGCTTAAAGCTTTTTCCGGTTGGAGCGGTGCCTCACTGATCGGAGATAGCTGGTTGGGGAAACCCCGCTAGCCGACGTATAGGGTGGCGCCGGATCATGCCATCCAGCGGGGAAGGATCGCCGCCACATCTTGCGATAAAAACGTGCACTACACTTACGAGAATAATTACCTTAGCAGTTGACACGCTCTGAAACACGAAATAATCGTTCAATCAATCGATCATTCACCATCGCTTCTCTCATAGCCAGCATTCACCATCGGCAAACGCTGGTAATGCAAACCAAAGGGCTTTTATCTTTGCTTTGAAAGATCTTTGATCGTGCGATGACTGAGGGTGGCAATCTTCGGGTGAACTGTAAGATACCTTGGGTCACTTTGGTTCAAAACTTCTTACGCCACCAGTTATAAGCAGTTTATTATTTGCTTATTATTAATCCACTAGAGGTATACCCGCTCATTAAATGAGCGATTTCCTTTTTCTCCATTCCGTAAGCGATCAGGTAAAGAAAAGAAACTTGCAAAAGTAAGCATGTTTTTCAGATGAAGGATTGAAAGGTTTACAAAATTTAAAAAATGAGTTTGCAATTCAATGACAATACATTTATCATATGGTTTTTAAACAATTTCTTGATATATTAGATATATGAGTGATTAAATTTTCCGTGAGTGATTAAATTTTACGTGAGTTATATTTATTTGAGGGATTAAAATTTTACGTGTAAAGAATTTGTTACGATATACCATACATATATGGTAATGAATGAACGTGAATCATTATTATTTTTCCACTACATTAAAGTGATTGTATTCATTGTTAAAACGTAACTTATGCAATTATGAATAAAATCCATGTGAAACCACTTTTTAAATCCATTGTGTTTAAAACATGAATAAATGTATTATAAAACTTCAATTTCAGTTTACCGGTACGTGATACGTTGCACATCAAAGTGGAAAACGTAACCAACGCAAGTATTGAAATTTATATTGATACAATAACACATCCAATGTCTAAGCTCTCAGGACTGTCTATCCTCTAAAATATAGTATTCCCAAAACAATATTTTTCCTCTTAATTTTATAAAATTAAATCTAACTTGAGACAATTGCAGGTCATACACTTTCTTAGCACTGCAATGTACAATGTAGTTCTTAGGGGGGATACATTTTGTAGTTCCATGCGCGATATTGAAATCTGTTTAAATCATTCCCTCTTTATTGTAATGTATGTATGCATGGTATTAATATTAAGAGAGATTATCTGAAATGGCACAGAAACAACTCAATTTCAAGCTGGAAAAATGTTTGTTTCCTCTAGAGAAGCAAGAGCCTATGTTGGTATTATAAGTGAAATGTTAACTAATATTCCTCAAAATGCATGAAGATGCAAGATATTAAATAAACATTACTCAATTATTTAACTATTCACAGTTACTGTTCTACACATCATATTTTATTATTTTCGGAGAACACTTAAGAATATAATAGAATTCAACACCATACAGAATTATTTTGCACCTAAAAGGTTATAAGGGATGCTAAATATTTTGTTTATTTTGTTTTTGATAAAATTTTGATGTAAGAATCTACAACATATTGTTGGAACAGTCTTCCAAAACTGGGCAAAGGGCTGAAACCACCTCTTATTGCTAAGCGATAAGAATAGTACTGCAACTGAGTAACAACATTACAAACCAAAATTGTATGGACAGAATCAAGACTCATCCAAAGCTTCCGCAATGATTCTCTACGTACAAAAAGTAATGGATAAGAAATGGGTTCAGTATCGGAGTCGAGAGCAGATATTATTTTTATTCGATGACCAAATACTTCAGAATGAATTGTGAAGGAAATATTGTTGGAGGGACCTCTATCGTCACTTAGAAATACAGAAGCAATTTCTACAGTTGTTGATAGATCGTAATTAAATGTCTTTTAGCAAAAGTATTCCGCAGAAAAAATGAGATGGTAAATAGGAACAGAATGAGAACAGGTTTGTTTCAAATTTGTTTCACATCAACTTTATGTTGAAACAATTGGGTATACGGATTGACATTGAGAAGCCTGTGCATCAATAATATTAAATCTGCTTCGCATTCGTTATTACTAACTTGATTTATTCTGAACTGTAAAGAATTGTCCGAGTCTCGAATAAAGAGAGATTTGCATACTTTAAAGGATTGACATTATTGAGATGTACAGTTATCACTGAATGGTATATATGCCCTTGAATGCGTAACAGTATGGCCTATGGTTTTTAAATGTTAAAAGATTTGCTTGCACAGAGACAAATGCTAGGACCTTAGTACAAATAACTTCTAATATTACTCAAGTAATGTTTTGATCTTTCATCATTTTTTGTAATCAATTTTCCTAGGAGTTCAGGAACCTCAATAGGGGAAACAATATCAGATTTTGCTTGGCTTAATAAACTCGCCTTGTGCTTTTTCGGAGGCAAAATATGTCTAGTTAAAGCACTCAAAAAATACAGACATTTCTTCAAAATAAACTTTCTGGACATCTTTATCGTTTTGGTGCATCATGTTCTATGTTTGGAGCATCATACCCTTCCTGTTCACACTACGGTTTGTCTGTACTATGTATACTAATTTGAAGACTGCTACATCTGCTTCCCCTGATCATCTGACAACATTAACTTGGCGTGGAGGACTGTTTCTGTTGTTTTGATCTTTCTTCATTTTTTTACGTTAGCTTTTCAAAGTCAAACGCCTCTTACATGCCATTGTAGCTACAAATTACAAATCATATCAACTCAGTTATGTCCTAACAATAAACTTGTGTCAAAGGTTACTGTAGCAATGATGATATACTGTATCATAACACACAATTTTATATCATTTCATTCATTAATTAACGCGTACTTTTGAACTTCCAAATTTCAAAGCTCCACAAACAGCCACACATAAATAATTAGTCAGTGACCTTGCAAGTCGCTGAAAAATAATTCATCAACATCAATACACAAATTCTACAAATGATACTACATTGTAGATAGAATATATCTACAAATGATCAACCATAATAATTCAGTTGTATATTAACAAATTATTAGCACTAACAATATTACAGCATTGTGATATTTTTTAATTTATTAGTAATTTTCAGTATTGATCAGAGAAAATATTAAAAGAAATACACTTATGGGTAAAGTAAATTACTATTTTTCTTTTCTTTAAAAATGTAATGCTGAAAAAAGTTATACTGCACTCCCACACAAACAATTTGTCAGTGGCCTAGCACTTTGCTGAAAATGATTCATCAATATCAGTATACAAATACATGCCAATCTATCTACAAATTACACATCATAACAATTCAGTTATATAGTAAGACTACTGGATATAACGTTATTGCAGCACAGACATGTTTTAGTTAAGTTTGGTAGATGAAACCAATTCACATGGACAACAGCTGAAAATGTTAATGTAATAAAGATCAATAAAACCAATCAATAAGAAAAAAATATTGCAATAAATGCACATAATCAACAGAATAAATCCAGGGGGGAAATAGTGCAAAAAGCACATTTATGGATACAGTAAGTTACTTTTTATCTTTATAAAAAAGGAATGAAACACAGTTACTCCTTTGAATAAATTATTTACATTAGTTGGGTTTCGTAGTTGAAACAAATTTACTTGTACAAATACAACTGAAGAAATTAGGTTATGTTAGGTTTGGTTAGGCGCGAACGTAACACATAAAACCCATAACACATAAAATCCCAATTGTATTAATACGTACCTTTCCTACCTATTTTGGATTCACAAATTTCAAAGCTCATTGCCACGCTCGAATAGATTTTTCGTGGCTTTTTCAAGCTGCTGAAAAATATTCAGCAACAGCAATGTTTTAAAATATGAAATAGTAAATGGTTAAATATAATGTGAAACTGGTAATACTAAACATAAAATTCTAAGTGAATTCATCCGCACGTACTTTGAATTTACGAAGTATTGAAGCATGCTGCCACGGTACAATAAGTTTTCGTCCCAATGTGCAACGTCATATTTGCTTCACGCCGCGTAATGCTACTGCTCTCTGGCCGGGCCGGCCATACTTTCTCATGCCGCTGTTCCCATCGATTCAAGAATTGATTCTGAAGAGAATCAGTGATCACCATCGAATCGCACTTATTGCCCGTCTGCTCATTTTATTGCAAATATTTATTGTTATAATAAAAGAATTTAAAAAGTTAT
The DNA here is from genome assembly GCA_031308135.1 of Acheta domesticus. NCBI lineage: Eukaryota > Metazoa > Arthropoda > Insecta > Orthoptera > Gryllidae > Acheta > Acheta domesticus. Next base: position 32,132,039 of record JAHLJT010009419.1, on the reverse strand, counting down.
TCCCAGGGCCGACACAATGAAAAAAGAGCTTCAAGAAAAATGCTTCCCGAGCGAAATCGGTCGCGTAATTTATCCGTAGTAGTTCTAAATCGAAACTGCCTTACACTAATAATATATATGATTATTCGTTTCCATTATTAGAGGCTGATTCCAAAACCGGATTTCGAAATTTACTTACGCATGATAATTGCGTAACTTCACACTCGTTTCCATCAAACAAAAAGATGTACCGTCAACAACAGTTTTATATTATCATTTTTTGTTTTCGCTCTTTGTTTTTATGTAGATTCTTGCAGTCTATTGTCACACGCCTTACATAATGTAGGGCGGTTGGTATAGGGGAAGGGAGAGAAGAATTTGTGTCTGAAAGTTTTAAATTTCATTTTGTGAGCTTTCAAAAGAGGCAGCGAGGGATAGCGTAGACAAAGCCCTCATTTGGTAGGTGTACTCGTTCATAATTCATAAAACACCGACGACGAAACAAAAGAGAGCGGCTTGGTTTAGTGAGGAGATATTATTGCCAGTTGTTTCATGAGCTCCGTGCTCTGAACCTATGTCTCTGTGGGAAGGCCACGTTTGAATTTTTTTTCTTTCTTTATTGATACAAGCGAACAGAGTGGACCAAAGGGCGCTGATGTGCTTTGTTTTAATGGCTCAATAGGATTATAATTTTAGTGAGTTTTTTCTAATTATTACTTTCAATGCACAACATTAGGGTCGACACTAGAACAAGTAGAATTCATTAACACATTTTCGTGAAATTACGATATATCAAGGGGAACATACAGAAACATGTCATTTTTCGTGTCAAATATAAAAAAAATGTTAGGTAAAATTCTTTATGATCTGTAGAAGTTGATTACCCTTTGATGTCCTTTCTTCAAAGAAAGGAAAACCTGGGGTTCAAAACTGTCGCTCCACGCAGAAACAAGAATGATAAAGAGAATTTATTTTGCGTCCTTCTGCGAGATTCTAAACTTGCAGATTGCAACCAGATGTAATTTTTAAACAGTTTAAAGAACAACGTATGTAGTGGTTTTAAAGCATAATATGTGCTGTGTTTTGGGTTACATAATTGAATGTCAATAATGTGCACCTATGTATATCTTGTGATATTTATTAGTTTAACTGAAGTACAAACATGTTGCACAAAATGTTTCTCTCAAATATCTTTATAGTTTACTTTAACTCAGGAAAAAACATGGCTCGCTCTTTCCCGAACTCTCTGACAGGCTTATTATTGCATGAAATAACTCAAATATATCATACATCGACATACAATCTGATGATATAAAATCTGAAATGATTTTAAATCAGTTTTTAAAACCTGATTTAAAATCATTAGTTCAAAGCATTTCCAAATTAATAAAGACAATGGAAATGGAAGAATAGGATATTTTGTCATTGGAAATATTTCCAAAATGTTCAAAAGGTGCAGCTTGTTAGTATGTGCGGGAAATTTGTTAATATATATTTGACCATAAAGGTACATCGCACTTTCATTAGAATAGCAATATCTATTACATTGAACTATGGTTTTTATTCATAAATGAACCAATGAAATATTTTACTTTTCTCATTATACTCTTTATGGAATGTGTATCGAGTACGTTTCCGAGAAATATCGCTCTTGCTTGAGAAACTATCAGAGAACTAGTACGTGTGGATTTAACGGTTTTGGTTTTCTCTTTGGTGCCCCGATTCCGACAGCAAAAGACTGCACGGGGGGGGGGGAGACGCGAGGGGAAGAGAATGGCGAAGAAGAATGCGGCGGGAATGCAAGGCGTTCCATGGCGCCAGGGAGGGAGCAGCTCGATCCCCTCGGGTTGAAGGCGGGGTGGAAGCGGGGACTGTGCGAGAGCTCACGGCTGGGATGAGCTGCTGCGGGAACGAAAGCAGGGTGCGGGCGGGAGCGGGAGCGGGAGCGGGAGCGGGGAGGGGACTGACAGGTCGCGGCGTAGGCGTAGGAGATTTATCGGACTCCTTTGCTTTTGTTGCCAACTTAGGCGATGAGGTCAAAGTAATGGAATTCCATGAGCGCCGGATAAATCAATATGCACCAGATGTGCTAGACTGCCTGCGGGTAGGGTGGAGCGGGGTCGGGTGGGGTAGTGCCTAGGGTATCCGGCCGCCGCGTGCCGCAGGCGTCGTCGGGCACGAAGGGTCCGCCCTCGCCCTTCGCTCCCCGCCCCCGACGTCCCTCGCCCGCGGGTCGCCCGAGGGCGCGAGTTCGATGCCGCGTATCAGCTTCGCAATTTGTCACGGAGACGGACGCGGTGCAGGTGGGGCGGCCCATCCATCGCCCAGCGATTAGGCGCTCCTCAGCACATGGGGCCCGCCCTCACGAACATGCAAATTCTGGCTCGCGGGGTACAAGCTATGTGGAATTGCTGGCGGTTGTAGTTGGAATGCCATTCAACATCATCTTGACAATAGTATTAGGCGTTTCTGACTACCATTGCGTTTTGCAGTGTCTCAGAATTCGTTTGTGACAGTTTATTGTGGGAGATTCTGGATATCGACTTGATTAATTTTTCGACGAAGTTAGCTGATTGTGAAGATTGGACCGTTGAAAATTGGTATTACTAACAAAGTGAACAAGATATTAAATTCCATCAAGCATTGTGCTCTCCGAATTGTATTAGTGTGTTGGATTCATGTGAAGTTAATGTGAACTGAAATACATCAGAGTTCACTTTGTATTCCAATTTCCTCTGTATAATTAATCCTACCAATGAACGAATTCTAGGCACTGAATTTACATTTTAAAAGTGAAGTTAAAAGTTCGGAACACTAAGAAACAGGGACTTCCAGGAAAGACACCGAGGATATTTGTTCGGTTCTCTCATGAAAATTTCATAGAATATGTCAGAAGAATACTCATACTTGTCTCCGAAATTCTTGTTTTGGCCATCATTGTTCTACATAGTTTAATTGAAAGAGGTACTAAAACGAATTTAATGAAGCTACAAAATATATATTGTAATAATTATGCGTACTACACAGTATCTTTTTATACATCCGTTCGACAAAATGTTTCCTACTTAGCTTACTTATTAATTTAAAATATGAACGTATTTCTTAACTTAGCGACCAACTTTTGAAATATGCGCGTTCATTTCAGCAAGTGTAAATTAATCTCCAAGACAACTTGATGAAAGAAATAATTTCACGAAAAGAATTTAATTATATCCTGGACAACAGAACGAACAACACGCTTTCCGAGATTTCGTTTCGTGTCGTTGAAAAGTCGGTTTGGTCCATGGGAGCGGAAAAACGCAATAAAATTTTCCCCGTGCCAGAAATTTAATGAAATTGGATTTGTACAAAGAAGATACTTGGTTGCCTGTTATCGGGAACAATCGACGTTCCGTGCGTATATTGACGAATGCAATCCAGCCAGGGACGTTAATAGGTTTTTCTTTTAAATTGCTTTGCAGTACCCTATCAGTATTGACACCCTCCCTGATATATATCGAGTTTTTGTGGGCGAATTTAGAGATTGTCGGCTTCAATTTTTGTTTTTATTGTAAAAGAAAAATAAATATTAGAGTTTATGAGTATTAGAGTTCTCCCAAAAATATTTCTGAGAAGTTCATCCTAAGTTTATAAGTTAGTGTAAACTGTCATTGTTTGAATTTTCATTTGTTTTCGAGAAAAGAAATTGATTTATTCGTAAACTTGTGGATATAATACATATCTCAAAGCCGTACTGTCAGCTTGTTTTTAAGACAATTAGGCACGTTTTTACAGCTAGATATTGATTGATTTCGTGATTAATAAAACATGTTTTATATTATTATGAAATGACTTTTAAAGAAATGACCTAATGCAGTGATTGCAACCTTCAGAATCACATTGGGCAATCAATGGGCAGTAGTTCGAAATTACGTATATTGATATATACGTATATTGATACAACTGAGAACTATAAATTACGAGAAGAGAAAGAAGAATGTAAGGAAAATTTGAACAGTAAGACCAAATGCTGAATTGATGACGTTGAGTCAGTCAACTTCCTCTAAAATATATCATTTTAAATTTATTTCAATTATTTGTTTGAGCATTTTAAAGAAAGATTGCAAAATAATTCTTAAGTTTTGATGGTTGAATACCAGTGTAGTTATCCCAAAATATTTAATATATAAGAATGAAGTAATTTAAAAATATATTTTAATGGAAGATTACAGGATAATTGCAACATCCCGCCTCGAGATTGAAATAATATGTATGAAGATGTATACACTTGAACATTAATGTAAATTGCATTTGAAGGAAGGAACCAATTAGAAACTCTGAAGGTGAATAATTTTGTGGGTATTGAAGCTCTTGTAAATTGCCTAGTTCAGCACCTTTATTCGGCTTCTTTGACAATTCAACTTCTCCAAAGTGGTGCTCGTAGCAAGAACGCTGATTAATTACTAAGATCTCCAAATTACTTACACCGAGAGATGCGTCAATTGAAGTCACTGCAATGCCTCTGACCGGCAGGTCCTAGGTTAGAGTCCCATCGTTGGCAGAATTTTTGACACTAGCTTGTCAGCTAGTTCGAATTCTGCCGCTAACACGAAGAGAATTCTAGAGATCGGTTGCTCTGATCGGTAGTTTTCAGTGTTTTTTACGATCAACACCACGTGAATGCCGGAGCAGTACCCTAACAAACGGGCCACTGACTGCGCGCGACCTTTCTTTCCCTTTCTTGTCCTAACCTCTCTCCTTACACACACTCTTAAAAGGTGATCGGGAAACTGGTCGGAAGCATAGAGCTTTTCCCGGCTTGGGCACGCTAACCAATGAGAGAGACTTGGTTAATGGGAAAACCCTGTTAGTCGACAGGTAGGTCGACATCGAATCTCACTATCCAGCGGGGGAGGATCACTGCCACCTCCCGAGATAAAAATGTTACTATACTTACGGGACTAATGACCTTAGCAGTTGACGCGCCCGGAATCACTAATCAATCAAAACAATTCAAATTGCTTACGACTTTCTGAAAATTATTATCTTATTACTATTTGATTATAATCTCAATACTATCTTAATAACTAATCTTAAAACTATGATAGATTATTATTATCTTATTACTGTCCTGTTCTTTGGCTCGACAACTCACGGTGACCCAGCTTCTTGCCCATAGGATAATGGGTTCATGTGGTTAGCACGAAGACATCGCGTATACTGGTCTTCATAACCTTATGGTGGGCTTTCTCATAGTCACACATCAATATACTGAGACATTTGTGAGGAAAGCGCAAATTTAAATGTAGAGCATATAAAAAGACTAACTAGACGGAGCTTACCACTGACTTCAGGAGGGTACATATTCAAATGGGGCTTGCAAACTTGGCTCGAATCGGTTGTAAATCTATCTGTGTCGAATTGCTTCCATAGTTCGATAGCTACATGTGACATCGACATATTTACCACATTCCCAAGCCAAGTTTGCAAGCCGTAGTGGAAAGTCTATAGAATCTTTTAAGGGAATCTCTCTCTCTCTCTCTCTCTCTCTCTCTCTCTCTCTCTCTCTCGCTATTGCGGGTTAGTGACACTTGTGTCAGTGGTCAGGTCGCTCACTTTCTGTCTCTAGGTAACGGGGCTCAAACCCCCTGTGGCGTTTGTTGTGGGGAAACCGGATTTACACGAGGTTCTTCTACCTTTGCTCCATCATGAAGACTATTTCATCTCCAGTATGGTCGCAAAGGCTAGGGGCTAATGGTCCTAATAATAATACACTGGGCATGGTTTTTCTGTTAAGCAGCGGTATTGTCTTGCATGGCGATTGGTGATTCTTCGAGGGCAGATGATTATTTAAACCAACATCTACCTGACGGCCGTCAGACAAAGGAGCAAGCGAATGGCCTTCGCAAAGTTTTGAGGCACGCGGCGATATCAGCTTAGCGAAGTCACTGATGTTACAGGCGGGAAGCCGGGGTGAGAAACCTTTGTGCGAATGCAGCGGGTTGGTCAAATACAAGGGTTGTTATATCATAGACATTTATTAAATTGTATCAACTTTTAGTGGAAATTGACACGTAAACAGAAACTGCATTGCATCATTACCGCATTGATCATTACAGGAAGAAAATATTAACGCATATTTCTACTTAGTTTTAGAGAATGCAATGCATGAGAACAATTAACACTAATTACAAATAACTTAAATGAATATTTTGAAGAAAATATGCATAAACCAAAATACATACCAACTCAATATATAACATAATTTCATAAAAACACTATTATTGAAAGTAAAAAATTAAAGAAATACTATGTTCGTATCTTTCGTGTGAAAATACACGTAATAAACCACTTCAAAAATTATAGAGTAATGATGAACTTTTATGAAACAAAGTGCATCACCTCCACACTTACTGTGCACGAAATCAAGATCCCATTCCGACTTAAACTTGTTATATGTCTTCTTGCGTCCCGCCATGACTGCCTTCTGTACATCCCTGAGAAGTCGGTGTGCGGGCTTCCCTTGCAGAGCGCAGGCGCGCTCCAAGCACGTACGTGCTCCGTTTGACAGCCCTGATCTAACTCTTCTGATACGCTGATTTGCCTGCAAGAATGAGGATTGGAAGTGGAGAGGATGTGATACTGCCCGTCACACTGTGGAGCCCGCGCTGTGGGGAGATTTTTCTCCTTTGGCAAGGCAATAGACAATTTTCACGTTCTTTCTTTCCAAACGGGCAGTGTCTTGAGCATCTTATTGTAGGTGCCATTTGCTCCGCTGCCATCTCCTCTCTTATTCACAATGTATTTTCTCTTCTTCACGACCATCCAATCTGCCCGAAAAGGTTCTTCCCTGTGAATGATGATTTTAGTACCATTGTAATTACAATTTCCAAAAGTGACGCTCAGGTGACATCTGTGCATCAAAAATATTTAATATTTGTTATCACACATTTGATTACAATGTATGCCATCACTTGTGTATCTATACATCCTGGGTGATCTGTGAGTTAACTTGTGAAATTTTATATTGTGAAAAATAAAAGTAAGAACGAAAATGTTTATGTAATGATCGCAACGCAGCATTAAGCACATGTTTATTTCTTTCGTCACCGTTTCAACCCTTCTGCTCGCCATTCATTGCCTTGACAGGTTGGCATTCTCATGCTCGGTTCTTACCTCTGCTTCCACTCACCTCCGCCGCCTCCGCTGTTACCAGCGACGAGACCAGCAGACTGGCTCCTGCCTCTGATCCCACCCCCATCTCGTTTCAGCCCACGCCGAGGGGTCGTCCCCGAAGTTTCTTCCCCGCGGCGCTGCACCGCGTCGGCAGCCACCCCCACCTCTACCACTCCGCGCCTACCGCCCCCGCCGCCCCTTCTCCCCACCACCTCCACCCCCCGCGCCATCACCGCCTCGGGGAGCGCGCCCTGATTGGAAAGTTCTAGAAAATGCGTTTCCGAAGTGGAGTGTACTCGTAGCGCCGTCTTCTGGACCTTTTATTCGGGGAGCAAGGACTCGACTCGACTGGGCTCGGCTGAGCGGCGCCGCGCCCCGTGGCACGCCGTATGAATGCATTTGTGCGCCAGATCGGAAGTTACGCTTCCCCTGAGCCCGGTTTCCTTCCTTCCGAGCCCCTCCGGGCTGCAGCCGTGGCTCGACGGCCGAGCCGACGCCTTCCCCACGAGCGAGGCGCCGCCGCTCCGGCGCGGCGGGAGGGGAAGAAAATAAAGTCAAAAATTGAATTGCTGTTGATGTCTCCATTTCGGATAGAGACTTTACTAAGTTAGAATGTAGTATTAATGGGAAATTTTTTTTGTGGTACTTTAATTCTGCCTCACAATCGAGAAGAGTAATTGCGTTTTGTGTATGAAATACCGCGCGGAATTTTAGTCAATTTAAAAGAGTGCTTGATTGAATATTGATTAACTCGCTCAACGCATGCTAGTGAGGAAACGCTCGTTTTCCTTGTTTTAGCTTTGCGGGCTGGCGTTGAATTTTACGTCCGTACAGATAGTTAGCAGCCGTAGAGCGCTCGGGGATGAACACGGGAACACAAGATAATGGAGAATTGTGAAGCTGTTGGTTGCCGAGAGACCTTTTCTCCAAAGGGAGCCATTAGAGCGCAAAATATGATATATAACGTATTTGGTTTTATGTTACCTTGCAAAGGTGTTATGCTCTGTATGCGCTGCTTACCAGCCAATTTGGGTAATGCGTGTGAATTATTAAAAGGACTATTTTTTAGAAGTGTTGTGTTATTCATAAAGCTTGTTTTAATGACACCTAAAATGATTCAAAAGAATAAAGCAGTTTAAGTTTCACACGATATTTTATCATTTTCATAACTGCACCGTATCCTTCATTAGAATTATTTAATTCCCCATCTGATGATATATCCATTATTTTATTGTTACGTACAAATAACTAAAGATATATTAAATTATTCATTCTAATTAAGATAAGTTTCTTATTGTCATTGATATCTTTTTTCATGATTACTTTTCCTCAGTTAATGTGTCTCAAATTATTTTGTAATTCTAGAAAATGTGTCAAGTTTTGGAAAGCCGATGTTGCGTCTAGAAAACGTGCGTCATTACAAGAATGAAATAAAATTTTCTGCATCATCTTTGTGATCGTTCTTTCGTGTTGTCAGGAGAAACAATGTTATGTGTTTCCTGAAAAGGAAACAGATCAAATAAGTTCAATAAAATAATTCAAATATTTATGTAATAAATTGAATAAACTGCAAAACTTGTTTTCAATTGTAACAATATTAAATATCATCTTTCTTAAAGAAGCTTAATTGTGTAGTTGATACGATCAATGTAGAACTTTCTTGAATCAAACTAATTGTATCTATCATTTAATAATTGAAGAATATTAATCATGTAGTTTCTATGAGGCACTGTTGACAGGAAGAAGTAATCACCTCGATAGTCCAAGTAAGCTTTTGTCTCATAAATTCATCACACAGCAATTCATGCATAAATGCATGGAGTAGAAAGTACATAATAGAGGTTTGATGTATTAACGTACACTGACATGAATTTTGCTACTGGAAACTTACAAGAGCTAATCGTCTAGTCCGATGCTTTTACAAGAATGAAAATGGGGTTTCATGGCTTTGATATGCCTCCGCAATCATTCTCCGTCTCGCTGGTGCCTTGGATATTTTCTTTCTGTAATTAAATGGTAAATGAAACTTCGCCCTTACTCGACTGATATTAACACTACGGAACAAAAAAACGTTTTTAATACTTGCAGGATGATGATAGGTGATTTCAAAGGAAACAATTATACTGACTTCGAAAATCAGTATAAAACTTTCTATCACGCAAGATTTAGAAGATATGAACATATTTAGTATTTTAAATAAATAAATTCTACACTAATTTCCGCATTGTCACTGTCTGTGATATGAGCTTCAAATTTCGTATTTTTAGTAGCGCTTAAACGCCACTTTCTTAAAAACCGCTCCAAATTTTTCAAAGATGATGACAATTTAGGACGAGGTTTTATGGTTCTTAATATTCTAAAATTAATATTTTCATTCTACCATTAGGAAACCGAAAAATTAAGAAAATGTCAAAAAAATGTACTTTAGACGGTGATAGATGTCAGCTGGTACGAGTATGGGGCAATTCTGAACAGCTAGCGGAGACTCAAGGAAATAGAAAACTAATACGGGAAAGTCTGTGCCATTCTGTAGCACCACTAGTTTCCATTTGGAGTAGTGAATGGGGGGATTATGTTTTTTTCCTGAATATTATTTTCGTGAAATTCCAGAGTGAATTATTACTGTTATTGAATGTGTTTATGATAGTATTGCATTTAGTTTGCTTATAGTGTTTTAGAGATTTTCTACTGAGTTTGATTACAGTATTTAGTTATTTTTTAAGTGCGGGGATTCTAAGTGCCATCCATTGTCTCCTAATTTTATTTTTAGTTTCTATGATTTTGGTAATGCTTTGTAGTAGTTTGTTTGATATGTGTTTTCGAAGGGTAATAGGGTTGAGTTTACCTATTGTATTAATTATTATATTATTTAGTTGCGTTATTGCTTGGTCTATTTCGACTGGCGAGTTAAGTATTTTAAAATTGAGTATTAGGTTTTGCATTATATTTTTGAATTTAGCCCAGTTTGAGTTCTATGTATTTCATGCAGAAATGGGTGAATGGGGAGGGGGGATTAGATCTGTAGAAATTAATACTGGAACTTGATCTGAGTCGGGTTCAAAATGCAGGGGTGAGTGAAAATTTCCAGTAATCTTTATTATTTCTGTGTCTAGCATATCAGGAAGCTTGATTTGGTCATAGGGAAAATAGATTGGTTCTGGGAGTGAGATCAATTAGCTTCGGTTAGTTAGGACATATTTTGAGAGTTGGGCGCCTGTTGCGTTGGTACCTCTGCACCCCCAGTGTACAAGTTTGACGCTAGTGTCACGGGTGACGCGTTGCCTCCGACCGAAAGGAGAGGAGGGGATACATGATAAGGGAAATGAGAGCGCTATCTGTGAGCGCTAGGCGACGCTATCGCAGACGCACACGCTGCACTCGCTCATTAGTTCCCGACCCAAAAGGCGGGCAGCCGCCAGATCGTATACTTGTCACACTCAGAGTGCGAATTGGCAGTTTTCTCTAGAGGAGGACATTCTAAACTACAGGAAGCGGTGAATCGAGGAATTGATCTGTGAAACAAAGAACTTCTTCGGCCAAGAAACACAGAGTAAATAATCCTAAAAATGCTATAGGGAATGTTTTCTTGTTCAAGTACCTTGGTTTTAATTCTTCGTATTTCCATTTGAATTTTTAAAAGCGTAGAAATCTTAAGTGAGGTGGGTTAATCGTTTCTCTAACGACGAGGAAGACCATTATCGAAGCCGTTTGTGGTTGTTCATGAATAACTTGTGGATATTCAATGCTTCATCATTGTAATATGATCGACTGTTGCACTATTAGTACTACAATGAACTGTTACACGGTACAGTGGGAGATATAATATTCAATATTTCATCAAAGTTAATTTTTTCTACGGCTGCTGGGACGCTAAATCTGCGGTCACAATAACTTTTATAAGAAGTCATATTGGAGCGCCAGTCTACCAATCAGTTACTTCGTTAGCAACGTAGCATGGATACGGTCACCAAACTCTCAAGGCTCATAAGATGTGAGGTCATAGTACAATTATTTGGAAATAACTCAATTACAAGTCACGGAGCGATGCACTTGTGCGACTACAAAACTCCTTCAGACTCACACACACAAATAAAATTTAAAAAATTAAAAATAAAATTAACACATATACACTGTTACAATTTAAATATGAACAAGTTCAGCTGTTTAAATTAAATCACTGATATGCTCAAATGATTTTTCAGATTACATGAAAAATTTGCCTTGATACTATGAACATTAAAATAAATATTTTAGTATTTAAATATTCAATTATACGTAATTACTTGACTCATACCGTGTTAATACAATTAAAAAATCTTACAAACTGTCAATACCCTTTTCCAACTAAGTCATGAAAGTCAAGAAGACATGCCTTTCTCTCCTTCCGAAAGCTTCCAATATTTGTCTTGTGGTTAAATCCACAAAGATTCAGAGGTGTAGTCAGCGAGATTTATCATCCAATGGGAGAAACATCTCTTGGAAGATATTAAACCATTAAGTAAAATTTAATAATAAAAAAATTCAAAAGGCTGGGAAGAATAGAACGGCAGCCCATTATTACGATTAAGTCATTTACGATTAAGTTCATGGTGAGTGTTGTGTAGGTTGTAAATGTTTTTGAATTTATAATGCGACAGTATTTACATGGTAAGATAGGATTCTCTTTAAGTAATATTAAATTAAGATATGAAGGTCAAGGCTCCTTTTAGAGCTCTCCCGTGGTTTATCCACCAAGGTGATTGCTTTTTGTTCTGTTGTGGAGAATATTCTGCATCGTTTATTGATTTGTGTTAGTTGTACATATTTCTGTAGTGACAACTTTACATATGTTTGAAAGGCTCACGTGCTAACTTATTTAAAACTTACTTCTAATTCTTAAATCTAACATAAGGTTGAGGATGCTCTATTCAGGTTCGAATTTAGAGAAGGTTTTTAAGAATATATTCTCTGGATATCTGTTTTTTCGTCTGGTGTGGTTACGATGTTTTGCGAGTCTGAAGATTGCAAGGAAAGGGATTTGGGGGTAAATAATGGTAAACGTTAGTGGCTACGTTCTGCGTCGTACGGCTCTCGTACACTAACAGATGCTCCTTCATCTAGTCATTTCCAGAAGGGAACCGGGATAGATGGTTCCGTGCATCAACTGATGTCACTGCAGTGCCTCTGACCGGGAGGTCCTAGGTTCATGTCGGAGGGAGGGTTTTCGACACTAGCTTGTCATCTAGGTCGAATTCAGTCGCTGTCTGGAGAGAATTCTAGCAGCTGCTATGATCGGTAGTTTTCCGTGGTTTCTCGCGCGCGGTCTTTCCTTCCTCTTCCTCGTCGTATCCTTGCCCCTTACGCGCTCACTAATACTAACATGCACTACACTACCGCACATGCCGGGAGATCGGTCGGGCGCTTCGAGCTTGATTGGGGAAAATTCCGCTGGCCGACGATAGGTCGGCACCAGATCGCCATCCAGCGAGGGAAGATCACCGCCACCACCACACGATGGAAAATCATGCACTACACTTATGGGACTAATGAACTCGGTAGTTGACGGGCCCGGTATCATTAACAATCAATCCAGAACGAAGAGAACTTTGTCTTTCTTGGTCTGCAGCTCGTCGGTTTTCTCGGTCGCTGTCTTGTTACGACATACTCTTCTTCAACGCCGACTGGTAGTTTATTCAAGCGTAGCGTGAATTTCATTGGGCATGTTCGCAGGCTTATTACATTGCTACTATATTCGTTGTTCCGTGATATGACAGACATTCGAGAATGTGACTGGTTGCGCGCGAATGACAGTCAGTGTCTGTTCGGACCTTTGAACGTTCGCACTTTACTGAAAAAGTGGTCTTCAAAACGCGAATAGAAATTTAGAATGTATCCGTTGTCCGTTGGACGAAGTACTAATATTACAATGTTGTAATAGAATATTAAATGCTAAAATCCGGTACTAAAAATAATCTTATAAAACAACACATAGTATTTTATTGAATTATATGGCACATACACACTTTTTTTTTACATGAGAATGAGTTTTAAACACGATTATGGGATAAAAATAATTCTGTGACAAAATCACATGTAATTGTCTTGAACCAGACATTATTATAATCTAAATTTACTAGATAGTAAACAAAAAGAACAGCCGATTGCATAAAACACTTCTCGTGCAATGAGAAAGTTGAGTTAGTGCATAAAAGTGAGGAAATTGTACAAAGACGCCGACGAATTACAAACGCAGTCTTAGAGCACATAGCAGGTTTTCAATTACCAGGTAAATTGAAGGCGTCCGATAATTAATTTCGCGAGAGGAAGCGGAAGTCGCGTCAATCACGTGCAGCATTTCCCGCGTTTTCTCCTGTTCGCGGCGCGCGGGTGGAGGGAAGGGGCGTCGAAAGGGCCGGGCAGGGGGAATTCGTCGGTGGCAGCACTTTGGCGACTCTCCGACCCAGCGGAATTTAATAACTCCATACACCCGCCCCTCCCCTGCTCCCCCTGCCGGTCCCTTCTTGACGTCTCTGCCGCTCCCGGTGCCCGTATGGCCCGCCGACGCCCCCCTCCGGGCGCGGGACTCGGCGTAGTTGTTCGCCGGAGGTAATTTCCTTCCTGCGACTCATTTCCGTTGTCGGCGCCACGCGTGGACTTCCGATGGAAGTACCTTGTTCTTGGAGCGAGCGACGCGGGGAGGGTGCGGCGCTATGAACAGCGGGAGACTCCTCGTTGCCCCAATTCAACTGCGCTCGTGCGTGCGGTGGAACAGGCTATTATTGTTAGTACATTTAATTCGAATACGTGTACATGACTCAGGGAAATATAAACGTGCAATTTATAATGAATGTTGTCGTAAAGTAAGATACAGTAGTTTCGTATAAAAAGATCGTAAGTGTTTAGGTGTAATAACTTCAGAAATGCGTGAAGTTTCTTGGATTTAATAATATTTTAACGAAGTGTTATGTTCGCTGTTTGTTTTGTTTTTGTAGAAAAATATATTACGAAAATCAATTTAATAGCGCTCTTGTGTGCTGTATAACAGACAATTATTGTTAGTACAATTAATTCGAGTACGTGTGCACTACTCAGAGAAATAGAAACGTGTCGTTTATAATTAATGTTGTCGTAAAACAAGATAGGGTGTTTTGTGCGTAGGTTTTTGTGCGAAAATATCATAAGTAATTAGGTGTAATAACTTCAGAAATGAGAGATTTTTCTTGGATTTAATAATACCAGCGTACCCATGCGAGAACTCTCGCATGTTAAATTTTACCCTCTTTCGTATCTTTCCTTTTGCATATTAAGAGAAGAAGTTGTTAACGAAAAGTTTATTTGTTTAAAAAGTGTAATAATATTTTGTGGAAATGTATTGTTTGCCGTTTCGTTTTGGTTTTGAAAATAAATTCAATTGTGCTCATGTGTGCTGTATAACAAGCTATTATTCTTAATACAATTAATTAAAATATGTGTGCAGTATACAGAGAAATATAAACGAACTATCTGTAATTAATATTGTCATTAAATAAGATAAACAGTTTGGGCATAGGATTTTGTTCGAAAAAAATCGAAAGCCTTAAGGTGTAATAACTTTATATATGCATGATGTATCTTGGATTTAATAATATTTTGGCGAAATGTAATGTTCCTGATTTCGTTTTGTTTTTGTGAAAAAAATTATTTCCAAAATCATATCTTATTACAACTGAATATTTACGAACCAATATATAAAGTCGTGTTATATGCTTATTTTTTCGCAATAAATGCAATTGAAAACTTCAGTTGTCATACAATAATGACACTTACCTTAATTGCATTTATTTGTCGAATTTGACTGAACTCTGCACAAACGCTTGTAAATGACACCTTATTCTAAGAAGAAGAATATGTAGCATATTTGCTTGGTCACAAAAGGGACGCGGTTTGTAAATAAGGCAGGTTTTATGCTCCGGTTGGAAACCGTAAATTTTAGATAAAATACCGATTGGGGTCTCATTCCGTTTTTTATTATTCCACAAGACAGCAATCTGAAGATCGCTATCGGAATGTAGTGCATACACTGCGCCTTTATTGTGACTGATGAACAGTTATAAAGAAGACAGTTGGCCCTTTCCCCCTCCCGCCCATAATTCTGTCGGAGCGCGAGGGGAATTCCTTACTGCGCGGGGAGGGCCTTTGTGTCTCGTGACCCACTTGGTGCCCGACGCCGCGTCCGGCTGACGCGAGTCGAGTCGAGTCGCGGTGGGAGGGGGGGGTTCTCGAACACCACTCCGCTCTTCACGGGAACATGGCTGTCCTCCGACTGCATCTGGGCTAGTCTTGTCTCTTTCCCGACTTCAGGTGCGTCCTCTTTTTCATTCCGCGAAAAACAAGTCGTTTGTGAGTGCTGGTGAAAAGTTCGTTTAGGTTGAACATCTTGGTTTCTTCATTATAAGATCTAGTATTTTATTAAACATACATATTCACGTCTTTATAGAAATACTTTAGTGACTGATTTCTTGTGGTAACTGCTAGCGGTGGTGAATAACTACCACCTTGTGGTGTATTAAATTAAGAGTTGCTTGTCGTGTACATCCTTCAAGTGTAGAATATTGGGACAATTTTTATTTTGTGTTTAGTGAAACTGAATTAAATTTTTATTGCATTTTATAAATCAATTTTGTCTTATTCTTTATGAAGATGTTTTCATCGAAAGAATTAATTATGTAAAATTAGAAACACACTTTTTCACTTAAAAGTTATTACTTCGATCTGTTTCCATTAAATTATTATCAATTATTTCAGCACTGAATTGGAGAGTTCTGTGGCGCGTTTGTAGGTACCTTAGGCTTTAGACAGGACTTGCCTAACAATTCGAACGTTGTTTTTCAAAGGAGGCTTTAATTCTGGGCCTCGCGAATTCCAATTTACAGCCTTTGCGTTCCGTTGCTTTACGAGAAACGACCTTGCGTTTCGAAAAATTTAGGTGATTTTGAAGGTGAAAAATCTTCGTGATCTTGAAGAAATGTCGGACAGAATATTTTCTTGTCCTCTTCAGTGCCGTCTGTTCTGGATGTGGAAATATTTCGTGTATATGTCCCAAGTATATCTCCAGAATCTCCTATAATACACGAAAAATATAGAAATAATATATAATAATAAAATAAATCGTAAATAATAATCAATGGAAGCAGAGCCCGTGACACAGACGGTTGCGACAGCTGTCGCCTAAACCGAGGAGGCTGGAAGTTTGAGTCCTGCATAGGTATGGTCGTATTTGTGATTGTTCCTTCATTCCTCATCATTCTATCACCTATAATTCACAATTCAAAGCGTAATTATCTTGTCTTACCGCGGGATGCATCTGAGAAGCTGACCTCCATAATTACACACGTTAATCGTGTATCGTGGACAGAAATAGCCGATAAATAATAATAATAATAATAATAATAATAATAATAATAATAATAATAATAATCCTTGTCGATGTGGCTGTACCTTGCAATCAAAACGTCGTTACCAAAGAGGCAGAGAAACGTTTTAAATACAAGAGTTTGGAAATCGAGATCAGCCGAATGTGGGGCGTAAAAGCACAGGAGTGTTAGTCATCGGAGCTCTGGGATTTGTTCCGCAAATTTGTGTAAGAACTTGGCTAAACTCCCAGGTAAAACAAAAGACTGGAAGTGCAAGAAATGGCTTTATATGGAACAGCCCACATTTTTTGCAAAGTATTGTAGAGGCACTGACAGTTCCTAGATCTGCTTCTTAGGTAGCTTGTTGCAACCTGGAGTAGATTTTATAATCAGCCGACTCATAACATCTTTAGTTGTAATGTAGTGGAATAATAATAATTCTACATTTATACTCCATATTTATTATTTCCGCTTCTTTCTATTCTGGATATGTAAACTTCAAATCAGAGATGTTATAGATATTTTTAACAACATTGCCTTTCCTGAGGCTAAGACATCAACTCACTTTTGCTATTCTTTCATTCTCGCCATCAAAACACGCTTTCGTGCACTCACAGGCAACACTTTCATTCGTCTCATCTAACCCCCCGTAGCCTTCCCTGTCTCCACTGCCCTCCACTGTCCCCAGTTGCCTCGCGGCGCCCGCCAGCAGCCCGCGGCGCCGTCGTTTGCTATTAATTGGCCCCTCCCGGCGCTGCACCGCACGCGGCACCGCCACAAAGGGCGCGGGGGGCGACGCGGCGCGGCAAGCGTCAACAGCACGGCGGGCTCAACGCCCTGGGCGGCTCTCCGGCACGAACCTAGAGAAGGAACCAATGCGTTGTTGCTTTTGTGAAACGTTTAGATTCCTACCAACATTTTGGATTTTTGGATGATCTTGGCTGTCCGGGTGACGCCGCGTCGAAGGCTGAGTTGCCGACGTCTCGACCATCTTATCGTGGTCTTCCTCAGGGCTGGGATGCTGTGGTGGCATCCCAGCCCTCAGAAAGTCCACGATAAGATGGTCGAAACGTCGGCAACTCAGCCTTCGACGCGGCGTCACCCAGACATCCAAGATCATCCACATGACTCCGGCCGCGGAAGCCAACGACTTCATTTTGGATTTTTGTTTGTAGTTAGCTTAAACGTCCCGTAAAGGAGAAGGAGAGGGTGGCTCAGAGCACCAACTGATAACAATGCAGTGCCTTTGACCGGGAGTTTCTATGTTCCAGACCCGACGGTGACAAGACATCCAATATCTGTTTGAATATCTGTTTTTTTATGAATATATTTCATTAAAAAAATTGTATCTTCAAAATTGTAGTTGTAGGAAGACGCCGAAAAAAATTGAATATCTACAATTTTCGAAAAATCAGAGTTTTCAACCAACACAAGACCTGCGTTGTTTTCTTAAACAACCTTCCAACTATCCAACAACAAAATTTAATGAAAATTGTTTGCGTCACTTTTTTTAAATTTTGTAATTGTTCCAGGGGTTTCATGTAAAGTACCCCCGAAAATTTAAAATATCGTTTTTAAATTCAAGGGGCTACGAGATCGGTCAGATCGATTGGGGAATATCAATTTTGGAGAAAATCGGCTGAACGGTTTAGTCGTCAGCGTTGTTGATACACAGACAGACGGACAGACGTTTTGCCGTCAATCGACTTTTCGGTATTAAGAAGCCATAAAACGTGGATTAGGGCTGCACCTCGTGTTAGAGGATTTTTTTCTAAATTTAGCAACTGGTTTTATCCGCTTTTTCGTTACCAGGGCCATGTAATAGGAGTTGAAAATGAATGTCGAAAATCCGCTGTTTTTTTATTCGCAGCATTATATAACGTTCCCTATAATACGTATATACATCGTATATCCATACATATATGGGAATGTAAAAGACACAGCGTAAGAAATTAACGTATTATTATTATTATTATTATTATTATTATTATTATTATTATTATTACTACTATTAAAACTTAAGAAAAATGCACAATTAACATTAAACCACCACAATCTGAGTAATAGAAGGTTTGCAAAAAACTTGGGACAATAGAAAAAAAAATTTCGACAAAATATGCAATACAAATATTCTTTTTAAAGTGAATTTGAACGCATGAAAAAAAACTACATTTTCTGAGTATAATTCATTAATTACGCAATTGAAAATTAGGGTCACGCCTAAAACATTCGTCCTAGTTCTTGGAATATTTTGTCTTTCTTAACCCAAATTTATGATATGATTTTGTATTAGTTGGAATTTTAATCAATGAAATACATCGTTCTCTGTAATAACATAAATGAATGTTAATTTGGAAATTTCCTACAATGGCTAACTAGTTTGTATTATAATTACACTGATTTGTTGATTTCATGTAAGTCAGCTGCACCAGACACACCTTGAATACCTTAAAGCCCTCTACGGAGATTCTAATTGTAAAGCTATTATATCGTCGTAAATCGTTCTCCGTGTATCATCAAAGGAGATTACAAAAGGCGAACATCACTAGCTTTCATTGCTGCGTTTCTCTCTCAACCTGTTACGACTAGACGTTACCTTTCTCGTGATGGTTCTGCATTCGCGTTGCACTGGTGTTTTGTTTCATTATTTCGTGTGAAACAGCCACAAAAGTAAAACTCATTTTGTACAAGAGCTTCTGCGATTGTAATTTTTTTTTGTCAAAAGATATGAATGTCATAAAAAAGGTGAATACGATTTATGAACTAGTGGTGCTACAGAATGGCACAGACACTCCCCTATTAGTATTCTAATTCCTTTGGTCTCGGCTAACAATTTGGACTTGCCAATATACTCTCTCCAGCCGCCATCTATCGCCGCCCAAATTACTTTTTTAAACATGTTCTTAATTTTTCGGTTTCTTAATAGTAGATCGAAAATATTATTTTAGGAATATTAAAGAACATTAAAACCTCGTTCTAAAAGGCAATTTTCTTTTAAAAATTTGGAGCCCATTTTAAGAGAATGGCGTTTCAGCGCTACTGTAATGCGAAATTTAAAGCTCTTTTTCCCAGGAATCTTTTGTGTTTTTGAATAACTTTATTTATTATTACCGTTATTTGTTATTTAAAGTAGTTTCAAGCACTTTAACTCACAAATACAATAGTGTTTACAAATTGTGAGAAACATGCATTTTAACGGTGTGAGCGATCTTTCAAAAAAATTACATTTGTGTAATAATTGAAACAACTGAAAAATAACCCAAAGTGAAATTTACGTCATATTAAAGACTGCAATAAGCAATAAGCCGTTTGAAAAGTTTGAAGAAAAAAATTGGAGCCATTTTTAAGAAAATGACGTTTAAGCGATTCTGAAAATGCGGAATTTTGAGCTAGTTTTCATTGAAAACGGTTGAGATCATTTCAATATTTCGTGTCAAAATGGCAGTGTAATTCATAAATGAATGTTCCTTATCCCTATATGTGGAAAGAAATGTCTAAGCCTTTACTTGCCTTTTTCTGAAAACTTACGTATAGTGGCATAGCATGTTATTTTCTCACACATAATAAAGATAGTAGGTGCGACAATTATAGTGAGTTCAACGATCAATAATGATCAGGAGTGTGCTCAACTAGTGAACAGGGGTTGGTGATGATAGTATAATCAGTACTCAGTAAATAATTAATGGACAATAATATGACCTGTGCCCAGTTACATGGACAGTGGACAACAACAATACGGTCAGTGAATAAAGTGAACAGGGGTCAATAATATAGACAATGGACAATTCGCTTTGAATAAACGCTCTCCAAGACTAGCTCACATTTTGAGCCACCGCTATATTTATATGGGAGGCCATGCCCAACATTGGGATCAATGGTTTTGTTGTTATTATTATTATTATTATTATTATATTTCTCCAAGAACTTCAATTGTTGAATAACACTACTTAAATTGTTTAACACAAAATTACGGAAATGAGTGTAGCTAATTTTTACCAACTCGTGATCTCTACATTCTAAAATAACATTAAAATTTTGCTCTAGGTTTCACATTAAACTTATGTTCTCTTCTCAGAATACGAAGTTTTCCATTAAACATAGTCACCCAGTCGGGAGAATAATGTCTTTGTCGAAACTCAGTACGCTGGCGAATATAAAACGACATATACAGTTCGCAGTGCCAGTGACTTGGAAAGAACCTAAGTAACCACTTATATTCTTATTTTCTACTATTTCCACTGCAATTCGGCCAGTATCTCATGTTAAAGGCTTTCTGTTTTATGAACTTCTGAAAATATTTTATGAAGGCTCTGACACAGATGAAATTAACGGTGGTACTTTTAACAACAAAAAATAGCAGTCATCAAAATATGCAGACAACGTTCAATCAGAGACACCTTCAATCAAAAGACAACACAAGGCGAACTAAATGAATTAGAGAATCAGAACTTCCTAAATCTAAGAAAACATTTCAAGGTTAGCATGAAGATTGCCTAATTTTATTATTTTTAGTTTTCCGTATACAGACTTAAATTTTCAATTCTACATTATTCTGTGAAAATGACATTTCGTCCAAGAAATAAAGAAATAAACTAAAACCTATTTCCTCTGCCAGTTAGATCGCCGCCGCACCAGAACACTGAGTGTGCAAGAAAATGTTTATCCCAAAATTAATACCGCATTAATTAAAAATATGGCATTTTATAAGAAAGCCAAGTAAAATTCTGTTCCACCCCAATATCTCAAGCTGGAGGTTTCCAGAGTATTGCTCAAGCATTTTGTGAAAGCTTTAGAGGGATGAGGTTTTTGCATTCATTTATTTGCTTCAGCAATTTCACGAGCTCATTTTCGAAAATGTTAAAGTAGGCATGCGTCATGAGTTCTGAAATAAAAAAACTGTTTGAAAACCATTAGATGCATTGATAAGGAAATACCAAAACGGTATTGAATCATTTGCTGGGATATTACAAAAGCTGATAATTTCAAAGATCATGAGGATTTTATAGGCCCATACTAACAGATGACGTGTTGTGTGTCTTTAAATAGAAGCTTTTTACATTCCCAGCTACAGTTATTTCTTTAAGACCCTGAGTACAGGATTGGGAGCACTACACCAAGGAATTTTGGTTATGGAATAATATGATAAGGTCTAGTGGCGCCAGAAAACTCACATTGTATTAAATTTCTTAAAACATATCGTTGATATTGCATTGAAACTTATATTTACAATATTAAGTGTTGCTTTCTTGGAAAGAAGAGCTAACGAATCCTGTAGAGTATAGATTTTGTGTTCAGCACCCCAGAAAACATAATCATATTATTTTCCCCATAACATGAAACTTTTCAATTTTGTTAAACAATGTAAAAATAAAATAAATAAGCCATAGTTAATAAGCAAGAAAAAATATCAAGCGGAAATTAAACTACAAATTCAGTATTTAGGAAGATTACGAATGACTAACCGCATTTTATTTCCATCCACAACAACGTATACAGGTAATAGTTTTGTAAAGTCCGTATGTATTTTCTCCGTAAATACGAAGCCATTACCTTCTTTTTTCGTTTATGCGCGCCTGCTTGCAGAATTTATTTTCCACCGCGGAGGCGGATTTCTTCGCTAGGTTTCCACCCGTCGCCGCTTCGCAGCAGCCTTTTGCATCGCTGCGTCGTTGCCTGCGCGGCGCAGCGGGGGCTGAAGCTTGAGTTGCGCTGCGCGGTGTGGCGGGACGCGGAGTAGAGCGTTGTGGCGTGGCGAGGTTTGGCGTGGTGTGGCACGTCGTGGCAGGTCGTGGCAGGTTGTGGCAGGTCGTGGCAGGTCGTGGCGGATCGTGGCGGGTCGTGGCGGGTCGTGGCGGGTCGTGGCGGGTCGTGGCGGGTCGTGGCGGGTCGTGGCGGGTCGTGGCGGGTCGTGGCGGGTCGTGGCCGTTCGTGGCGGGTCGTGGCGGGTCGTGGCGGGTCGTGGCGGGTCGTGGCGGGTCGTGGCGGGTCGTGGCGGATCGTGGCGGGTCGTGGCGGGTCGTGGCGGGTCGTGGCGGGTCGTGGCGGGTCGTGGCCGTTCGTGGCGGGTCGTGGCGGGTCGTGGCGGGTCGTGGCGGGTCGTGGCGGGTCGTGGCGGGTCGTGGCGGGTCGTGGCGGATGATGGTGGGTCGTGGCAAGTCGTGGCGGGGCGTGGCGGGACTGGGTGGGGCAGGGCTGGGCAGGGTGTGGCGGGACGTGACGGGGCGGGGCGAATCGTGACGGTGTGGATCAAGGCTGGACGTAGCGTGGAGGAGCAAATCGGTGTATGACGAGGCTGTGGGGGGGTGACGGGGGTGTGGCGGAGTGTGCCAGGATGTTCTGGAGCGCGGCGGGGTGTGGCGGGGTTGTCGGAGCGTGGCGGGATGTGGCAGGGGGGGGTGTAGGGCGCGGCGCGGAGTAGTGCGGTGCGGCGCGATGTGGGGCTCCGATTCATTTTTGCGGCGGAGGGAAACTTAAAATGCGTCGCGTCTTTTTAATTAAATTTGCGCAGCAATGACCTTTTAGCATTGAAATTAAAATTAAAATGTTTCGAGTGAATTATTGTTCTGGAATGTCGGAGAAGTGTCGTCGCTTTCATTTCACGCTCGCCCGACGCGCAATTGTCTCGCGGCCCCTTTGTCGGTTGGGTTCTACGCTCAGAGCACAGCGACCTGGAAAAGGCACAGCAGGGAGAGAACGGAAAAAAAGAACAGGCCGAAGTCGAAACGAAGACATTTGTTGGTGTGATGCTTTTTTGTTTCGTGGTAAACCTATCAATAGTGTTAACATGTTGAAGGAATGTCTTGTGAATTTGTATTTGAAATTAAGGAGATGTTAAGTTTGCATGAAAATGTCAGTTTTTTTGTCTGTTCTTGGCATGAAAATCGACGTCAGAAGTGAAGTCATTTCTTTTTTTCTTATGTTTAAAAATGTCATGGTTAACTTGTTGGTGTGTTATAGCGTTGAAAGAAAATATTTGTTTGAAATTACGGAAGTATAAGTAAGTTGGTTGAAAAAATAGGTAGAAATAAATAGGTTGAAAAAAACAGCAAACGAAACTTGACACATTGAAAAATTCAAATTACAAATTAATTTTTTGTTTTATTCAAGATTTTACTTGCAACTATAATATTTTTTAGAGTTATTTCAATGAACAGTGTGCTTCATATAGATAAAAAAATTAAGGGAAAGAAAAGAAATGTGTATTTAGATTTTTAATGTTTAAAGAGATTTTAAAATTTTAAAATTTTAAAATTTTAAACTCCATCAAAAGTGCTGAAAATACAAATATTTGAAACGAAATGTTTGAAACTTTGTAGCATATTTGAAATATTCAAATCATATGAGAAGATGAATTAGATGGGTAAAAGATGTAGAGCTCATTATTCTGTACTATCATCTTAATTAAGGGGCTTACAACACGAGGGATATAAGTGATAAGTGTAATTATCGTACTGATAAAATCGAGTTCAAAGTTGAGTGACCATAGAAAACGTCGGCAATGCCGAAGACGTCGGCAATGTCACAATTTTCGTTGCGTGCGTCCGTCGTACTAGAATAGTTGCAAATAGTTCCGCGGCGAGGAGTCCGCCGGTGTCAACCCATGGGACAAACAACCCTCTTGGCATCTCTGCATCAATTATGCCACCCAACCCTCCCCCCCCCGTGCTTCTCCAACTGCCTCTTGCCGCTCCGCTACGTTCCAACCATTCTATCAGTGGTGAAGTGGCAGACCGTGTGGAGATGCACTACGGGCCAGATTCATTCATCTGGCAGATTTGAATCGGTAGATTGAGTTAAAATGTATATCTATATTTAGTAGTTATTTAGTGCTTTATGAGTAATAAATATAAACATTTCTTGTGGTATTTTGGAGTTTCCGCTAGCTTAAATTAACGTAAAAATATGACATTTTCAAAAATCACCAAAAACACAAAATCTTTGATTTCATGTAATTTTATTATTCGTAAATGTATGAGTCACACATTTTCGTGTTGAATGGAAATCATTCTGTCAAACAATTAAGTCTCGAGAGTTTCTGATAGATTGAATTTAAGGTAGCGGAAAACGTAATATAAGAGCAGAGCACCCAATTTTCTGATTGCATATTCATGACGCACTAAAAAAGCACTAAATTTGAGTATAGGTTTCAACTCATCGTGCTGGCTTTCCTCTGCTAGCTTATCGAATTTCGGGAACACATTTGCAGAAGCCTCGCTACTTCCCGCAGGTGTTTGTTTTAGTTGCATTTCATTACCTGGTACTCACTACACACTTTTCTCGAGAAGCTCCAGAATCACTTTATTTTAAAAGATAGTGAACCGCATTTTGTATGGTTAAAAGTGCTCTGCAACATCTTACCAGGGAACAAGCGTCATCATACGTATATTTAATAATATTATAGAAATTCATAGTCTCCTTTATATATGATTTTACGCGTCTTAACCCTGCGAGCGGGATAGATTCGGTTTTATATTCTCAAACTGTTAAGCTCATACATTTGACGCTTTGTGACGCCTCACAATGTTCACAACGAGGCAGCCTACTTACTAGCATAAAACATCCTTGAGTCTGTGCGACGTGTAACTTACAAGGAATTTATGTTTAATAAATTGTTGACATTTAAAATTAAAAAGTGTCACTCTCCTTCCTACCACAAAACAGACTTTCCTTGTTCCCCCATTCGTGTTTCGCTTTTGTTAATCATTTTGAGGACGTCTGGAGTTGAGAACGGCACTATGACAACGAATAAGAGCCCATTTTTTAAAATAAAAATTGCCTAATTTATATAGGTATTTTCATTGCGTTGGACTTATTTTTCCAAAACACTTTCTAAAATCCTTACTATTTTCGAAATACTAATTCAATTTTTTTCATTGTTTTACATCTCTAACTTATTTTATTCCTTTCCCTCTGCCTCTTCACGTAGTCGCATTAGGGATTTCCAAACGATTGTTTTTTGACCCTCTGCTATCAAACTTGGAAACAGCAGCTCAGAACTTTTTTATATGTTTCCTATGTATTTTTCGGGTGATTATTTTTCAAAAATAAAGCTTTACGATTTCACTTTGGACATGTAAATTATGCACTCTAGAAATATAATATCATATACATTCTTCATAAACCTTCATAATTCTACTTTTGATTCTGAGGTATTGCCTTCGGAACTTTTGCTAATCTCGATATCTTCATCTTTAGATTGCTACTTCCACATAGCTTTCGCCTTCAGCCTCGCCGCCACCATCGCCACCGTTTCCGCCAACACGGCCGCAGCTACCACAGCCACTTTGTACGCATAGCAGCTCTGCGTGGGCGTGGACGGGGTGGTGGGGGTGGTGGGCGGGGCTGGCGGCAGGGCTCGGTCGCGGTATTGACGCCGGGCGGCCGCGGCCAATATCGCTGCGAGCTCCACAAACTTTCGCGACCTTTGGCCCCCGGGTTCCGTAGGGCCGGCAGTAAGCAGCAGGGACGCCACCGCCGGGCCCCTGCGCCCGGCCCTCCCGCCCGCGCCCCGCCCCGCGCCGCGCACAGTCGCCAGGTTAATACCGCGTGTCAACACGGATTTGCGGCCGCCATCCGTGACAACTGCTGATGAAGTCTGATCGTCAAACAGCCGCCGGCGCGCCCTCTGCGCCCGTGAAATATTCGCGCGCCACGCAGGTGGGGAAAGCGGGAGGGGGAGAGAGGCGAGTGGGGAACGAGCTGAGCAGAGTGAGTGAGCTGAATGGGGAACGAGCTGAATGAGAGACGAGTCGAACAGGGTGAGCTAGCTGAGCGGGTAGGGCGAATTGAGCAGGGGGGGAGGGCAAGGGCGAATTGAGCAGGCAAGCAGATTGGAGAGGGCAAGCCGAGAGGTGAGCTGAGCGGGAGAGGCAAGTTGACCGATGAGGGCGAGTAGAATGGAGGAGGCGAACTTTGTGGGTAGGACGAGATGAGTGGGTAGGGCGAGCTGAGCGGGTAGGGCGAGCTGAGTGGGTAGAGCGAGCTGAGCGGGTAGGGCGAGCTGAGTGGATAGAGCGAGCTGAGCGGGTAGGGCGACCTGAGTGGGTAGAGCGAGCTGAGCGGGTAGAGCGAACCGAGCGGGGTAGAGCGAGCTGAGCGGATAGAGCGAGCTGAGCGGATAGAGCGAGCTGAGCGGATAGAGCGAGCTGAGCGGATAGAGCGAGCTGAGCGGATAGAGCGAGCTGAGCGGATAGAGCGAGCTGAGCGGATAGAGCGAGCTGAGCGGATAGAGCGAGCTGAGCGGATAGAGCGAGCTGAGCGGATAGAGCGAGCTGAGCGGATAGAGCGAGCTGAGCGGATAGAGCGAGCTGAGCGGATAGAGCGAGCTGAGCGGATAGAGCGAGCTGAGCGGATAGAGCGAGCTGAGCGGATAGAGCGAGCTGAGCGGATAGAGCGAGCTGAGCGGATAGAGCGAGCTGAGCGGATAGAGCGAGCTGAGCGGATAGAGCGAGCTGAGCGGATAGAGCGAGCTGAGCGGATAGAGCGAGCTGAGCGGATAGAGCGAGCTGAGCGGATAGAGCGAGCTGAGCGGGTAGGGCGAGCTGAGCGGGTAGGGCGAGCTGAGCGGGTAGGGCGAGCCTAGCTGGCGGAAGAGTTTGAGTGAGGGCAAGCTGAGCGAAGGACGGCGATTGGAGCTGGGAAAGGGAAAGCGGAGCGAGGAATGGCGGTTAGGGCAGGGTGAGCGAGCGGGACGGGGAATGGAGAGTTGGAGGGAAGGGCACGTTGGGAAGGGGAGGGCGAGGGGCGAAATGGTGAACCGGACAAGGAAGGCGAGCAAAGCGTTAACGGGTCTGGCGGGAGGAGCTGAGAGGGCTAGGAAGTTGTGGAGAGGGAGAATGAGAGTGATAGGTTTCTACATGGTGGAGCGGGGAGGGGACGAGGTGATGGAGGTGGACTCATGAGCTGGCCAGCGGGAGAGCCAAGTCGACCTGCTCAGGACGGTTTAGCGATGTGAGCAAGTGAATGGAACCCGGAGGGCAAAAGGGTGAGAGTAAACGGTGAAGGGGAGAGCATATTGTAAAGGGATACAGAATGTAGGGCGGTGTGTGGGGAGGATGCCAGTGTGGGAAATGTGTCGATTGTGGGTCGGGGTGAGACGCGGAGGGGCGTGCCGTATTCAGCTGCGCCGTAAACCAACCCGTCCGCGTGCGCCGTGCGGCTGCCTGGAGCACACGATGTGCGCCGGGCGGCGGCGGTGCCTGCGCGTGGATAAAAATATGCGCCGCTCTGTGATCGCGCGCCGAGTTGGACAAACACGGTCGCGCGCTAACGTTCGCTTGTTCTGTCCTGGCCCTCGCGCTTCGGCTCTCACGAATTATGGCGAGTGGGGTGCACTGATCTCTGTCAGCGGACTAGGAGATGAAGTGGATTTAACTGAAGTGGATAATCGTGATTTTCGGCAGGATACGTAAAGACAAGCCCCTATAATAAACAATAGCGTGTGGGATTTAACGTTCCATAAATAACAGAACAGTTTATTTGGATTATTTTCACGAATTTCAAAGATAATGTGTTTACATCCCATTAGGTAGCAGGGGTTCTAACAAATACAGTTCTTGAGTTGATGTCTTAGATCATTGTAATTATCTTGCTATCCTGTACCCTAATATTGAATACAAAGAGGTCCTACAAATACTCGTATGTACGCTTGGGTGAGAAGATCGTGTTCTTTATATTTATCATTCTAAGAGTTCTTCCGTCTAAGTAATTCACAACTTCTTTTTCTCCCTGGCATGTCAATGATCCGCGAAGCTATATAAATTTTCTCGAGCTAATACTCTTAATTAATCTGCACACCTCTCACCGATGAAGTCGATATCTGCGGTTATCTCCTATAAATGCTCTAATTCAGTCAAGGGGCATGTAAATCACGACTATCTGTGGTTTATACTCAGTGGTTATTTGAACTAATCTAACTGAATTCGTTGGTAATGTAAGGATTTTCTGCTTCATAGAAATTTCTTTAGATTTTGTTCAGCGACAAACCATGTTCTTCTAGATCGTGGCTCATCGTCACTTTATTTATTCTGCTAATTTTGAGTTCAAATACCAGTTTTATAATAAATATCTGCAGAATATTTATTAGAAATATTACATGGAATTGCTTGAAATAAACTATTTTAGTGGTGATTTGTGGTTGAAACTGCATTATTGAACAGAATAATTATTAATAATTTAAACAAACGTATTAGAACAATTGCTGCTATGTCTCGCACTTTGCTATTTGTCGATTTTGACTATTTGTTACTAATTAATTCACCGAATGTGTTTGTTTTTTATAGTCGTTTCTGTATAAATACATCGTTCCTTTCCCTCAAATATACTAACTTGTATGTTTGTGAACGTGATTTTTATGTACTAGAAAACGATAATATAAACATGTTCTATGTAATATCATTTTGTTTCAGGTAAGTCCAGAATCAGCAAAAGAAAACTGAACCAGTGTCGCGTGAGTACGGATGCCTTTAATGTGTGTGTACACAGGCTGTTTAATACGAAGAATACTAGTAAATACTAAACAACGCCCGCACATATTTTTTATATAATTTTGGCCCTCAAGAAAATGTGCGCAGATAAATCTCTTTCCCCACACGTCATATACAGTTTTTACTGTTTTTGAGAAATAAATAAATAAATAAATAAATAAGTGTTTAATAATATGCTTAAATTATAATATTTGATAAGTTCATGAAGTTTGGTTTAATTCTTTCTAAGCAAACTTTTCGCAAATGAAACAATAATTATGTTATGATTCAAATTATTACGGTAGAGAAGGGGCAATATAAAACTTTGTCGATGAGGAAACAAAAAATAGGCTCGAAATAGACGCATCAAATATTGCAGTCGCGAGATATCAAAGGAAAAGCTCGCTTCCTGCACGACTTTTTTATCTTTCCTCTCCCTACACAACTTCTCGTAATTGCGACAAAGGTCGTATATTTGATGTTTTTCATACACCATAAATTTTAGGATCTAATCTTCTCGAATTGTTAAGTGTTTGTAAGCGATTGCATTTCCCTGCTGGTAACTAAAACGACAGGAAAAATCCATTTGTTGATCATGATTCATTTTTTTACGTGTTTGAATGGTGATGGAGAAGATAGGTTAGTTTATAAAAACGGGTAATTTGTTAATATTTTTAAAAATGAAAGACAAAATTAACAATTTATTTGAAGTAAAAGATCATTCGCAATAACAATATCACTATTCCTTAAAGATATTTTTTTATTTATTTTCAGTTTTCATGTTTACGTGCAACTGGTTACATTTTCACTTTTCTTAAAAATATAATTATTAGTGATAGTCAAAGTAAACATTAATGAGACATTTATAGATAAACTTTTTATTTCTAATTTTGAATACTTACTGATATTTCGTGTTGAGATGTAGAGTTTACTTTCAGAATCATATATACGTAACAATACAATGCGTCAATATACTCATAAATTCAGAATTCATTGAAAAAAAGGACTTTGTTAGAAAATTAATGATCTGAAGAAACGTACGAGTTACGAAGTCTTTGATTGTGAATAATACTTGTAAGTTATAGTACAATTTCCTCAAATGTTTTCTCCGCATGTCTAACTTTCTTGTTGGTTTGACACTCAGATAATTCAAAGATGCTTATTATAATAACGTCTTTACGTTTTGAGAAGTTTGAATTATAGAATGCATGCTAGTGTTTACAAAGTTATGAAAATAAATGAATAAATTTCTCTATAGCCCTTAGATTAATAACTATAGGGGCTATTTTAACATTGCTTTCGGATGTCTGATTATGATCTTCTGTTATCTATGATGCAATTTCTGCGAAAGGAAATGTGAAAATCAATCATCCAAGTGTGTGGAATCGTCGGATATACACGATACCAAATCTAGACTGATGGAATACGACGTAAATTGTGATAAAAGTACATTAGAGGAAATAAAGAACTTCCAGACAAAGTGGTTATTCCATGTGGATAGAATAGACTTCACATTGAAAAAAAACGATATGACAGAGAACACTCACAGAAAAGACGCCAGAACAAGTACTAAAAACTTTGAATGTAAGGTCTAATCTAAAGGAGACTAATTCTAGTTGAAAACGATAATCTATTTGTAAAGAAACTATTACCCAAAAAGAACTAGCCCGCTGAGATGAAAGGGTCGCATGCTACACCCACAAGTTATCTTGAAATTCCGCAGCGGAGTGGGGAGAGGAGGGTTCTACCTAACTCACGACTTAAAAGGGCGCATCAACTATTGGTATGAACTTATCGTCCCAAAGCGTGGCACGAGGAATACGATTGATTCGGAGGTACGAGGTACGAGGTAGCATTGTATATTGATACGTGCCGTTTTGAGTTTGACCTAAGTATCCCAACGCGCCGCGCTATTCAGCGTTGAGCAATGACTAGGAAGATCGTGTATTGTGATAAGCCAGAAAGACCGCCGTTTTTATATATGTGAAATATAATTGTGTAATTTAGGCATACGGAATGGGGAAAAGTCATGGAGTACAGGTCGTCAGGGTGCCCAGTAAATAAACTAGCCGCGAGACGACGACTAAATATGATGACATGCTGGAATAGGAAGAATCAAAGCTCCGTGAAGGGAAAAAATGAATGGAGGGGATGTAATCATTCAAAATAATTCAATTTCGATATCTTACGACGCAAGCAGCCGACCGAGTCACATCAGCTTGGTACTTAACGAACGCCATCAGATGAGCAGAGCAAGACTTCAATTATGTAAATATTTATAGAACATAGTTCACGTCGGTGTGAACTATGTTCTAAGGCGAGTTTTCTATGGCGTGCTCTAGTGGGAAATGGTACCAAGTAAAACTGGTAGCAAGTAAAAAAGCTACGGTATCAAGTAAACTTGCGCGAGCAATACAAGCAGCAGGGCTGAACGATGAAGCTTCCGCGTCGCAGCGGCATGTACGCACGGGGAGGCGACGGTGGCGGCGGCGGAGTCACCATGCGTGTGCCCGCGCACGGGCATTTCCTGCACCTGCCGTGACGTCACGCGAGCTCGCGCTACCCCTCCTCTTCCCCTCTGACGCGCGATCGTCATCACGCGGCGAAGCCTTTACGAGCGACGACTCGTCGCATGTCGCTCATCCATTCCCGTGTTGGTTCATTCGACTCCCCCCTCCTCCTCCTCCTCCCCCGCAGCTCACATACAAAACTCGGGCCCCGTCGCGCATAATCACACATCTCTCTGTGTGTTTAGTTATGAAGGAAGGAAAATGCGAACGTAATTGAGCTGTAACGGAATGAAATACATAGACATTGAAGAGATCCTAACATCCGATTACTCCGTAACAATGTAGTATACTAAATGGTTTCTGGTCTGGGCTATTAAATGGCGATGAAATGCAAATAGTCGATGTAATGCACACAGAAGCAGCTACGATCTTAACGTGCAGTGGAAACTGTGAGAAAATACTATTAAATGAAGTGGAATTTATAGGTGTAAGCACAGCTCGGTGAACCAGATTGAAACTCACGTTGGAAGTGTAATATGCTTTGCTCTGAAACTATAACTCTAAATAATCTTCTCTGAGAAGGAACGATCGTGTCTAGTTACCAGCATATTTCCTGGCAGGGGAACGAATTTTGACGATGAATGTTAAGGGTACAAACAAGAAAATAATATAAGATCGAGGTATTTAAGTGTTTATTATATTCCATTCTCAAATAAAATTACCAGGTATGATCTTTTAAAAATATTATATTGTTGCTTATTTGAGTTACTTTATTATATTAATATTAAAAATATTGACTTAAAGTTTTAAAAGTCGTGGTTTTACGTGTAAAAATATTTTATCTCTAAAGATAATATTTGAATGAATGCGTTTTGTTTAAACTAACGCATTCGTTACTTAGCTATTTCAAACCAGAAATATCAAATGACTGACAATCAACAACCGTAAATGTTGTCCGAGCAATAATGATCAAAAAAACATTCTGGAGGCCTTTGCGTGAACTTTCGAATACACTACAGAATTCATTCAACTGGGCAAAGCTGGTGCGACCTCGGCCTGCATATCCGTGACTTGAAGCCCTCTCTCGCCCGTGGCCTCAGCATGAGACGCATGGGGCGTCAGGGGCGTGGGAGGAGGAGGAGGCGGTGGTGGCGAGCGGGGCGCCAGAATGGGCTGGGTTAATGGCTGGCCCAGGACGCGGGACGCGGGGGGCGTGCGGGCGAGGGTATAAAGCCGAAAGTGCTGGCCCGCCGCAGGAAGTATTTCATGTGCCGGTGGAGCGAGGGGAATGGGGGTGAGGGGCAACGGGTGAGAGGCAAGCTGGGGGGGCATGGTGCGAGGAGTGTGAGGGGAGGTGCAAAGGGTGAGAGCCGTTGGACAAGGGGAGAAGAGCGTGGGACGAGCGGCGAGAGGTGTAGGGCGAGGGGCGTAGGGCGAGGGGCGTAGGGCGAGGGGCGTAGGGCGAGGGGCGTAGGGCGAGGGGCGTAGGGCGAGGGGCGTAGGGCGAGGGGCGTAGGGCGAGGGGCGTAGGGCGAGAGGCGTAGGGCGAGGGGCGTAGGGCGAGGGGCGTAGGGCGAGGGGCGTAGGGCGAGGGGCGTAGGGCGAGGGGCGTAGGGCGAGGGGCGTAGGGCGAGGGGCGTAGGGCGAGGGGCGTAGGGCGAGGGGCGTAGGGCGAGGGGCGTAGGGCGAGGGGCGTAGGGCGAGGGGCGTAGGGCGAGGGGCGTAGGGCGAGGGGCGTAGGGCGAGGGGCGTAGGGCGAGGGGCGTAGGGCGAGGGCGTAGGGCGAGGGGCGTAGGGCGAGGTGCGATGGGCGAGAGTTGAGGGGCGTGGGGAAGGTGGAAAGGGCGAAGGGCGCGGGGAACGAGGGGCGAGGGACGTGGGACGTGGAGCAAAATGCAGGGGGGATGATGAGGGGGAGAGGGCTAAGGTTCGGGTGCGGCGGTGCGAGGGACGAGAGGCGAGTAGCCTGGTGTAAGGTGCATAGGTGAGTGACGAGGGGTGAAGGGCGTAGAGGCGTGGTGCGACGGGGCAAGGGTCGAGGGACATGGTGCGAGGGGCGAGAGACCAGGTGCGATGAGAGAGGGGCATGGGAGGTGCAAAGGGTCAAGGGAGAAGGGAGGGGAATGAGGGCCCAAGGGCAAGGGACGAAGAGCGAGGGGCGTGGGGCAAGATGTAAGGGGCATGGTGCGAGGGGCGGAGGACAACTTGGGTGGAGGGAGATGCAAAAGGCGGGATGCAAGAAGCGTGGGACGAGGTGGATGTGTGGGTGACGAGGGACGCGGGACGTGGGACGTAGGGCGGAGGGCAAGGTGCGAGTGGATTTTCGCAGTACGATGGAAGAGTTGGGTGCGCGGGGTCGGACGTGAATGTTCGAAGCCGAGGGACCACGGTGGAGGGGAAGCGAGACCGATGCTATGGCAGCCGCGCAGGGAGGCTGCTCCTGTGGGAGTGACGGCCCAAGAGCGCATTTTGCCTCACGGGCTGCTGTGGCAACGATAAATCCGCAATGGCGGGTCACACATCAATGATTCCGGGCAGCGTTTAAAACGCTCACTACCGACCACAGTAGGGACGAGTAGCGAAAGTAAACGATGTCTAGATGGCCGTGCAAAAGAAAATATAAATTTGAAAGGGGCTCAGTAGACTGACGGTCCAAGCTGATGGAAATGAAATGTGAAAAATAAATTAGCACATTGCCCATAAAATGCGGTTTTTCTTTCAATTTGATGTATGGTGACCTACTTTTATGAGAATTCAATTATTTGTATTTTACTACATTCATACATAACTAATTATTTTTTATGGGATGTTAGTGAAAGAAAACCATGTGAGTTGCGTTTTGAAAATCTTTCAGTTCAGAAATTTTACATTAAATTACTCTTTCTGTGAGTTGAGGAAGTATTATTAAAAGTATAAAATTTATATTTATAATACTTAGCACTTAATTAATAGCAACTTAAATTATATGAGCTTATGCAGTCGATTACCAGGTATCCCTCAGCTTTTATCACTATCATCTGTTAAGCAGCTCCGACCAGCAATCGCTCCAGTGGTTTAAGTATTTTTGTAGTCAACACAACAACAGAGACACATTTACATTTATATAAGAGATTAAAACTGTCTTAAATTTACGCTGTATGTTTGGTGCTGTATTGGATGATAAATATAATACTGACATTAAATTACTAAAGCATAAATACGTATGTTACATGAGAATCACCATTGTGTAATAATACGAGTAACAATTAACTTATTTTTAGTTCAGAAAAAAGAGACATTTCTCGTTTTTTGATTACATCTCGTAAGTAAATTGACAAGTTCTTCGGAGATTGATAGGTTTCAATAAATTAGTGACGTCCATATCATCAGTTTTCTTTTCATTCACCCCTAGTTAATGAAACTGATTCGATTCAGTTTGTGACGACCGTCTCTTATTTGACATTTGCAATCAGCGAATAATAGACGCGCTGGAATGTCATCCGGAGGCCTTTGACTTTGTGGATGCGAAATGTCTGGACTTTATTCCAGCGCTCGTGCTTGCGTTCCTGAGGGGATCATAGCTTTTGTTCAGCCATCACGTCATCCCATTGGGACACCGTTCTTCCAGAGGGGCAATTACGCCTTGTTTTAGTGCCGTCCGAAATCACCCAAGCTTCAGTGCGCGCATTCGGCTCCGCGTGTTTGTAGGTCTCTCCGATTATTCGAGCTCCGGAATGTTCCTTTTCCTTTTTTTTTGTGTGAATAATGATAGTCGTCCCTTTTCCCCTGAGATATTGTTGTAATTGTATAGTGCAAGAATGGAATCTAAAGAAAGGAATCTTCTTTTTCTGTCCCCCGTTCTTATCACGGTCTATCCGTTCCCATCTTCTTTTTTTCCCCAAAAGCCTGCCGACTTTTGTATTGAATGCCGTTGTCGACTTGACTGCGTATCGAGTATAGGGCTCGGGGAAGATGTGAAAGAGGGAGCCCTCATTTAAATTTCATGAAGAGTGGACTCCCCGAAGTTTACATTGTAATGGATCGACCTTAATGCTGAGAGCCTCTGCTTGGGGGGTTGATCGATGGATTCCTGCTTCAGCCGGCGGCGAAGGACACCGGTGACAGACGCGCATCGCCGCGCGCCGGTGATCGAAGATGAAAGTGCCCACAGGGTAAGACGCGTACTTTAGAAATCATTGTAGGGCGAAGTCGCCTTGGCGCTGTAAGGCGAGGTTTGATGCCTGATATATTAAATGGTAGATAGAATTACAATCTTATTGTGGTTTTGAGAGTTTGTAACGTGAGGGATTGCAGTTGGATGATGAATTACATGAAGATGTTATTTAGAGAGTAACTCCAGATTTGAATACATTTATTTATCGAATACGTGCCCGATGACTTAATATTGCATGCTATGTATTACCCATTCCCATTCGCGTAAAATAAATTGATATTGGATGATATTTATACTTAGTTGTTTTGTATGTTGAAAACTTCTTTAAATAGGTCATTTTTATATAAAAAGATGTTAATCATAGAGGATTTTCGCGGTAAACATAGTTTTGTCGCTACAAGAAACGAATTGCAACAATTTAATTTATCTTAAAGGACTTTACGTTAACTCAGTATCTCGAAAAAAAATGAATATGAGATTACAAATACTTGTATGACATATAAAAGTTCATTGTATCAAGTTAAAGACTCTAAACTGACATAGGTTAACAATAAATATTACCATTTCTGTAATGTCCCCTTCGGAACTTGTTTTTTTCGGGCATTAGAAGTCATTTACACACAAAAGACGTATTACGGGCAAACGGTTTATGAAACTTAAATGTACTGCCTTCTGTAAACGAGCATACAGTCAGGAAAATGAGGAAACTATTGGCAACTTTGAAATTTTCTAGTACATTATACCTGTGTTCTCTCAAGGAAATATTCGAAACATTTTTAGGCAGAAAATATTTTTTCTTCCCCATTAATTAATAAAAATATGTTGGAAATTTGTACTTTTTGCTTAGACGAAAAAGGATGACCACTTCCTTAAAAAGACGACGCAAGTACGTAAACAATATATCAAATGCGATCATTAAAAAGCGAACAACATATGGGGAACAACGTCATAAAAAAGGGGGGAAAATACATTATATTAGGGAAAATCCCTATTTAAAACAATATTCGGACGAACAAATGAAGGAAACGGACAGAGGAGTAATAACGTCTCTGAAACTTGCTTTGTACCACTTTTAAGGAGAGAAGAGGGAGAAGGTGGAATGCTCGGAAACGGCTGAATGTCACCACTGAGTGCGGAAAAGGCAAAAGAAGCAATCGTATTGTAGAGCAGGAAAGTATATCTGTTCTTTGCGATATCGACGAGGAACCCTCGTAGATTGTAATTATCGGGCGAAGACGGGCTCTTGGCAACAGCCCCGTGCGGCGGTGGGGACGTCTCGGGAGCCGAGGCCACCGTAGCCAGGCAGCCTGGAGGGAGGGAGGGAGGGAGTAACCTGGTGGAAAATTAAAATATTAGGAGCATCGATTGCCCCTAATGAGTGAGTCCCCTCCAGGCTTTCAGAACCGTAACCGCCAGACCCTGCCTTGCCTGCTGCGCCTTGTTTGGATTATGAGGTCGGGAAATGATGACGTTGCCACAAATACTAGCAACGGGGATGCTTTGCTTGGAAAAAAATTATGATCGAAATATGTGACATTGCTAATTGCAGAAGAAGTATATACACCTACTTTTTATTCACACTATGAATTTTTTAAAATAATTCCTCGTTCTTGAAATCTCCGTCCCTAAGATGAGAATATCAAGCTCTCTGAATTCAATTAAATTCTCCGAATTTCAAAATTACCTTTGGATAACACATTACTTGAAGAAGTATCTACTCGAGGTTTTGCTTGGTGGTAAAAAATTGTTACTGTGTAACTTTGCTTAAACTTAGTTTGATAACCAGTATAACAGCATTTTATTCTCAAATACTAAATAATCATAATTCTGATAAAAGTGCCGGTGTTTTATGAGATAAAACTTTATGTTTGACAATAATACAATAGAAGTGGAAGGGCGTGTTTCATCCCTAGAATAATTTCATCAAATTATTTTTTTCAAACTTCGTAAAACTCTCAGATATCTGATCACATGTGGACCAATGCCAGCATGTTAGCTTTTCCTACTACTGAATTACAAGCCATATGTGATATCCCACTAGCTAACACGCTCTACAAGCATTTGCCTTTCCAGAGCTTTGAAACCTGAACACAGTCAGACAGAGGACTTGGCCCAACAGGGGCCCCGTCTCACCATTTGTTTACACTGTTACCAGGCAAAGCTTCCTGATTCGTATCTTTACTGGCCGCATTTGGGGGCGGCGGTGGAGTGCGCCGCCGCTGCGATTAGAGTTCCTGGGGGTGCAGTGCTGGGCGCCTCGTCCCCTTCATTCCCCCTTCCTTTCCTGACCTCCCGCTCCCGCCCCGCCATGCCATGAGCCCCCCCCCCCGCTCCTCATCGCCTTGCACCATCTCGCTCCGCCCCGCCCGCCCCGCTCTGCCCGCCCCGCTCTGCCCGCCCCTCCCCTCCCGCCCCGCTGTGCCCGCCCCGCCCGCTCCTCATCGCCTTGCACCATCTCGCTCCGCCCCAGCCCGCCCCGCCCACCCCGCCCCGCCCCATCCGTCCGGCCCGCCCCGCCCGCCCCGCCCGCCCCGCCCGCCCCGCCCGCCCCGCCCGCCCCGCTCGCCCCGCCCGTCCCGCCCGCCCGTCCCGCCCGCCCGTCCCGCCCGTCCCGCTCCTCCCGCCCCGCTCCTCCCGCCCCGCTCCTCCCGCCCCGCTCCTCCCGCCCCGCTCCTCCCGCCCCGCTCCTCCTGCCCCGCTCCTCCCGCCCCGCTCCTCCCGCCCCGCTCCTCCCGCCCCGCTCCTCCCGCCCCGCTCCTCCCACCCCGCTCCGCTACGTCCCACCCCATCCCGCTCCGCTCCAACCCATCCGCCCCGCGCACCCCTCGCCACTCCCCACCTCCTCGCGCCCGCTGTTGGTGTAATGCTCCTCAACGCGGTGCGCCGGTCGTTTCCTTTCAACGCCTGGGGAGACGTTGGCGCTTCGCACTCACAGTGGTAGCATGTGCAATCCTAGGCGAACATACTCCGAAATTGAAATTGACTCATCGGCGGGAACAAAGTTGTTATTTTGTTTGTGTTATGAGGTTATGGAAAGTTTGGCTGACTAGGCATCTGCTTTCTTGAGATTTGTTTGGAATATTACTTGTCAAAAGAAGTATAGTTCGAGTATTCTTCACTGTATCTATTGCATATTCAGTTAATAAGTACTGTTCGCACACTCATCAAATCGCTTTCTTATTATTCATTGCTCTATCGGCATGAAAACTAGTAACCTACTACACTAATATTATTTTATTATTTTAGTATCCTCGCCAAAACTAAAAGTATGGTGTTCGTGCATTGCTAAGATACGATGTTACGTACTATTTCTGTTCACTATTTTATACGGTCAAACTATGGTTTAATATGGAAAGAGATGGGTTAGTTGCCACTTTTTGGATATTTTTGCAAATTATTTTTGTTAACATAATTCAAATATATAGAGCATTTCCTTTTGTACGCATAAACTAAGCAGTGTGTTCTCTGAAAAATATGAATAAATATTCTATTGTATTATTTCTTCGAGTCATTAAAATATCTAAAAGAAGAAGTCAGATGTTCCCTGCAGTGACATGCCCCACCCAGACACAGGGAGTCGGTCATGCGTACACCAAAAAATGTGTAGACGGCTTACTATAAGGAAATTGTGAAAATGAAGTGCTCTGTGAGATGATAAAGCTGTATTTTAATGTACTATATTGTAATATTCATTTTCTTAAAACATTATTGCAAAGAAGAAACAATATGTCTAATCTATAGTCTCTCTCAGCAACGTGTGTAGGTGTTCGAGTTTTAGACCGAAGAAATGCGGTCCAAACATATAAACATGAAAATTGTACTGCAAAAAACCAATAACAATAAATGAATGACTAATGACCTATATCAGCAACAATTCTACTGAACAAACCAACACAAAATGGTTTTCCAAAATGTAGTACGCGCACTGTTCAAGAGCTACAAATAAAATGCCCTCGTATAACACTGCAGTAAATTAAATATTTTAACAAAAACAGTATTTACGAATACTGGAAGAATATAATCTAGTATGTATACAATGCAACAGTTATTTACATTCTAACAATTTAAAAAAGTTCTGTCCCTTAACGCAACATGTGAATAACAAATATTTAATGGCAGTCGTTCTCTTCCTTGTAGCCTTGTTGTCACATGAAATCAGCTATACCTTAAGGCGTGTCACACTGAGTACGGAAATTGTCTCGGTGTGAGACTAGATGAGTACGGGAATTGTCAGTGTGAGAATAGATGGAGTAACACAGTTAAATATTGGCATTTTCGGTGAAAATAGAAACTTTTATTGCTTGTGGATTTGTCTCAAGTTTATAGGAATCTACCAAAATCATAGAAACATCTTGCATAGTTTTTTATCCAATTTCTGCGCGCCTTTGCAATTAATAATGTAGAGAAATAAGCAGGGACCGGACTATACTGCAAATGCACATTTTCTCCTCAGTCAGAAAGTGTATTCAGCTCATTTGGTACAACTATAAAACAATAAATTTCCAATTTTATCAGCATAATTTAATAGCTCGTATAATTTGCATTTTGCCAGTTTTCTGAGTAAGAATAATATTTTTGCAAATTGCTAATTATTCTGCACATTTCCCTTGGCAAAATGTATAATTGCACACACATTTATTTACTGAAATCCGTAAATTTTATTTTCATTCTTACGTGGTTCATTGTGTTGATTTTCTGTAACTGAATTCCCCAAGATCTTTAAGTGGTAATCATGATTGTTGCGAGTAATATATCCCCTCTTGAATGTTGGCTGATGAACCCTTCAGTGCTGATTGTATAGGCTTCGGTCCAACACATCACAGCGGGAATACCTCCCTCTTCTAAATATTTACAACAGTGGTTGTGACACAAAAAATGATTAACTTTTGTCAGTATGAAGGTTTGTACACTTAGCATATTTTAGTGCATATTTTCAAAGGTTTTACTGCATAAATACTTTCCCATTTAATGGATAAATAGAGCAGAGAAATCTGATATCAAATAATAATTAATTCACCTAAAATGAGAAGAAATCAGATCCAACCTTGCGGCAGCCACTTTAACCTTGAAAAAAATCAGTGTTGCTCCTACAATAATAAAATCCCGTCTCCCCAAAGATCCGTTCCACCCCTCATAACTTAAATGTTTATCTCACCACTCATTATATCTCGCTTTCTTCTTCTTACTTACAATTTCACAAAATTAACAACATTCATCACAGAGATACCCAGTGGGGATGTCCTTGATCAGAAATAGGAATATGATGGTGCGCTGGTTTACGGTTACTCCTCACTTCGAGCCACTATAGATTGTTATACTACATAAACGCTATTCGCGTGTAAAGTGGTATTTCCACTGATCTGGTTAAATAAATTAAAAAAGAAGATCCAGCCACCGCTTAAGTGATAATGAGTGCCCCTTCCCCGTCACGCATCGTCCGGCATGCACTTCCGCGTTGCGCTGCCACGCGCCGCAGCCGCCAGCGAAGATTGCACGTACGCCGCCCACTGCGCGCCTGGCGTCGCCGGCGACAGCGGCGCGGCGGAAACGATACGGCGACGGTCCTCGAACGAGAATGTCCCTCTATCTGTCCGCGCATCTTAATAGAAGCCCCGTCCCCTCTCCCCGCCCTCCTCCTCCCCCTCTGGCGCGGCACGGCGCGGTGCCTCCGGAT
The DNA here is from genome assembly GCA_031308135.1 of Acheta domesticus. NCBI lineage: Eukaryota > Metazoa > Arthropoda > Insecta > Orthoptera > Gryllidae > Acheta > Acheta domesticus. Next base: position 32,090,733 of record JAHLJT010009419.1, on the reverse strand, counting down.
TCCTGGCCGCGTCCTCTCCGCTAATCCCGCGACCCGCGTTCGTCCTCCCACGCCCTCGTCTCTCTCCTGTCCGCGCGCGCGCGGGCGGGCGCCTGCCGTCTCTCCGGTTCGCTGTGGAATGTGAAGCAATGTCCTTTATTGAAATAGCGCTGCCGAGGGCGGGATGAAAACAACTTTTCTTGTTTAATGGTTCTTCTTTCCTCGGTCGTTTTCTCTCCTTATTGGAAAGAGGGAACCGTTAGTAAATCGACTTTTTCAGCCTCTTTCAGCGCGCGCCCGCATTCCCGCTGTAGAGAATGTGACAGCCATTTTACTTTGTGCCGTTTGGATCGGCGATATACTTCATTCTTTGGCGAATATTGAAAAAAAAAGTCACATTGTTCGGCTTATCGCGGTTGGTCTACTTTTGGTGGCGTTTAATATGCGAGATGATTTCATGGGTTCTGGAGACACGCTGCTTCTTTCGATCGTTCAGAAGGTAAGAGTTATTAGAAAATACTCGTATATTCAGGGGGTAGCCAGAAGTTCATGCATGGGAAGAAAATTACGAATTGAGGCATTTAATGAGGGTGAGCTAACCCACAAAAATTCAAAATATCTATTTATGCGCGTATTCGATTATGAACAAATTGAATCTATTAATGAATACAAGTTTTGAATTTTGTAGGTTAGCTATCTCTCTCTTACTGGATCATTAAATTGATATTAATTTTGGTTACGAATTATGAAGAAATATCTCACAAAAACGAATATGCTTGGAATTCCCTGAAAACTTTTGTGGATTTTCACCTGAAAATTGAAATGAAAAAAAAGTAATAACTTAACAACACTCGTATGTTGAGAACCAATACTTGTATTTTAGAGCCATTACTTTCATGTTGAGAGCTAATATGTATGTTGAGAGACGATACTCGTATGTTGAGAGACGATACTGGTATGTTGAGAGACGATACTGGTATGTTGAGAGACGATACTCGTATGTTGAGAGACGATACTCGTATGTTGAGAGACGATACTCGTATGTTGAGAGACGATACTCGTCAAAACCGACATAATTTGTTTTGTGTTACTGCATCTTAGGTGCTTCAATATTAAATAAATCTCTTTTCCTGAACTTCATCACATACGATGCAAACATTTACGATTCCTGTTACGTTCCAAGTTATGTAAGACTTACAAAATATTGGCTTCACCCTATTGTTTCGCGAATTGAGTAGGATTAGTGTTGCGTGTCAAGGCCCCAGCTCTCAGGACTAAACTCGTCCCTCCGGCCATTGGTGTGTCAGGGGTCGCCAGAGGCAAAACGGCAGATCGCAGTGATCGGCGCTTGAGGTGTGCGACGGCTCGCCCCACCCCACGCGCGCCCAGCGCTGTCAAACGTCCAGCCGGAGCCTCGCGAGCCACGGGACGGCGGCATACATTATTCACAAACGCCCACGCCCACATCGGAATCGTGTACGAGGTGACCTGACATTCACGCGCCTGTACGCCCTCCGCGGTCACGCTCGGTCCGTCTGGCTCCACTTGCCTTGCATCCTCTACTTCTTTTTGAAGATTTTGTTCGTTCATATTCATCATTTTTCCTCATATTTGATACCAATTACACTCCTCCATCAGATTAAACATTACATTTCCACATGAACGTGAATTTCAGCGAAAATATCTTATGTTTCAGCAACGTGTGTAAGAGCTAATTGTTATGAATCTCATGAACTTATGTCCCGCCAACAGTGTTTGCATCCGCAGATATCCGGGAGAATTGGTATCTCCCTCAAATTCAGCGTCCGCTGTTTTTCACTAACCCAACATTGCTGTCCGTTCGCCTCTCTCTTGAGGTAATTTAAATAAAACACTTAATATAATAAATATATACAATATTTCTTTTGAATAATGAACTTTTGCAGAACATCTTTACACGATATGAAAACGATTTCATAATATTTTTCTGAATTTATGTTCATTAGTACCTTGCAATGCCAAAGAACTTCTGGTGTTCAAATACGATATTATCTTCATGATTTTGACAAAACTTTTTCGAAAATAAAAATATATTTAGATTATGAATAGACACTCAATCAAAACAAACATTTTAAATGATTGCGTTGGAGGAAAACAAGCATGTCTCTAAAAACGGGTACTTCACGAATTTGTTTGAAGCAACTTCAAGTGCTTTCCAACCACTCACATGCTCCTTCCTGTTCTTTATTTCCAAAGAACTTTCTCGTTTCGCGATTTCAGCAAGCCTGGTTTGTTTCCATGTAAGCACATCCTTGCAGAAACATCGTGTATGCTTCCAAACATTTTCGCCAGTTCGCTGCCTGCGTCGAGAAAGGCAGCCGGGATCCAGCTGGAGAAGTTTCGATAACATTTCGAGATTTGTTTTGAAATTTTGCTCTCCCCGAGCTGGGCTGGAATATGAACCAGCGAAGCGAGAGGAAAACTTGGTCTGTGGAACGAAGGTCCTTCGAAGGGTACTGGTAGAGGGGCGTGGCTGCTGTTGAGGACAATGCTGAGAGCAGTGAGAAGTCGCGCATGTAGGAGGTGCGGGTCTCCCAGAGGGTTAAAATTGAATGATATGAGTTAAAATATATGAGGATCACTGGTTTACAGTCGCAAATTATTCTTTCCCCCTAGACATGATTCATAGAGAATAGAGTTGTGGAGTGGATAATGGTTTCTTTAGTTACACCGAAATTATGTTCTGGAATTTGTATCAGAATGTTGACCTACATAGTAGTTTTTACCAGGTGCATTGTCAAATCAGTTTTATTTTGGATAGACGGATTTAAGAGAGTTGCAGTGAACATTAGAGATGTGCAGTGTTAGAGAAACAGTCTTAATAAAAACTTTAATAATGATGCCTCCCATTTTTCCAAGTCGACCGAGACAGTGATGAACAGTTCCATTGATACCCGGAAACTTTGAGTCTCGTCGGATCCACACCTTTCCTACAACTGTTTTAGGTAAGCGATATTGCAAGTTCAAGGGTGGGGGCACTAGCTCTGATTACACCCCTGGAGGAAGCAAGACGCATTGTTTTTGCACATATTTCACCAATTCATTCGGGAATGAATCTCATTTCAATTCATTTAAACGATGCCTTATTTTGCGTGGCGAGACTCAGCCTCTTGGGCGCGCTCTTTCGTGTGACCACGCAAATTTCGCTACGTTCCTTTCACCATCTAGCAGAGAAAGAAGGTATTACTTGGGCGACGAAACAAACCATTTGAATTTAACTTAGAGACTTCTTTTAGGTTTGAGGATATTTTACATTTGGTAAATCTATAATGTGGGAGAGCCGTCTTTACATCCCCTCCGAGTGTACGAAAGATGTTTTTACCCATTTTTTTAATCCATGGCTTCGATTGGGTTTGAACCCGCAAACTTGGGTATAGAGCCCAATACGCTCACCGTTATCTCACCAAAGCCACTAACACTCTTTTTTGTACTTCCGCGGACGAAAGACGTAAGTAATCACTCGTTTTACGTTTTTTCTGGGAGCGAGTGTACCAATTCGTACAAAGATCCTCATAAACGTGCTCGCCCCAGTGGACCGGGTCGCGGGCGTTCCATGCTGCTGTAAACGCGAAGGGCAAGGTCTTAGGGGCGGGGCCGCTGCGTGGGAGAGCCACTTTGCCATGGATGTGTGCATTCTCTCACACTACAGTAAGAAGTGTAAGCGCCGACATAAGGTCGAGGATCTCTCGGCTAATGGGAGCCAGGCCGAGGGCGAGGACGAGGATACGGCGGAACAGGAAGTGGGCGAGGACCTTAATGACGCGGAGAGAGCGCGCCAAGGATGAGAGCGGGAGGGGGTAGAACGACGAAGCGGTCGGTTGGAAAAGTAGAAAGATGTGGCAGATGATGCGAAACATAGAATAAAAGACGAGGCGTGTGGTATTAAAGAAGAATTTTCAAAATGTGAATAATGATTTAAAGTGAGGGGAGAGAATGATATGCACATCAAAGAATTTGTGGGATGGCGAAGACTTACCACTTACAGTAGATGTGAAAATGATGCGCGTAGATGTAAAAATAACGCAAAATAGCATAAAATTACGACTCTAATTTAAAAGAAATATAGAACGGATGACGGAACGTTTGAAAACAGAAGTCTTGGAACGGAATAAAAGTTAAGGATGATATGTAGTGATCATTCCACGCAGGGGGTAGAACTTAATGAGTAAATATGATCTAGCAAAGTTTGGATTTTAGTTATATCCTTGAAATACATTTGGTATAAATCATCAGAAACTACTAGAAAAATATTATATTTTGCTATCATTTTCGCAATATTTATTTGTCGAATATGTCTTTCCAATTTTATGACTTTTGGCTACATAGTATAGTGTGCTGTCATTCTAACAGTCTGGTGAAAAGAAACTTGCAAGAGATGGCTGAAATAATAGAATTATGTTAGTTACAATATAATTTTTATACCTTTTAAGTACAAATTACACAAAATTCTGCGTAACTTATTATCACTTATAGTTAAAGTTATCTACAATAAATATTTCACCTTTTGTTCCGGTAAAAATGTGTTAATGCTTATCCTGTGACAGCGACAACTCTCATTGCTCTATAAAATTCACCAAGGAAAGAAATGTTGCAAATCTGCTTCGTACTACTACCGGATACAATTTAGTTTCCCCTCGGAGAAAAATTTCATAGAGTCCGTTCTCTTTATTACAAGAAAAATCTTTTATATTTTTCCACCACTAGTTTATACACGTATGACCATAACACTACGAGTAATCGTGCCTATTTTTGCACGGGACGAATAAAAGAGAAATTGCCTGCTTTTGTGACTCAGGACACGTGTGCGTAGTCAAGCAGGATAGCCAACAGTAAAACGTGCAGAGCGTTGCCTGGGGGTAGTTGGCCGGTTCGCGAAGGCGACGACGCTTCTGTATGATGATGTCCGAGGAAAATATGTTGAGCATCTCGTGAAGGGCAAGCGCGGCGAGTGAGGGCGGCGGAGGGCGAGCGAAAGTGCCGTCGCGCCATCTGAGCGGAGACCGAGCAATGCGGGAGCGAAGTACGTGACGGGTGTTTATGGTACCGAGCAATGACAGCGCGTTACAAAGATACTGTAGATGTGGGAGAGGCGGAAGACAGCATTATGCGGACGGTGACATTCGGGCGTGGGCGCAGTGAATAAGATGGAGAGGCGTCTTGCGGGAACAACATTAGAGGTTGACATGCTTGTCTACTCGTGCTGGGAATGGTAGGGATCGTTCGGGAAAGGAATGAAATGCGGGCCGCAAGATGAAAAACGGCGGAGTGTAACAACATGGCAGAGGCGTCCGAAATAATGGGGACGGTAGAAACGGAGATGGTGGAGGTGATGGGAATATAGTGTTAGGACTTTGGGGACTTTGTAGCCAGCAGATGGGGCAGGGCACGACGTGGTGGAGGAGGAAACACTGACCGGTTTAACAGGGGTTGCGGAGACATTGGGGAACAGCGGTGAGAAGACTGATGGGTTAGGCGTGGAGAGGACTGCGGAAGCGACGGAGACATTAGAGGCATAGCAGGAAGAAGAATGATGGGTTAGGCGTAGTAAAGGATGCTGGAGGATGCTGGTATGGAAGATGGAGGTAGTGATTGAAGAGGAAGCAATGATGTGGGTTATGGACGCGAAAGAGAATATTGAGTCTGGAGAAGTGAGTGAGGATGTGAAGGCTAGAGAGGCTATTGAAGCTAGGCTAAGAGGATATTAAGGCTCGAGATGCGAGAGAGGATATGAAGGCTGGATGGGCGTGAGAGGATACGAAGACTGGAGAGGTGAGGGCCGTGAGGACGTGAAGGCCGGAGAGGCGAGAGATGTGAAGGCTAGAGCGACGGGAAAGGATATGAAGGCTGAGAAGTGAGAGAGGAAATGACGGCTGGAAGGGCGATAGAGGATTGGAAGGCTGGAGAGATGTGAGAGGATATGACGGCTGGAGAGGTGAGAGAGGATATGACGGCTGGAGAGGCGAGAGGGGATATGAAGGCTGGTGAGACGTGAGAGGATATGAGGACTGGGGAAGACTGTAAGACCATGAAGAGAGGGAGAGAGCAACGAAGCGGAAGAGGCGGAGCAGGCCAAGGGCCCTGGGCGCCGCCAAGGGTGAAGGTTGACTTATATGGAGCGAGGCCGCGCTCGTGCTTATGCAAAAGCAGTTTTACTGCCGTCGCCGTCGGGTTTATATCTCCGATGCGAGCGCTCCCAGCGGCGACAGTGGGAGAACGGCAAGGGTCTTCGCATCCGTGGGACGTAGCACCTTCGCTTGCTACTAATTCTGACCCTTGCGTGAGTCACTTTGTTCTGGCCTCAGAACTTCATGAAGAGGCTTCTTAATACCGACAAATGCGAATGAGCTGCTCATTTGTATAAAAAAAACTCATTACATAATTCAAAGTCATACGCAGGAATTAATGTTTTTTAATACTTTCATTTTCATTTTCTAAGAGTTTAAATGCGACTACCTTGTAGAAATAAAATTTTTATTATTAGTTATACTTCTTCTGCTCTACTAATACAATAAAAATGGAATTTTCGCTGTTGTTTATGCTTTTAAAATTATATTGAAACAAAAAATTGAGCACAAAATATTTTTCGCATTCTTGTAATCTTGTCGGATACCGTGCCCCATGTTATTCTGTCACATCATTATACTTTTTCTCGAGGTACTCATTTTCTTCAGGGTCGCGATATTTACATTTGCATGCTGACCCTTTTCAGAGGAAATGCCCGACAGTTATTTTGAAGTCAAAATGAAACATTAGGTGTGTTCGAGCATTCGTGCTTTTCGTGAGGGTGTGCGTTATCGTGAAGGTGAAATATTGGTGTGCTTAAAGTTAAGTGACAGACACGATAACGTTCCTAAAATTCGATATTACTTTCTCAACATGGAAACGTCATTATTGTTTCGGTTACACCTGAAAGGAAAAAAATCCTTATGCCTTATATATTACGCATTACAACTGATATTCATTTAAGTTGTTGACGCACTTGGGATTAATAAATTTGCTTATTTGCAGGTTACAATAATATTTTAAAAAATATTGGTTCTATTTTATGAGGTAATACTACGAGTACACTTTGAAGATTTTTTTACAACCGATTTTTTGTATTGATGAGCAAACGTAAACATTTCTTTCAATGTGTTTTTTCTTCTCCGATACATCGTTTGAAAATATATTTTCTACCGGGAAAGATTACGGCTGAACCCCCGTGATCAGAAGTTGGAACCACCTTCCGGAGTGGGTATCGGGGACGTTGTCAGGAAACCGGGAGAAATGGCTTAGGGTATCAATGGATGTGTCTGCAGTGTCTCTGACCGGAAGGTCTTAGGTTCGAGACCCGACGGTGGCAAGATTTTCGGCATTAGCTAGACAGCTAGGACAAATTCAGTCGCTCTCTGGAGGATAATTCTAACGGCCGGCTGCTCTGATCAGTAGTTTTGTGTGGTTTCTCGGACAAATACCAGGCGGATGCCGGAGCAGTACCCCAAGGGCCATTGACCGCGCGCGTTCTTTCCTTTCTCATCTTTGTCCTATTACACCTCTTACACACACCTGCACTACACTACCACTCATGCTGGGAGACCGGTCGGGAGCTTAGAGGTTATCCCGGCTGGGGGGCTGCCCCGCTGGTGAGATACCTTGTTGGGGAAAATCTCGCTTGCTGATAGGTAGTTCGGCGCCGGACGGCAGTGACGGAAGATCATCGCCACCTCTCGAGGAAAAACACACATCTCACACTTACGGGACTAATGACCTTAGCAGTTGACACGCGCGGAATCAGCAATCAATCAATAAAAAAAACGTTGACAGGAAAGATGTTGGTGTGTAGGCTGGCGGCGGTGGGGAAGTGCAAACGCGTGGACAGAGGCTGTGACATTAGCGCCAGTGGTGGCGCAGGCGGCGGAGGGGGGGTGCCGACGCCTTCGCGCTCCGGTGGCCAGCGCGCGCGACCTAGCGACGCGACGGTGGGAGCGCTGGTGGCGGCGGTGCGGCGGTGGCGGCCAGTGGCGCGCGAGACCTGGATATCTGGCCGCGCGCGCTCAGGAGACGCTCTAGAGCGGAAGGCGGCCTTGTGTGCGCTCGTTGTAGGAATGAGCGGACGCAACCATGCCGTCAGATCGATTGATTAATTGATTGTTTCCGGGCGGATCAACGACTGAGATCATTATTCCTCTAAGTGTAGTGCATGCTTTTTCATCGTGATGTGGGGGAGATCTCTAGTTGGACGGCGAGATCCGGCGCTGACCTACCGTCGACTAGCGGTGTTTTCCCCAACCAGGTATCTGCCACCAGCGGGGCACCACTCCACGCCGGGACAAGCTCTAAGCCCCCAAACAGTCTCCCGGCATGTGTGGTAGTGTAGTGAATATAAACGTAAGTGTAAGTGTTTGTTAGTAAAGGATAAGATAAGACAAGGAATGGGAAGGCAAGATCGTGCGCAGTCCGGCATTCGCCTGATGTTGATCGGAGAAACCACGGAAGACGATCATAGCAGCTGACCGCTAGAATTCTCCTCCAGACAGCGACTCAATTCGACATATCTGACAAGCTAGTGTCGAAAATCCTGTCGCCGTCGGGACTCAAACCAGGACCTCCCGGTTAGAGGCACTGCAGTGGCATCAGCTGATGCACTGACCAAACCTCTCCTGGTCCATGTCATCAGGATTCACCTCAAACGTTTTATGCTTAAGCAAATAATAAATAAAAAGCAAACAATAAATAAACATTTATATAATATTGTGAGTGTGTTTGTGTGTAGAAATAATCTAGGATGGTAGAAGTAATCACAATAAAAGTCAGTGCCATTTCAAAATAGAAACGAAGTGAATTATCCACACACATGAGGAACACCAATGAAAGTTACTTAAAAAACTGAAGAGCAAAGTAAAAGGCATGAATTTTGTAGACAAAGAAACAAAAAGATACTTAAGTATGGGACAACTACAAAATGTACAAGTTTTGAGGGAGGATGGAAGAACCGAATGATTAGCCGGAAGACGCAACCGTGCTGTTGCAATTATGATTGGAACAGAAATACAAGTCGAAGTTCGAGATTGTGCGCGGACGACATATGGAAGGCAACGAAAGTGAAGTTGGGTAAATGGGGAATGAGGTGCCGAAAGCGTTGATAAGAGATATAGACAGAGAGAGACAGAGTGAGAGTGTACGAGGGCGAGAGCGTATGACGGCGAGAGCGTATGAGGGCGAGAGCGTATGAGGGCGAGAGCGTATGAGGGTGAGAGCGTGTGAGGGCGAGAGCGCGTGAGGGCGAGAGCGTGTGAGGGCGAGAGCGTGTGAGGGCGAGAGCGTGTGAGGGCGAGAGCGTGTGAGGGCGAGAGCGTGTGAGGGCGAGAGCGTGTGAGGGCGAGAGCGTGTGAGGGCGAGAGCGTGTGAGGGCGAGAGCGTGTGAGGGCGAGAGCGTGTGAGGGCGAGAGCGTGTGAGGGCGAGAGCGTGTGAGGGCGAGAGCGTGTGAGGGCGAGAGCGTGTGAGGGCGAGAGCGTGTGAGGGCGAGAGCGTGTGAGGGCGAGAGCGTGTGAGGGCGAGAGCGTGTGAGGGCGAGAGCGTGTGAGGGCGAGAGCGTGTGAGGGCGAGAGCGTGTGAGGGCGAGAGCGTGTGAGGGCGAGAGCGTGTGAGGGCGAGAGCGTGTGAGGGCGAGAGCGTGTGAGGGCGAGAGCGTGTGAGGGCGAGAGCGTATGAGGGCGAGAGCGTATGAGGGCGAGAGAAACAGAATTTAAAGGAGGAAATGAGGGCAAAGCGCTATAATACTATGGTGTGCGCAACGGCGCGCACAAGAGAAGAAAAAACTTCAAAATGAGCAATCTGCGAAAAGAATCGCTGCATGCAAGAGTCAATCAGCCGACAGGCACGCGGTATTACAACGAAGCAAGAACTATTGAACGAGAATCACAGCAATGAGGTCCCGAGTTCCGCGCCGACGGCGACGAAGGGAAGACAAAGGCAGAGTTGGAGGCGGCGGTGGCTGCGAGGAGAGGCAGTCGAGGAACGCGAGGCGCGCGGGACGGTGACGCGCACTTGTGTGCGAGGCGGCGCGCGGACGGGAGGTGCTACCGCGTGTGGCGGAGGCGACACTGTTGCGGGGGAGAAGGGACGGCGGCGGCGGCGGCGGCTGATAGCGGCTAATGGAGGCGCTGGGAGATTGGACGCTTCGCGGGGCGTGTGGCGCGGGTGGCGCGGGCGGCGCGGGCGGCGCGGGCGGGAGCGTGGGTGGGCGATCCCGCGCCGGCGGCCGCCTAATGAAACGCCACTTCTCGTGATGACGCGACGGGTTTTGTTGCTTCCCCGCCCCCGCTCCCGTTCCCCGCTCCACCCACCGCGCCCCCTACCCGCCTCGAATGTCGTTGCGTTCCTACCCTCCCTCCGCCGCGTTCTGTTCGTTACTCTGCGCTGCGTACCTTCCCGCCCTGCGCCCGCTCTCCAGCGCCTGCCGCCTCAAATGTCGATGTGTTCACACTTCCCTCGGGGCGTTTAGTTCTCTGCGTCACCTCGTCTTGCGGCGTTGCTCCGCTGCTCTTCGTCTTCGTGTTCGCACTCGCTGCCACAAATGACGCGGCCTCTGTTCCCACCATCCTCCAAGATCAGTCCTCTGCCGTCTTACATACACCGCCTCCCCATGCTTCCTTCGTGCCTGGAACCCTTACAAATGTCGTACGTACATACATCATCGTCTGTCTCTTTCAGTTTTCTGGCGCCAATTCATGCCGCTTTCTCCTCTCCGCTTAGGCTTAACGCCACATTGCGACTACACTCACTCTCTTCCATTTCAAGTATTTTCTGTCACCTTATTCCACTATTGCTCCTACTTGAGATCGTATCCGCTGCTATAAACTTCGTTGTATCCAACGCAACTCTCCAGAGTCGATTTTCCACCGACTACTCACACCATCTCCCATGCCTACACTTCCTCCACACCCGTCGTTGCAACAAATGACGTTACTTCTTTACCATCCACCGCTACTGTATTCACTTCTCTGCAATCCCATCACACTGCTCTTACGTCTTTACTCACCCTCCGCGGCAGTTTCTGCACTCGACGTTATTAATGTTTTTGGGTTCATATCCAATCCTCTGCGTCGTTCATTTCTCTGACGCCATCTCTTAGTTTCCAGCCTCTCCCCCGCACCCGCATCCAATGTCGCTTCGTCTACGTCCAATCTCGTTGCGTTCAGTTCTCTGCCACCGGCGTTGTCTCAACTCTCTTCCCTTGTTCCTACTTCTCTTTCCTCAGCTCTGGTTCACCCTGCGCCTGCTTCCGCACTACTGCCACCCCTGACCCCCCGACACTCCCACCATCCCAGCCATTCCCGCTACACCCCGCAACTACAGCCACCGTGGCGAAAGCCGTCGCGCGCCCCCCGCACAAGTTTTATTTGATTGATGGCGCAGCGGGCGCGCGGTGCGTATTTTTAGACGAATTTCGCGCCTTACTTCCCGCTGCGCCTCTCTTGGCCTCGCTCGAACTCGCTGCGAACGTCGCCATTACCGCAATCACCGTCACCACCGTCACTGTCATAGCTTTCACTGTCGTCACCGTCACTGTCGTCACCGTCACTGCCGTCCCCGTCACTGCCGTCCCCGTCACTGCCGTCCCCGTCACTGCCGTCCCCGTCACTGCCGTCCCCGTCACTGCCGTCCCCGTCACTGCCGTCCCCGTCACTGCCGTCCCCGTCACTGCCGTCCCCGTCACTGCCGTCCCCGTCACTGCCGTCCCCGTCACTGCCGTCCCCGTCACTGCCGTCCCCGTCACTGCCGTCCCCGTCACTGCCGTCCCCGTCACTGCCGTCCCCCGTCACTGCCGTCCCCGTCACTGCCGTCCCCGTCACTGCCGTCCCCGTCACTGCCGTCCCCGTCACTGCCGTCACCGTCACTGCCGTCACCGTCACTGCCGTCCCCGTCACTGCCGTCACCGTCACTGCCGTCACCGTCACTGCCGTCCCCGTCACTGCCGTCACCGTCACTGCCGTCCCCGTCACTGCCGTCACCGTCACTGCCGTCACCGTCACTGCCGTCACCGTCACTGCCGTCACCGTCACTGCCGTCACCGTCACTGCCGTCACCGTCACTGCCGTCACCGTCACTGCCGTCACCGTCACTGCCGTCACCGTCACTGCCGTCACCGTCACTGCCGTCACCGTCACTGCCGTCACCGTCACTGCCGTCACCGTCACTGCCGTCACCGTCACTGCCGTCACCGTCACTGCCGTCACCGTCACTGCCGTCACCGTCACTGCCGTCACCGTCACTGCCGTCACCGTCACTGCCGTCACCGTCACTGCCGTCACCGTCACTGCCGTCACCGTCACTGCCGTCACCGTCACTGCCGTCACCGTCACTGCCGTCACCGTCACTGCCGTCACCGTCACTGCCGTCACCGTCACTGCCGTCACCGTCACTGCCGTCACCGTCACTGCCGTCTCCGACGCCGCTGTCGGGTGGCTGTCGCGTGCGGCGCGCCGTGTCGTGAGTAGCCTTTGCGGTCAGCCGACGCTCTGGGAGCGTTAGAAGCTATAAATCCCCGGGCTTCTTCTTGTGTATTCCGCGTTGTACACCCAATTTAGTATGGAGAACATAATTTTCATTGCTGACATTGTACACAACCATGATCACTTTTTGGAAAAGCCAGCAACTATATAATTGGGCAATCAATCTGTACTTATGTTATTACCAATCATTTTGGCTTGTCCTGAATCACGTTCTTTTGAATAGATCATAATAGGTCACGAAACATCTAATTTGGTAACAAAATGTCTTATACTTGTTACCTAGTACAATATTATAAATAAGATGAGAAGGAGAGTAGAATATTTAGATGTTTGATATGTTACAAATATAAATTTTAAGAAAGGGCAATCCTTTCCTTATTCCTTGTCTGTATCTGAAAGATTTCCTATATCGGGTAACTATGTAATTTTTTTGACAGGTTCTGAGAAGGGCAAGGGTCTGGGTTCAGAGCATCGTAGGATTGAAAATATTCGGGGCTACGCCAGGTCGGTTTCTCTCCCCTCATCTCTCACCAATTTCCACTACAGGGGCGGCCCGCCGCGCTTCACTGAAATAGGAAGTTCTTTTTCTTTTGGAGGCACGTTTGATAGGTATTCCAGAGAAGTCTACAGAATTTGTACGTAAAATCATATACAAAATTACATACAAAGTCTCGCCACCTCCGTCGCTAAAAATGCACGACAATTATGGGACCTTAGCAGTTATCGCGCCAGAAATCACTAATCAATCTAAGAATGTCTGCCCGTGATGGTGGTCCGAGAGTTACTGTTTTGAGCAGGCCTGGTTTAGACTATTTACTATATACCGTTCTCCCGCAAATATTCATGTAATAATTGAAATTGTAACTTTCTTTTTACGTATAGATACGTATTGTTATTCAACAGTGATTGTTATATGAAATGTCGATTTTACCTCACATAGAATAGAACATTTTACCTCACATCGAAGGAAGTCGAGTCTCGAGGATTTTACCTTGTACAGTGTCTGGGAAAGAACACATTCCTTTTTTTAGGTCGTTCCGTGCAATGTAGTGTATCGATTTCTCCCACGCATCACAGTACACCAAACTGGTAATTTAGGTGCGAGAAAGGCCTTTGAAGGTCAGTGCTGTAATGAAGCCGACTCGAAGAGTGCAGATGCATTTCTGAAGATAGATGACCTAATTGTATGTCGTGTGAAAAGAACCAAATTAACACTAAAAGCTTTTGCTGTAATGTTTCTTGTAATTCTGTAATATGGAATTTTATAATTCGTTATTATAGAATTCTATAATTTAGGATTCTATAATTTTAATTTTTGTAAAACGCTTAACAAATTTTTAATTGATAATTTGATTTCAACACGTACTACTACATCTCATTTAATACCATGTTTATTTAATTATTTTAATTCATTTAATATTATTTTACTGGATATTCGTATTGAATTTTTTTTAAATTTTCATTTGTATAGTATCCAGATTAATATATAAAACATTTATTTCAATCACTATCTGAAGTACCCCACGTTGCAGGAGTATTTATCATAATAATTTATTAGTCGGGAAGAGATATTCCATCTATTCCCGCCCTGCCGCGGAGCTTACTTGTATTATATTCTATCCTCACTCCGTCTTGTCCAACCTTTCTCTGCCTTGCTCCCACCTGGAAATAACATTCCTTCCGCACTCACTTACTCACTAAAAATGTTTATACTTTTTTGAAATGAGGTTCATGGTCCTAAACGTCACACGCTCTATAAATAAAAACAATAAACAAATCCCAACCAAAACATAAAATACACGTACTTACATATTACTTTTTTTGAATTTTATACATTATTCCCATACTTTCAATCAGTTCCCACATTGTACAATTTATTATTTTTCATATTTTCTTCTCGCGTATTCATAAACAAAAGTCTGACATTCATCCTTTACCCTACGGCGAGGCAATTGAAATATAAATGTAAATATATTGCATTTAATTAAGTTCGGGTCCGCGTTTTAGGATTCTTGATAAATCGTGGCTTACGGAAAAGTACCATTAGCCACTTAGATAATTACAGAATCTCCAGAAATATTAGATCACACTGTGGATCCCGGTTAGTTGAAAATTATCTAAAAAAATTATTTTCTTCTATTTTAACAACCTTGCAAATTAGTGTTGGAACACATTCAATTCCTTCCATTTCTCATTACTCTTTTATTTCAATTATGCTTCTTTGCGAACTTTCAATTTAACAACGATCAATTTAAATATTTAAAACTCGCAAATTTATGTTATAATCATAATTAATGTACTACAAAAAACAATAACTATTTCAAGTAGAACACATGCGTGCATATCTTTTCGAAACAATATCAAACATACACCAGCAAAATTTAATTTTCCAAACATTTCGTAGTTGAATAAGTATACTTCTCTCTTACATAATTAATACATTCATCCCTAGACGCAATTAAAAGAAATTTCCAAGTAACTTTTATAGAGTGAGGAAAACAGTCAGAATCATTCTTAAATATAAAAATTTGAGATTAGACAGTTGACGTTAAAAATCAACAAACATTCCCCACATATACTACAAATACGCAATTTTGAGCATTGATGAACTGAATCGTAGACCTCAGTCGATATCCCTCTGGTGGCGTGCAGCTAAACAATTGAACATTGATTCACACTTAATCTATGATATAATGCTAGGTTAAAAAAGGCCAAAAAAGTAATTATTTTGTGAATATATTAGGGTTTGTGGTCATAAATCATAGCACTCCTGGCCTTCAAAGGAAGCTAGCATTTATGTTTCATCAATATTGGTCCAGTACATTCAGAGATTATCACGCTGTAACGCAACGACCTTGTGTCTTTATATATTAGTATAGAAATAGATACAAATACAGCTTACCGTAGCTCCTCTGGAGAGTATTTTTATGCTACAAGTTTTGTTTACGCTATACAAATTCATTATAAAAAGACACTTTAAACATAATACAGCTGCATGGCTCGTACATCCTCGAACAAAGAAAGTTATATGAAAACTGTCGATAAAAAATTTTGTTTCGTAAAAAAGTAGATGTAATAATTTTCAGTCTTATGAAATCATAACTATTCGTGCTATTCCAGGAAATCTTTATAGAAATGTACGTAGTTTCATCGATGTTGGTGTCTTGAAACACCAAAAACATTTTTCTAATCTTTTTACTAGGATAATATAGAAGAATGCGTCTAAACAATAATGCCAAGTCTCAGTACGTATCAAATAAGGTATTGACCGTAAACTCTCCCCCAAAAACGGTTTTTTAGACGATTCTTAAATCCCTCCTTTACACAAACAGTCATTTTTTTGAGAATTCTTAGGATGTTCTAGAAGGATCTAAAAAAATGTTCAGTTCCCCTTCATTCGACCGAGAGATATGGAATAGGAGATGGTAAGGTGGGAAGGAAGAGGTTTAACCGCAAGTAATAGACAGATGGGCACGGGAACACACAGGTTATCGGCTATAATAGTAGAAAACTATGCTTTTTTACGTTCACGGAATAGTGCTAAAGGAACGAATGTTTTCTTCCAACGGTTTCTTTGTTCTTGCCGTTTCTTAATTCGACTCTGTCCAGCTACGGTAGAAATATCACATACCCACTTTTATTGCCCTTTTTGGGAGATGAGGATAATGAATAATATGTGATGTCGCCCGCATGGGACATGTGAGGATGATTTACGACTACACTAGTGCAGTAGCTTTGTCTCCCTCCTTTGTCAGGGTTGCTTTCATTTCATGAAATTTCATCAAATTCAGTATCTCTTTAGTTTAGTATATAACAATTATGTTTTTGCTCTTATTTTTGATGTTGTTTTTCAATACATTTCATTTTCAACTGTAAAATCTTTCTCGATAACATTTCATGAAATTCTTCCTAAAGATTGGTGATGTTGCAAGAGTCAGAGTGACCGGACATTTTGAGCAGAAGTGAATCCAGCGATGAAAAAGAGTCAAAGAGTCATTCGAGTGTCCAAAGGCCTCTGTCGTAGATGGCAGGAAGCAGACTTGCCTGTGACAGGTACCGCAGCCGCGCCCTTGAATACAGGTTGGGGGGGTCAGCCGCCGCGCAGCTCCAGAGGTCGCGAAGGCCGGCCCGGGCGCGGCGATCGCCACCGTTGTCGGGAATCGATCCCGTGACCTCGGCTTCGCAGCGGCCACATACGATCCGCTCTGCTATTTTTAGGCGATTGCTGGCATCTAAATACGGCAGGCCGTTCCGAAGGGGAACAACCCCGCGGATGCATTATTTATGAAACGTTAATATTGGGATTCGCTTCCTCTTGCCTCGCATCCCGACTCCTGGGGCGGGGGCGGTTGATGGTGACGGCGTCGGAGGTTTAGACGGTCGCTGGGGGCGGCGGTGGTGAAGGCGAGAGTGCATGGTGTGACGGTAGTGGACATGGCAATGATGGCGATGGCGATAGTTGTGAGAGCGGAGATGGAGGTGACGATGGTTGTGAGAGCGGAGATGGAGGTGACGGAGAATGCTATGTCAGAGGCTAAGGCGGAGACTATGCTAGAGGCTGTGGTGGAGACTATGTTGGAAGGTATGTTGGAAGCTGTGTTGGAAGTTGAGTGGGAGGCTGTGTTGGAGGCTGTGTTGGAGGCTGTGTTGGAGGCTGTGTTGGAGGCTGTGTTGGAGGCTGTGTTGGAGGCTGTGTTGGAGGCTGTGTTGGAGGCTGTGTTGGAGGCTGTGTTGGAGGCTGTGTTGGAGGCTGTGTTGGAGGCTGTGTTGGAGGCTGAGTTGGAGGCTGTGTTGAAGGCTGTGTTGGAGGCTGTGTTGGAGGCTGTGTTGGAGGCTGTGTTGGAGGCTGAGTTGGAGGCTGTGTTGAAGGCTGTGTTGGAGGCTGTGTTGGAGGCTGTGCTGGAGGCTGTGCTGGAAACTATGATGGAGGCTATAGTGGAGGCCTGGGCGGAGTCTCTGGTGGATTCTATGATGGATCTTTGGCAATGGCTATGTCTATCTCGGTGGCGATGGAAGGGGCGATGGCGATGGTGGGACGTGGACGTGTGGTAAGGGGGGTAGAGGTCTGGGGCGCGGTGGAGGAGACGGGGTGGAGATCGGTCGTGGCCCCGGCGAGCGCCGGAGGGGCCGGAAGCTCACTCCCCGAAGTAAATGTGTCTTTGAAGAGCCTGGCGCCCCACAAAGAAGCGCGCGCTGATCGACAAGTGTCTTTAGCCGCCGATCGATTGCGCGTTTTTGCGCCTCCGGCTCGGGGCCCGGCGGCCGGCGCCTCCGCCGGGCGTCTCGAAAGTTCTGCCTTTGTGAGCTAGGCGTCTGGGAGATAACACAGGGAGTTTCACAACATGGTGCCTGCATAGAAACACCCAGAAAAGAAAAAAATATCAGTTTAATTTCGGTCCTTGTTGATGGAGCAACAAACGAGTTATTTTTTGAGAATCTACTCGACGTTTTGCGAACTAGCAGAAAGATTAAAGACTAACTCTTTTCCCATTTTCGGGACGTTATTCTAAAATATTTCTTTTTGAACTGTTGAATGGAATTTTTTTATTGATTTGTTGTGTCATTGCTGTCCCTACACTGGAGTGTCGGGAGAGACTCGCCACTCATGACAGAACTGTGAGAGAAAGAGTTATTTTTGACTGCAGAATGAATGAATTCGTGTCTGATTGTCAAGTAGTTTCTGTAAAATCGTTTTTAAGATAAATCCTTAAAATATTTGTGTTACTGCACTAGTCTTCTTGGTTTGCAATAGGTGGCAAGAGTTGTTCTGGTGCGAGCGACCGGAACACGTTTATTTAGCCTTGGAAATTATATTTTCGAACATATGGTCGGAAAGTTAGAAAAAATAGAAGTTTTGTATTATGTACGAAAGTCCTGTGAAAAATTAATTCCAGAGCTTATAAAACGTTTTAACGACGGATTTTCATTTCAAATGCAAATCCTTGCGTCCCAGAATATTGTTAATGGACTTTTTTAAATATTGTGTTGTAAATGGCATTTACCGTTTTTTTGTCTTTCGAATGGATGGCGTTTTTTGTTGTTAAAACGGTTTTGGAAATGAATAAATAAAATAAACCTATAGAAGGAAATATAGTCCTTTGGAATTGATTCATTATATTAACAATTTTGAAGCATTACGCAAAATAAACACCGCAAACTTCATTTAAAAGGGAACTTACCAGAAAATCTCAAATAAAATATTATTTAAATTTAATAAATATTGTGTCTGGGATATCAATGAAATAACGTTAGGCTAAATAGTGTCAAGTTCGTAGCTCAAACTTCAAAGACCAGGAGGTTCCAGATTCGAATTACGATGCTAACAGTTTTCTAAATCCTAGTTGGGGCGGACGATGCTACTGCGTAGACGAGCAGTCGATGTCTCTGTTGGAACAATTTCTGCTGTTTTCTCGAATCACATTGAAATGTGTGTGGGGGAGAGTACTGCCGTTCAGTGCAGAAAATCAACACGCCATGGAGCGCAATCAATTCTTCCTTCCCCATCCTTCCTCTCCATCCATTCTTTTGGTTCAACGTTGACAAATCTTCCGTCTTGGCGATCTCTATCTTAAATAGTCCAGCGGTAGTGAGATTATTACTTGTTCACTTCATGTTCGCCGATCTTGCGGTAAGGCTGCTGTTTTACATAAGGTCACCGCCTTCTAGAAACCTCATCCTGTGCATACTTGTACGTACGAATAAATTAGAAAGCAGTGGATGAACTTAACTTAACAATGTTACGATAACATAAATATTATACAATACCTGTGTAGAGAGAAACAAAATAATTAGCAATTAAATTCGTCTAAATCAAAACTTATTGACGAGACTGAACGTGTGCTTTAAACATAATTGTTCTTAATCCTGAGAGCGGAACATTCCTCTCAAAGGCGGACTAGTTGACGTATCGTGTCGCCAGAACGTGAATATTGTAATGAACGCACACTACTCCTCTGAGTCTCAGTTGAGCTCTTATCTTCCTTTCGATACCATCGCCGCTTTCTTTCATTGATTGTTGCGGCCGTTGTGAATTATTTTGTAGACCTTCACCACCTCAGAGACGGATATTCTTTGTAGTGTAAGTAACCTTCCTTGTCCACCTACATGATATAATGGTATTCCTTCTAATATACATTTCATGTCATTAACGGCTCGTATGTCAGGTAAGATTTGACTAAAGTTCATACTTTGTAATATATGGGTATTTTTAATTTTTAAACTTAATATATGTTCTGTGACAAATTTAACTGTTGTCTTAAAATATTATTCTGGTGTTTAATCCTCATTACAAGGAGTATCCATCTATGAGACTGGGATATTACTTTTCGGTATTTTAAATCCAATAAATTGAATTGCAACTCGATTAAATGTATCCGAATGCACGTATAATTTTAGAAATCATGTAATTAAATGCAGAATACAATATGTATCCAATTATTAACTCAAAATAATTAACTGAATAGCAAAATATGATTTATCGGTCTCATAGACGAATATTCCTTTTAACTAGGTTGATCATAATCTTCCTGTGCAAGAGTTAAACCATGACACTTGTTGCCGTCGTAAATGCATCTTGCTCTGCTGACTTGCATGAATGGAAAATGCATGAATAGAAGTCACTGACTGATGAAATCATAATAGTTCCTTATTCTATCACTGGAAAACTTGAACACGTACTAGATCGGGGAAATGAGCCCAGCGATCGATCTATGACACAGTGCAATCGGAAAGATAGTTACGAGAATCCATCTGCAAACAATCCCTTGTAGGTGAAGTTAAGTAATAATGTCAGTAGAAAGTGAAATATGTTTTCATTTAATCCATCTTAATACATTTTACAACATAGTGGAAAATATCTCTTTAATATTATTGATTCTTCATGAAACATTTCTACTTTCATATTTGGCTCTCCTTCTTTCTTCTCGCCTTAAAATTTTCTTCGCTCTCTATCAATTGCTCAATATCTCTCTATAGATTGCGAAGCTATTCTTCGATTTATTTATTACGGTCCTTAAAGTTCAATCAGTTGTTACGGTGTCAACTAATCGGGAGCTTGAACGTCACCATAGCGACGTCACTGTCGTTACGTTCAAGCTCCAAGTACTCCAGTTACGTTCAAGCTTGCATGACACGGTAATAGCTGACTTACGTCAAGTGTCACTACAAATGTATCGAAGTATAATTCATCCGCTCCCCCCCCCCCCCGCGCGCCGCCTACCAGCGATGCGCCTCTCGTGAGGCAGAGACGCGGGGTCGCGCCGCATCCCTATTCAAATTACGCGTGCGGCGCGGGGCGGGGCGGCGGGCGGCCGATCTTTGGCGGGGCGCTCGGGAGCAGCATGGCAACTGCCTGCAGCGGAGAGGGAGGGGGAGGCGGTTGCCTCGCGTGTCAAGGAGCGCGAGAGACACTAATGTGTCAGGAGAGCAGCCAACGCGGTTTGCGTCGCGAGCGGAGGTGAGCGAGCGCTGCGGCGCGGCGTGGGGATCAGACTGAGGCGGTGCGTTGCGCCGTTCGAGAGGTGGTTGTTTCCGTGACGGTAAGTCACGTCAAGGTAGTCAAGCCGAGAGACTTGACACTTGCTGGAAAGAGGCTGTAAAATGTCTAGAGTGATCTCTGTATTAATATCAAATAATTATGAAATAAATGGAGATTTCAGTCAAATTTTTAAAATGTTTATTATTATACGTTTCGATTCTAATAGAATATTATAAAATTGTCAATGAGTCACTGAGTTGCCATGCAGTGCATGGATGGTTATTTTAAAAATATTATGATGGTCTTTCTACGTTTTTTTTACCCTAGAACAATGTACATACCAACCATAAAAGGCCTTTTACAACTTATGAATTAATACATATTGTTTAACATGTCATTTTCTGTTGTTCATTCCTACAAAGTTGTATGTGAGATGCTAAATAGTTACAGAAATTTTACATACTGAAAAGGATCTCGCATACAAGATCCAAATGTATATTAACAAACATTTTAACTTTTGACGGAATAATTGTTTATTTCATAATTGTTAGATACTATTAAGTTTCTTCTGACTTATGAAGTTATCGGCATGAGGGTGTGGTATCGATAATAGTAATCTTCATGCAACAATGTTGTGTGGTTGGACCGATAAATAAGTACAGAACAAAATGGGAGAATCACGATTAGCATAATCAGAGATTTAATAAGAATTGAGACTTACATTGTTCATTCAGGGTGGAAGAAAGTCAATAGTGTCAACATCTACCGACTGTGCTTAATGTCAATGAAAATATTTTGGCAAAAGAGAGTTCAGTCAAACTGCATTTTGGAATTTTAAATTAGGCCTAAAAATGTAAAATTAGGCACTCTACTTTCGAAGTTGTACTTCTTTATTAAAGAAACTTCGATCCCTGGCGGGTTACAGTTAAGTCATAATATCATTAAAAAGTTAAATAAATTGTGTAATTAATAATTATTAATACATTTTATAATATAGATGCTCTGCCTTTTCAATAAAAGCTTATTGATTCTTCATGAAACATTTCCACTCTCAGATTTCGTTCTCCTTTCATCTTCTTATCATAAAACTATCTGCACACTTTTATAAAATCTCTATTAATTTTCCATTGCATAATTTCCTTGCAACTCTTAATTTCTTTCCAACATTCTCCATCAAATTAATTTTTTCCTTCGAAATCAAGTTTCTCGTCAAATTTATTTGCTTTTCTTCCTGATTTTAATCTTCTCTTCCACATTTGTCT
The DNA here is from genome assembly GCA_031308135.1 of Acheta domesticus. Lineage (NCBI taxonomy): Eukaryota > Metazoa > Arthropoda > Insecta > Orthoptera > Gryllidae > Acheta > Acheta domesticus. The sequence continues at coordinate 32,068,482 of JAHLJT010009419.1, read as the reverse complement.
CCTTTTTCACAAATTACCCCGAATCCTAACATACAAATCTAAATTCGACTTCAAACCACTTTTATCGTAGAAGTTAGTTTTATCGTAGAAGATATGATGTCGGTAATTAAGCCATGAATGGCATGTACATACATATTAAGAAACTAATACAAATTTTGTTTTATTTTTCTTTAACTGTGTTATTTACTTGAGTTACGCGAATGTCGCGGTTGATGATAACGTTCAGCAACAAACTTGCACATCCCGATTTTCCTTGCTCTAAACATTGACTTCATGATTTAGGCGTCTGGCAACAAAAATCGACACATTTTCTGGGATAGTAAAGAAATAGTTTGTTCTGATCTCGCCACAAAGCGAAACCTTGGCAAAACCCCATGAAAAATCTTCGTAGAGGAGCTTTGCCTGGGGACAAGGGTAAGAACGATCGTTTCAGAAGTTAAGGATATGGTTATAGCGACGTTGAGGCCTGAGGCAAGGGGCCGAGTGAGCAGGTGCCTTCGTTCCGGTCCGCCCCACCTCTTCTTCCCTCATCCTGGTCCCTTCCCCTGCCCCCCGCACCCACCGCCTTCAGGGCTGTCTGCCACCACACAGGGCCAGGCCGCGGCGCCGAAGGGTCATATTGTGGGGGATTTGTGTCCCGCTCTCACTGCGCCCGGCGTAAACTCGCCGAGCTGACGCGAAGGAGCCTTGAGGGCGAGGTCAGGGAGAGTTGCCGCGGTGCTACGGAGGGCGGGAGTAGGGGAGAACGAACAAGACAAAAATTTTGGGAGAAGGGAATAAAGGTTTCTGGCAAGACGGGCCTGTTGAAAAAGTTGGGAGCGCGGCCCCGGAGACAAGCGCGGAGTTAGAGGAAGGAACGCACAGAAGGAATGGGGGCATCGAAAAAGAAGAGGGATTGAATGGCGGGTGAGGAGTTCTGGGGAATGCCGGTTTATCGGGCTGATTTGAAAGGGGGACACGCCGGGCGAAGTCGAAGGCGGGTGAAATGGGGAACACGAGAATAGGAGGCGGGCCTCCTGGCAGACGACTGTCTTGAAGTAGTGAGGGAGGATTGGAGGAAGGTCGGGATATAAGGTAAGGAAATACATGGCGGCGCCACTGCCTAGAGCCTCCATAGGCCATCTGACGAGCAGCCCACGCGCTTCCGCACACATGTGCTTCACCCACGCAAGTTGGATCGCTAGTGGAGTATAATGGGATACAAACTCATCTCCGTAAAGAGAATACAGCTTTTTTAGTACTTTTGCATGGAATATAGTACTTATCTTCACTGATTATTAATTGGAAAGTGTTTACATTGCGGTATACGTATGGCAAAGACTACTTTGCCGGCTTTATTCATAGCCATGTAGAACAATTCAGTACTATAAAGTGAACAAACCATTGGGGTATTATGAATCGACATGGCTGCCGTATCGAGTATTAAGAATGTAATAACTTTTCTCGCATTAAGACTCGATATTCAAAAGATCTCTTTCAACCTCCTTAATTAGCAGTATCAAATTCAAACTACAAGAAAAATACTAGATTAATTGTAAATGCATTATGTAGGACTCTTCCTGGGTAACCGTAGGAATTATAGTTCAATGTTATTTGTTGTAGTAAACTGAATTGTGTAAGAAATATAATTGAACCCGGCCTTGAAGTACGTTTGTATATCGAAGAAGAATAATAAATAATATTAAAAAATATTAAGAATGATCCAAAAATTATATAATTGTATGTTTTCGTAAATTCGTCCTAAAATATAGTACGCTACTCTTACGAAAGTGCCTTTGCGTTAGGTACACATTTCAAAATGCCCGACACGGTTCGTGTCATTGTAGCTCCCGTCAGTACTTAAAGAATTTCTGGATTAGCTTCGTAAACTATATGTAAATAACTATATAGTTTTGTGTTATTATATGAATTGGTAGATTCGTGAGAATTTTGGATTATTTTTCGTTGCTTTTAATGTGAAAATTACTTGATATTAGACATTTTAAACGACGAGACCATGAACTGTGCATTACCTTATAGTTCCGATACTGTGCAGGAGTAAACTTTATAATATTTCTAAGGGTTTATTTATAATTAGAAATGCTTAGGTACTTAGGGTTAAATTGCACATAATAGTAAAAGAGTAAATTTAATTGTACCTAGATTTCAAAACTTCAATACTCACAGTACTCGTGGTATGGAGAGGAAGTACCTCCAAAGTATAAATAGAAGATCTCAATTTATAGATTAAAGCCTAATAACCATGCGTTGAAGACACCTGTGTGACATACCCCGAAACCAGGATTGTAAGAAGTAGGATGCACAGGTATCTTTAATGGATGTGTCAGGAACCATGTAACGTCATTTGTGTATAGGATGTGCTCCTGCTGACACTTTTTAACCTTAGTTTCTAAGAAATTTAACATAATGATTCATCTGATTTAGTTTGATGAAAATGAGGTATAATTCACTATTAAACTATATCTAATTTACAGGTTTGTCGATGAAATCTTTTCAGTAATAATAATAATAATAATATTAATAATAAATTGGGAGTGTTAGAATGGGTATTCAAAATAATTACAGAAGCAGGCTGAAATATGTCTAAGAAAATCTCTGCTTCTCCGTGAATATCCAAGAAAATTCGGTTCAGCCATTCCGAGCTTAATTCAGACAAACAAGCAAAAATTGTGTATTTTTACATTACATTATTTTTTATACATTTATAGTTTATATTTTTTATATTTATATTTTTATTTTTATGTTATCTAATAACCATAATAGCTTATTAAATGTAGTTATTTTGAAATCGCAGACACTTAAGTTTTTTTTTCTACATAATTCCTAACTGACATATTTTTACCTACTGTACTTCAGACGACCACTTCAGTTGATTTAGTTTTTTAACCAATAATTTACGAATTGTAAAGGGTTTGTACACAAACGAATATACAGGTACGTGTATACAAGAGAATTGCGACTTTTCGTCTTAGTGTTATTTACGAGCAATCTTTAACTTTAGCCCCAATAGCTTAGATGAAGGCAGGCAAATTATAAGAATTAATTCACTAGTCAGCGGTGTAAAATAAACTGCAATACCATATTACTCCTCAAACAAAAAGTATTGTCATGTTAACTAAGCATCCAAGAAACTAGATTGTAGCAAGACAAGTATCAATTTGAGAAATTATTTCAGATCTCAAATTGTATAGGATTGCTTAACACGTTACCAATATCTAATATGCATAATATCTTATTTTATATTAAAACGCAAAGTCTGCTAAAGAGTTCCCAAAATATTGAGAACATTTTGTTTAACTGAAGTCTTAGTTCCAAACGTTCGATCATATACTATTTCACATTCTCCTTTTTCCATTTCTTGAAGTTGTTCTTCAGATCGTGGAACTTTTGAAATTTTTTATTCTTAGTATAATATTGTCAGTTAAAGAATCTTACATCTACTTTACTAGGTGTGCCAAAGACAACAAATTTGACCATAAAGTACACTTTACCGATACACGAGGAAGTTGCTGTCGAATTGAATGAAACTTGTATCGTGTTTGCTACGAACACCGTTGCGAAGCTCTCCTTCTCTCGAAGTTACCTGCAGAAACTTTTCTGTTGTTTTCGAACAAAATGTATCGGCTAAAAATTGTTTTGAAATGTAGCTTGCGTGTGACTTGAAAGTTTCCGTTGCGGATGTGGGGGCGGTCATGTTTGCGAATCTGTAGTAAACTCGCCAAAACGAGGAGGATATCGTGGCCACTGATAGTTGAGGTAATCCGTGGGTTCGAAAGAACAGTATTTGTAACGTTGTCTATACCTCTCAGAAAATATAACTCATCGAGAATAAAATGCTTAATCGCTAATATTGTGTTTCAAATTCAGAATACGTGGGAAAATAATTAACATGTATGAAATTAAATGTGTCATTGCATGTAATATTAATATTCATCAGTGAGTTAGAACGCAAGTTACAAATCATGTATTTATTGATGTTTCCAGGGACGTCAACTGTTGTGGAATTACTACCGTTATTATATTGAATATTTTAATCGCAGTAAATGATGGTGTTCCTCTCTCATTGAATGGTGAGATACGAAACCAACCTACATGTCGGCTCGCGGGGGATTCGGCCTCTAGATATCTCATCCAGTGGAGCGCCAACACAGCAGGGAAAAACTCTTTGAATTGAATTGCCTTATTTTAATTGGCGAGACTCAAGCCATGAGGCCTGCTCTTCCGTCTGACCACGCAAATTTCGCTACACTCCTTTCCCCGGATAGAGCGGAAAGAATGTATTACTGAGGCGACGAAACCGGCGATTTGAATTTAGCTCAGAGGCTTCATTTAGGCTTGAGGATCTTTTACATTCAAGTAAATCTACTAACATGGGACAGCCGACTTTACTTCCCCTCCGAAGGAAGGCGTACGAAGGATTTTTTCGCCCCTAAAAATCCTGAACCCGCGAACTTGGGTATAGCATCCATTACGCTAACCGCTATATCATCGCCGCCGCCTAACCTCCAGACCGTTCTCCCGACATGTGTGGTAGTGTAGTGCGTGTAAGCGTGTGTACGTAAGGGGGTGACGATAGGAGGAGGAGGAAGGAATGATTGTGCACAGTCCGCAGCCCGTTTGTAGGGTACCATTCCAGCATGCGGCTGGTATTGATCGGAGAAGCCACGGAATAAATAGTACTGAGCAGAGCAGCCGGCCGCTAGAAATCTCCTCCAGTCAGCGGCTGAATTTGTAGCTAGCTATGTAGCTTCTGTAGAGTCAAAAGTTCGCCATCTCGAATTTAGGACCTCCCTATCAGAGTCGCTGTCGAGACAGCGGCGAGTGTCCGTCTGGCACTGAGCCAAACTCATCGGGTACAAATATTTGTGAGAGTAGTATAATATGCATAGTATTAAAAATAATTCATGAAATACACAATGTTCGATTTAATTTGAAGATAATTTATCAAATAAGAAATGCAAACTTCACACACCTTTCTGCAATGCATTATGAACAAATAACTTCACTTCTTAAATAATTCACTCTCATGCCTAAAACTTCAGGGAAGTTTCACATTAGTCTCTGTTTCAAATCTGCGTCAAAATGCTCATTGCTTTTCGTCATTAAAAATAAATATATTTCCTTTCCGCCGAAAGCGCTCATAGTAGACACAGAAAAGTGTTCCGCTCTTTGTGTTTACTTTCTGAATCATGCAAAATGTTCGTAACTCCGCGAGAGCTCGGGGACCCAAGATGTCGCCCGTAAATCTTTCAGGCCCCGACGTCGTTTGCCACCAACTTCTAACGAAGTCCAAACAGCAGCTCTCTTTTAATCGATTGCGCAGGTGTGTCAACATCGTGCGCTGACTTGTGCCTGAGCGCTTCTTGCGAACGGCGCTACAGACCTTCGGGCGCTCTTTTGCAGCCGCCGCGTTGGAGGGCACCGACGTCACATCCGCCAAGAGGTTCTACGATGAAGTAGTTTCTTCTTCTTTTCTTCTTATTCTTTTTCTTTTCTAATTCTTTTCTTATTCTTCTACTTTTATTCTTATTCTTCTACTTTTCTTCTTCTTCATCTTTTCTGCAACTACTTCTTCTTGGATCTAGTTTTTTTCACGTATTTTTGTTTTAACTTTTCTTGTTACTCTTATTACTACAGTATTTTACCTTTCTTCTTCTTCTTCTTCTTCTTCTTCTTTTTCTTCTCCTTGCACTCTGAGGTTAACAGGTCGTACTGGCATCTACATGTGGTTTCGGGTACTATTTTTAATATTTTAATATTAACCAACCACTCCAATATATTTGATATTTGATCATGTCTGGGAGAGTTCGTGAATCTATTAAATTGGTGGTCAAAACTTAGGTGTTGGGCATTTACGTCCATATTTTTTTTCTGTTTCATTTCAACTTATTATTTCTAACTTTTTGCATAAATATTACTTTTAAGCAATTTAACCTTACATAAACATTTTTCTTAGAAGTAGTCGAAATTGATTGCAGAAATTAAAAAAATACAGCAACTTGTATTCTACTGATTTGTGATACCTGTAAAGTTTTTCGTTACTGTGCAGATTACCTGGAATTACCTTAAAGAATCATATTTTGGTGTTGTTCATACCTTGGTTTAGTGAATTTTAATGGCTGAGCAAGTTCTTTTAACAGCTGAATCTTTCGGGTTTGTAGCCAATGTAAGGTGACAGGAGCCGACGCAACGTGTGTTCCCGCACGGCGCCGGCCCCGCCGTCAAGAGGTTCTGCAAGGTGGTTGCTCCGAGTTTTAATTATCGGTTGTGGTGGTAGCAGTGGCGGCGGGGGCGGGGATGGGGTGGGGCGATGCGTGACGTCAGGGCGAAAGCGCTTGTAATCTGTTTTACAGCGAGTCTGTGCCCGCCATCGCAGAGGGAAACCTTGCAATGGGAAGAGGCCCCTGATGAAAACTCTTCCTGAGTGAAGGAGACTCAGGGAAAAAGCGAAAATAAACTAGTTTGATTCATCATTAGTAAAAATAAAATACAGCAAGGAACATCAAAATTTTAAACAAAACTGAAACATATTTGATAAATGAAGCTAATGATGCTACAAAAGCAATTCCTTTCTCCCTTTATGTGCGAAAATTATGGAATATCATAACACCTGCAAATAAAATCGTGTATTTTTTGTAAAATTAAAAGTATACATCCGAATAACATTTCCCATGTTCTCCAGTGCATTATCTCTCTCTATTAAAAAAAAGTCAAAGAAAAAATATTGAGCCGTTCATAAATAAATTTGGTTTCTAATGTATCGTCTTTTCACGAAAAATTGCGCAAAATTACAGTATATTTAGAAAAACCTACGTGATTTTATTTGAATATCTAACATTGATGAATAGATTTCATTCAATAAAACAATCTGCATCTACAATATTATTGTGGTTGAAGAGACGTCGAAGAAAAGATTGAACATTAGCAACTTTCCGCAAAATCAGATATTCTGCAAAAGTGAGACATACGCCATTTTCAATGTTTTGGTTCTGTCCGAGAAAAAATTGAACAAAGATATTAGAGCCACTTTTGAAATTATGTCCAAATTATTGTTGAGGAATAATAGAAAGAACCTTAAAATATCAAAAATTCCGTTTAAATTCAAGGGCCCATAACATCAGACCGATCGGAGAATATTATTTAAATTGAAAACGCTGCCTACGGTTAAGTACTACTGTTGTTCGCAGACGGAGAGACGTTTTATTGTTAGCCAAGTTTTCGATATCAACGACTAGCAAAATGTGAGTTCTGACGAATTAGGTGAAGTTATTCACTACACAAACTTTTCTACTTTTTTGGCTTCAGGGTCCCACAAAACATGTTTGTCTGACGAAAATTTGCTTTTTTTGTTGCAGAATTACAATACTTTTCTATACCAAGTAAATAGTATGTGAAAAAGATTACTGTGTATATATCTTGTGATGTTGTTGAAGATGGAAAGATTTAGAGATTTGAAAACTGATAATGAAATACATCAGCATACGACGTCTTCATTTTATGGAAATGATATGTAAGCATCACAGCGTAAACTGGAAAATGTTTTAAAAATAAAAATGTTTTAATAATAAAAGTTGCTAAACTTTTGGCTGAATTATGCCTGAGAGATCTCATAAGAATATATCATGTGTTACTGAGTACCAGAAATAATGAAGTTCTCCCATCCACCTCTTCATTTTTCATTCATAATCTAGTTTCTTAACAAGATTTCTA